>CM033725.1:11390869-11517447 GCA_019671005.1 Hibiscus mutabilis | reverse complement strand
AAAATTTATTTGTTTGGAATTAAGACTTTGTTATATCAAAATCAAAATATACTTTTAATAATCTCCTCTTTTGATATAATAAAACCATATAAATTTTTAGTTTACTCCTCTTATATTTAAGTCTAAAAGTTTATTTGTTTTTGAAAAGATTTTAATACCCTACTTCTCCCCTTTTTTATATCAAAATCAATAGGTAAATAGAAAAGAAAACATAGAAATATCATTCAATATAGCTCCAAAATATAAAAACCATAATAATATTAAATTCAAAAAATAATATCAAATGCATAAAATCCAACAATATCAAAAACATAAACCAAGCATAATGTTGTAGGAAATATCAAAGGAACATAGATGTATAAAATCCAAATATGTCTAAAAGATATGATATGCAAAGACTAAGCCATCGCATCATCATCATCATCATCGACCTCCTCCTCTTCATCTCCATGAACATGACCATGCCACTCATGATGGAAGGCGGTAAGGGAGATATCCATTGAAGAGATGTGTTGCTCTACGTTAGTCAATCTCGTATCTATGAAAACTAATCTCGTATCCAAGGATTTGACCCTCAAATCCATCGCGACAAACTTCCCATCAAGATAGGTCATTAGAGCATCAAAGGAAGGCGGGGCAATTAGAGCCCTGTACATCTTCGACCGAACATCCTCATGTAGCTCATCTTGAGCATTGTGATTTCAAACCAATTCACCATTGATGAATTGGAATTTGGCCTTGCAAAGGGATCTAGAATCGATAGGCTCAATGAGAGGAATTTCAAGATCAAAAGAGCAATCTACCTCAAGCTTGTGGAAGATATGGCTCAACATTGTCCCATAAGTGAAAAACTTGATGAGATCGGTGTGACAGTTGTTGATGATGAGAAACATCTCAGTGAAGATGATTTGGGCTAGGTTTGGATGTTTACTGATAAGTGTTAAAAAGTACTATTTTTCTTACCCTTTTTACTCATATTATTGTTAGACTTAGGCTCATATTAGTTGCATAATTAGCCATTCATGCATTAATCCATGTTTCCTTCCATCGTTGAGCTTGATTACATAACTTGGTAGTTTTTGTGGGAAAAGATGCTGCTTTGGTGTGTTTTGTGTGTATGTGCAGGATCACTTGCCAAAGTAAGGCTAGAGCTAGTTGCTAGGGCAATACATGAAGGAGATGTCGAGCTAGTTGCCAGGGCAATGCATGAATAAGACGTCGAGCCAGTTGCCAAGGCAATTGTCGACAAGAGCAAAGGTGATATGGTAGTCGAAATTTATGACTAGACAAGCCCAAGATGACGTGGAGCAAAGCCCAATCCCAAAGGAATTTGATTTCCATGAAGAGATTAAAGAAGAATTAAATTCCAAGAAGATAGGAGAAGTTATAGTAGGAATATAATTATAATAAAGAATTATATTCTTTAAAGATAATTTAATTCCAACTTAACTTCCTCCTCAAAGAAAGACTTTGATCTAACCCTATAAATAAAAGGCCATATCCTCAACTTTCAAAGGGAGAGAGAGAGAGGAATTTCGACAACTCCAAGGAGGGCAAGAGGAGAGAATTTTTGACAAGCATCTAGGGCAAGGAGGATTTTGACAAGCTTCCTTCTTCATACTGTTCTTTCTTGTTCGATTGGGTTCATGCTAGGGATTATTTATCTTGTGTATCTTTGGAACCTAGCCATGAACTAAATCTATTTGGCTATGGTTATTGTGTTTTGTGGTTGTGAGAAACTATTTGTTTTTGTTTAGGTAATAAGAGTTTGCACTTTTCTATTCAAGGTTTATTCATTCTTGGTTCTTATTCTTGTTTGCGAGTGAATTGGGAGAGGATCTCGTAACTTCATCTATTTATCTAATATCAGGAGAGTTAGATTCAAGAAACGAATGAATATGATCATTATTCAATCTATTGATGGTGAAGATTAACCCGGCTTAGGAATAAGTCAAGGATTTCAACGGCTAAGAGGAGCGCAAGATTGGTTGTTGTTCACCCTTGATTCACGCAGGGATGTATTATCAAGGCATGCACAAGTAGCTAGAGTTTCGACTTAGGGATAAGAATAAACCATTGAAGAACGCTCTGCATGTCGAACCTTGAAGGTTGTTGCCCGAGACGCCCAAGTAGTTGCCCAACTAGTCGCCCGAGCAACCATCGATTAGTTGCCAAGGCAACCCCATTGTGCAAGTTGCCACGGCAACTGAGTTGCCCGTGCACTCTTTTACCAATACGATCCAATCGGCTATCACACCTCAACTCACGATAACCTGGCCTATCTCTCTCATTTGATCTCATCTATTCTTTTACTTTATCGCTTTCTAGATTAGTTATTAGTTAAAACTCCTATAATCCTTTATTTGTGTTTTTACTTTTTACAGTGCAAGAGACTAGATTCTTGAAGTGGCACCAATCCCTGTGGAGACGATATCTTTTATACTATAACTTGCAACGTGTATACTTGCACAATTGCGTAGCACTTATTACGAGCAACAAGTTTTTGGCGCTGTTGCTGGGGATTGGCAATAGCGACTTTGTTTTTATTTTCTTGCACTTTCTTTTTACTTTTCTTGTTTAAGATTCAAAGGGCTAACAAACTTTGGTTTTGCATTGGTATATGACCAGGGCGAGACCGACTACACCAGAATATCCTTTTGATCCAGAAATTGAACGAACCTTACAAAGACTTAGACGAAGGATAAGAGTAGCAATGGCTAATCAAGACGGCAATATGAATCAAGATGTTCTACCAGGAGGAGGAGTGATTCTTGCACGAAACAAAACTATTCGAGACTATCTTGAAGAAGATCTTGATGGACTTAATCCAGGAGTTGTCGCACCAGAAATTGAAGCCGACCACTTTGAGTTAAAACTGGTAATGTTTAATATGATCAACAGAATTGGTCAATTTGGCGGCTCAGCAACTGAAGATGCACATCTAAAATCTTTCCTCGAGATTTGCAACTCCTTCAAAATACACGGAGTCACCCCTGATGTCTTACAATTAAGATTATTCCCCTATTCACTGAGGGATAGGGTGAAAGCATGGTTGAATAGCATTCCTGCCAGATCAATAGCATCTTGGACCGATCTTTGTCGTGATTTCCTTGCTCAGTTTAATCCTACAAATTTGACTGATAAGCTTCGTAACGACATTACTTCTTTTCGGCAGGCAGATGATGAATCCATGTACGAGGCTTGGGAGCGATATAGAGAACTTCTACACAAATGCCCCCTACACGGATTCCCGGTGTAGACTCAAGTAACAATGTTTTACAATGCCGTGAATACACCAACAAGGATGATGCTAGATGCCTCGGCAAACGGCATACTCCTAGATAAGTCACCGGAGGAAGCAATGCAAATTCTAAACAGGCTGGCCAAGAATGATTATCAATTCCCATCTACTAGAAGAGGAGGAGTTAGACGCCAAGCCACAATACATGAACTAGGATCATCAGATTCAATTTCGGCACAATTGGCCATTTTAACCAAGATGGTCCAGAACATGCAAAAACCAAACAACACACATGAGGTCATGGTAATGGATTCTTTTTGTGAGTTATGTGGTGATAACCATAATTCTTCTAAATGTATGCGAAATCCAAATCCGAATTCTATGTGGGGAATTACAATCGGAACAACAATGTGATGTCCAATACATACAATCCAGCTTGGAAGAAGCACCCGAATTTTTCATGGAGTAATCCCAACAATGCTCTAAACAAGAACAATCAGAATGCACAAGCATCGGGATTCCAAAGAGAATATGCCCGCGGTAACAGTTGCGCGAAAAGAACAACCGACAACATCTAGTTCTTTGGAAAATTCTCTAAATGCTTTTATGATGAAAATTGAATCTTATATGGCTGAGAATAGTAACTTCATAAAAAGAACTGATGTTTTTATTAACAGGACCGAGATGAGATTGTAAAACCAAGAGGCGGCAATCAAATCATTGGAAAATCAAGTCGGACAGTTTGCTCAAAATCAATACTAGACCGCAAGGAGGTTTTACCTAGCGATACTCAAGTCGCAAGAGGAACTGGCCATGAGCAATGTAAGGCAATCACCATTAGAAGTGGCCAACAACTTAGAGAGGCTCAAACCCGCTCATCAGACAAAACTCCACAAAAAGATCAAGACGAACCTAGCGGCAAAGCCTCAGATGCTGAACCAGGAATTGCCGCGGCAACCGGCAATAAGCATGCCTCGACAACCGACGATAAGGATGCTTCGGCAACTTATGATAAGCATGCCTCGGCAACCCCAATTGATAATGCCTCGGCAACTCTAGTTGTCCCGGTAATGCCGTCAATCATGTTCCAAACCAATGAAAGGATCGAAGATATCCAACTTCCACCACCATTCCCACAAAGGTTGAAGTGACAAAAGTAAGAATACCAATTCAAGAAGTTTCTTGATATCCTAAAGCAAGTCCACATCAACTTGCCATTGGTGGAAGCAATTGAACAAATGCCAAACTATGCCAAGTTTCTTAAAGACATTGTGTCTAAGAAACAAGGTTAGGAGAGTTTGAAACAGTTGCTGCAACAGAGGGATGCATGGCAATGTTGCACAATTGTATGCCACCCAAGTTGAAGGATCCCGAAAGTTTCACAATACCTTGTTCTATTGGAAATCACTATGTCGGGAAAGCATTATGCAACCTTGGGGCTAGCATAAACTTGATGCCTAAATCGGTTTTCCAGAAACTAGGAATCGTGAAGGCAAAACCTACAACAGTTATGCTACAGCTAGCCGACAGATCCTATGTGCATCCAGAGGGAAAAATCGAGGACATACTGGTAAAAAGTTGATAAATTTATTTTTCCCATTGACTTTATTGTTTTGGATTGTGAAGCAGATGAGCATGCACCCATCATTCTCGGGAGACCATTCCTAGCAACAGGGAGAACCTTGATCGATGTTGAAAAGGGAGAACTCACAATGAGGGTGAATGACCAGTAAGTTAAACTAAATGTGTTCCAAACACTAAGGCATGCCGATGATCCAGAAGAATGCCAACTTCTTCATGCCACGACAGAGTTTAACTTCGACAAGGAATTTAGTTGCCTCAGCAACTACATTGCCGATCAAGAGGAACCTGAGGAGTATGAAGAACCGGTCGATGAGGAACAACAAGAAGAGGCAAATTGGCTAGTCAATCGACCAGGTACATACTTTGAACCACTGGATTACTCAGGTAAGGAAGGTAAGCTCGAAAAACCCTCTATTGAACAACCATCAATTCTTGAGTTGAAACAATTGCCAGAGCAACTAAAATATGCATACTTAGGAAACAATAATACATTGCATGTAATTATTTCTTCTAAGTTACAGCCTGAGCAGGAAAAGAAGCTGATCAAGATGTTGAAGCTACACAAAAAGGCAATAGGGTGGACAATTGCTGACTTGAAGGGAATTAGCCCGGCAGTGTGCATGCACAAGATTTTGTTGGAAGATGATCACAAACCTTCAATTGAGGCCTAGAGGAGACAGAATCATGCAATGAAAGGGGTTGTAATGAAAGAAATCATCAAGTGGCTTGATGCCGGCATTATATACCCTATCTCTGATAGTACATGGGTAAGTCCGGTACAATGTGTTCCGAAAAAGGGAGGTATAACGGTGGTAAGTAATGAAAATAATGAACTCATTCCAACCAGGACTGTGACCGGTTGGAGGGTTTGTATGGATTATCGAAAGCTAAACAAAGCCACTAGGAAAGATCACTTCCCATTACCCTTTATTGATCAAATGCTTGACTGTCTTGTAGGTAAACCCTTTTATTATTTTCTTGATGGTTATTCAGGTTACAATCAAATTGCCATAGCACCAGAAGATCAAGAAAAGACAACCTTCACATGCCCATATTGTACTTATGCCTTCCGAAGGATGTCGTTTGGATTGTGTAACGCCCCGACAACCTTCCAAAGATGCATGATGGCACTCTTTTCAGACATGGTCGAAGACTTCCTTGAGATCTTCATGGATGATTTTTTTGTTTTTGGTAATGACTTCGACAGCTGTCTCGACAATTTAGAGAGGGTGTTGGAAAAATGTGAAGAAACTGATTTAGTCCTCAATTGGGAGAAATGTCATTTTATGGTAGATGAAGGAATAGTGCTCGGCCACAAGATTTCATCCAAGGGAATTGAAGTAGACAAAGCCAAGGTGGACGTGATTGAGAGATTACCCCCACCAAGTTCAGTTAAAGGAATTCGAAGTTTTCTTGGACATGCAGGTTTTTACATGAGGTTCATTCATAATTTTTCTAAAATCACTAAACCCTTGTGCAATTTGCTTGAACAGGATAAAGTCTTCGATTTTGATGATTCTTGCACCCAAGCATTCGAAACCTTAAAGAAAAAGCTTTCCTCGACATCCATTGTCCTTCCACCAGATTGGACGCTACCTTTTGAGCTCATGTGTGATGCAAGTGATTTCGCGGTAGAAGCAGTCCTAGGCCAACGCACAGGCAAGACCTTCCATGTGATATACTATGATAGTAAAACTCTTAATAATGCTCAAGTGAATTACACAACAACGGAGAAAGATTTACTAGCTGTAGTTTTCGTATTTGACAAGTTTTGATCCTATTTGATTGGTACAAAGGTAATTGTTCATACGGACCATTCGACAATCAATTATCTATTTGCTAAAAAGGATGCCAAACCTCGTTTGATTCGTTGGATATTACTTTTACAAGAATTTGATATTGAAATTAAGGACAGGAAAGCAACAGAAAGTCAAGTGGCCGATCACTTATCATGTTTAGAACGCAACAGGGAGTAGGACGCAGATTTAGAGATATGCGATGCATTCCCGAATGAACAAATTTTAGTTGCCTCGGCAACCATGGACATGCATGCCTCGGCAACCCTTGACACCTCGGCAACCATGGATGCACACGCCTCGGCAACTCTTGACGCTACAGTAGCCCTTGACGCGCACGCCTCGGCAATTTTGGGAGCAGTCGCCATGGCAGCACATGCCTCGGCAATACCCTGGTACGTGGATTTAGTTAATTTCCTTGTTTGTGGTATTTTACCTTATGGCATTACTCACCAAGGGAAGAAGCGGTTCTGCCATGATGCGAAGCATTACTTTTGGGACGAGCCTCTTTTGTTTAAACAATGTGCAGATCAGGTTATACGCTGATGTGTTCCTGAAGAAGAGCAATAGAATGTACTCCGACTATGCCATTCTTCACCCTATGGAGGACATTTTGGAGGAACTCGTACCACGGCCAAAGTTTTGCAATCCGGTTTGTATTGGCCAACATTGTACAAAGATGCCCAAGACTTTTACAAGCAATGTGATCGTTGCCAGATGACGGGCAATATCTCTAGACGACATGAGATGCCGCTCCAGAACATCATCGAGGTGGAATTGTTCGATGTGTGGGGGATCGATTTTATGGGACCTTTCCCATCTTCATTCGGCAACCTCTACATTCTACTTGTCGTCGACTACGTATCTAAATAGGTTGAGGCAGCTGCAGTTCCCAACAACGATTCCAAGACCGTGCAACGATTCTTGCAGAAAAACATATTTACACAGTTTGGGATGCCGAGAGCAATTATCAGTGACGAAGGCAAGAATTTTGACAATAGACTAATTGCCAAGATGTTGCAACGCTTCGGCATATCACACAAGATCGCCACGGCATATCACCCACAAACCAACGGACAAGCAGAAATTTCCAACCGGGAATTGAAGGGTATACTCGAGAAAGTTGTAAATCCCTCTAGGAAGGATTGGTCATTAAGACTAGATGACGCACTGCATTCAAAACACCCTTAGGTATGTCCCCCTTCCGACTTGTCTATGGCAAAACATGCCATCTACCGGTGGAAATCGAACACAAGGCATACTGGGCAATCAAGACCGTGAATATGGATTGGGAAAGTGCCGGACAAAAGCGTTTGTTGGACCTCAATAAGATAGAAGAATTTCGTGAACTCGCCTATAACAATGCATGAATCTACAAGGAGAAAACAAAGCGATGGCATGACAAGAAACTATTGTCGTGGCAATTCATGCCAGGGCAACTAGTTCTCCTATTCAATTCTCGGCTAAAACATTTCCCGGGAAAGCTGAAATCAAGATGGTCGGGACCATTCGAAGTTGTCAAACCATTCTCCCATGGTGCCGTGATAATCAAGTCCATCTCTGACAACCATGAATTCAAAGTTAATGGACAAAGATTGAAACACTACAATGGTGCCCATGTGGAACGTAACAAAGAAGTGGTCAACTTAGGAGATGCATGAGCATGCTCTCCCTTTGATATTTTATTTTTATTTTAATTTTCTCATTTTATTTTTTTATTTTTATTATTTTTGATTAATTTTTTATTTTATTTTACGAACTATTTTTTTATTTATTTTTTTATTTCTGATTATTATTATATTTTTTTGGGATAGATTTTTTTTAATCTTTTTAATTTTAAGAATCCCTTTATACATCTTTATTTATTTTCTTTTATTAGTTTATCTTTAATTTTAATCCTTATTTGATTTGTCTTTGAATTGTAGGAAAAGAGTTCAAGATAAAGAGGAATTTTAATCCAAGAAGGAAAACATCTTCAACAAGGAAAGTAATGGGCTGAATCCAAGGCTTATATAAAGCCTCCAATTTACCCTAATCAAACCCCCTTGCCGTCATCCTCTCCCTAAACCAAAACCCTTTTTTTGTTTTCCTCTAATCCCACCCTCCATAGTTACCACCTATCTTTTCTATAAAACCCATAACCCTTAACCTATTCATATTTTTTATCTTGCAACTTTTTAGTTTCTTTTCTTTTCTTTTATTTGTTTTTACAAAACTCACAACCAAGATCATCCATGGCATCCAAAATTAAATTTTTAGTTCATCCAAGTTCCTCCAAAGAACCAAGATACAAGAAGTTTGCTACACCGGTGGTTCAAGAAAGATTTCACTCCAAGTTTGAAAGCCGGAAGATTCATGAAGAACAAGGCTTTGAATACTCTAACTCTCATCAAGATTTTGGCCTTGAACCATTCATCTTCGAGAGGATTGCACATCAAAAGTGGCAAATCTTTTGCCATCAACCGGAACTGGGCCATACTCATAAGTCCCGAAAACGTCAACACCTTTTACGGGCTTTACATTGAGAAAGACAAGCATCAAGCCTTCGTTGATCAAATCATTTCCAAGCAACTCGACAAGGTGCTTCAAGAACTCACTCAACCGGGAACTCATTGGAACAACGGTAAATACAAGAGCACGGTATATCGCCTTCGGCCTAAACCCGAGGCAAAACTATGGAATAAGTTTGTTAAAACTTCTTTAATGCCCACCACACACAATACTACCATTGATATACCACGTCTTTTGCTCATACATTCTATTTTGCATAATCGCATCATTAACATTGGAAAAATTATTTGTGATGAGATTTTTGTATGTAGCTCAAAAGATAAGGGTTCTCTTTTCTTCCCTTGCTTAATTTCTAATCTTTGCAAGGAGATGCATGTCCCAAGTGAGTCCACCGATGAAAAGGCCCTACCAAAGTCCGGTTGGAATCAAGCACAAATCCAAAAGCTAATGGGAGAGGCACCGGGAAAATCTTCAAGGCCTCCAATTGCCGCGGCAACTCCTACCGCCCAGGCAATCCCTAATGCCCAAGCACCTAACGCCCGGGCAACTCGGCCATCAACCCCGGGACACTTTGAAGCACTCTTGCAACCATTGGTGAGCCACCTAAGGCAAATTGAAGATCGGCAACTAATGTTCATGCGGTACATGAAGGAGCACAACAATGCCATCACCCAAGTCATCCTAGAAAAGTACCCGGACAATCGCGTGTCGTTCCCAATCTTTCCTGCCGAGATCCTTGCCCCGGCAACCAATGAAGTAGTCGCCACGGCAACCACAACAGATGATGCCCCGGCAACCTACATCGTGCCTGCACAAGCTGATGCCACGGCAACCAAAGCTAAAGATATCCCGGCAACCACTGCAAAAGCCAAAGGTAAAGCATCTATGCCCGAATCAACTCCTACGAAATCATTTTCTGATTTTTCAGACTCGGACGAGTCCTCTATTGCACCAACAAAGACCGCACCAATTGAATCCTCCAAGCGAAAAGCCAATGACACTGATGAAGAGGACGATAAGGACAACCCCGTACGAGGATCGATTCCACCACCGGCAACAAGGAAACAACCATCGCGTTCAAGCAAGAGAATCAAGACACCGACCAAAAGGAAACTAATCATCTATGATGACGAACTCTCGGAGTAAGTCCTCGTATGCATTTTATTTTTCATTATTTTTATTTTTCTTTAATGCATGCATTGAGGACAATGCCTCACTCGAGTTTGGGGGGATTGTTATTAGAAGTTACCATGTTTAGTTACATTCATCTTAAGTATTACATTTAGGATACATAAATTGCTTGCCATGCCTTTAGTTGGAACAAGAATTGCTTAGATTTGATGAATATCCAATGATGACTTTGCCAATGCACTTAATTGATAGAATTTTTATTCTAGGATAACCATGGAAAAACATAGAATTTTACTATGATGCTAAATTTGATGAAACACTGTTGTGGTTTGATTGATTTAAGGAATTCTAGTGAAATTAGGTTGATAATTAAACAAATTGGGGGATTAGAATAAAAATTGGATGAATGCTAGAGGTGCCCGAAATTGGCTCTAGCATGTGCTAAAAAATTGATCGCTAGAGGTGCCCGAAATTGGCTCTAGCATGTGCTAAAAAAATTGATCGCTAGAGGTGCCCGAAACTGGCTCTAGTCGAATAAAACTAAAAACAAAACACTAGAGGTGCCCAAAACTGGCTCTAGTTAAAACATGTTAAAAAGAACCCAATGAAGTAATTTGAGAACCTCTTGTTTGCATAGAATCGGAAAAATCAACTTGCACACAACTCCGCACACACTCACAAGCATTATAGTTTGATTCCGAGTAACTCCTAATTTTTCCGAAAAATGAAAAGCCAATCATACTTTGTGCCCCGGTTCTGAGAATTGAAATCAAGTTGAAAGCTAAGTTTGTGAAAATTGAAGTCTTGGCAGGTAATTGTTAGTTTGCATTGCTTGAGGACAAGCAATAGTTCGAGTCTGGGGGTGTGATAAGTGTTCAAAAGTACTATTTTTCTTACCTTTTTTACTCATATTATTGTTAGACTTAGGCTCATATTAGTTGCATAATTAGCCATTCATGCATTAATCTATGTTTCCTTCCATCGTTGAGCTTGATTACATAACTTGGTAGTTTTTGTGGGAAAAGATGCTGCTTTGGTGTGTTTTGTGTGTATGTGCAGGATCACTTGCCAAAGCAAGGCTAGAGCTAGTTGCCAGGACAATACATGAAGGAGATGCCGAGCTAGTTGCCAGGGCAATGCATGTAGGAGACGCCGAGCCAGTTGCCAGGGCAATTGTCGACAAGAGCAAAGGTGATATGGTAGTCGAAATTTATGACTAGACAAGCCCAAGATGACGTGGAGCAAAGCCCAATCCCAAAGGAATTTGATTTCCATGAAGAGATTAAAGAAGAATTAAATTCCAAGAAGATAGGAGAAGTTATAGTAGGAATATAATTATAATAAAGAATTATATTCTTTAAAGATAATTTAATTCCAACTTAACTTCCTCCTCAAAGAAAGACTTTGATCTAACCCTATAAATAAAAGGCCATATCCTCAACTTTCAAAGGGAGAGAGAGAGGGGAATTTCGACAACTCCAAGGAGGGCAAGAGGAGAGAATTTTTTACAAGCATCTAGGGCAAGGAGGATTTTGACAAGCTTCATTCTTCATCCTGTTCTTTCTTGTTCGATTGGGTTCATGCTAGGGATTATTTATCTTGTGTTTCTTTGGAACCTAGCCATGAACTAAATCTATTTGGCTATGGTTATTGTGTTTTGTGGTTGTGAGAAACTATTGGTTTTTGTTTAGGTAATAAGAGTTTGCACTTTTCTATTCAAGGTTTATTCATTCTTGGTTCTTATTCTTGTTTTTTGAGTGAATTGGGAGAGGATCTCGTAACTTCATCTATTTATCTAATATCAGGAGAGTTAGATTCAAGAAACGAATGAATATGATCTTTATTCAATCTATTGATGGTGAAGATTAATCAAGCTTAGGAATAAGTCAAGGATTTCAACGGCTAAGAGGAGCGCAAGATTGGTTGTTGTTCACCCTTGATTCACGCAGGGATGTATCATCAAGGCATGCACAAGTAGCTAGAGTTTCGACTTAGGGATAAGAAGAAACCATTGAAGAACGCTCTGCCGAACCTTGAAGGTTGCTGCCCAGATGCCCAAGTAGTTGCCAAACTAGTCGCCCAGGCAACCATCGATTAGTTGCCAAGGCAACCCCATTGTGCAAGTTGCCACGACAACTGAGTTGCTCGTGTACTCTTTTACCAAGATGATCCAATCGGCTATCACACCTCAACTCACGATAAACTGGCCTATCTCTCTCATTTGATCTCATCTATTCTTTTACTTTATCGCTTTCTAGATTAGTTATTAGTTAAAACTCCTATAATCCTTTATTTGTGTTTTTACTTTTTACAGTGCAAGAGACTAGATTCTTGAAGTGGCACCAATCCCTGTGGAGACGATATCTTTTATACTATAACTTGCAACGTGTATACTTGCACAATTGCGTAGCACTTATTACGCGCAACATTTACCCTCACGGAAATAATTCGACTACATGAATAGAGGACCACTTACCACCTAATGGACAAAACCAACAAGTGATAAGAAGATGAAGGAAACACTCATGGGCTTCGAGGGCTTTGACAAAGGCATCTAGGTTATGAGATTGGGGAAAAGAAGTTTCATCATCTAAACCTATATCCTCCATACAAAGATAACCAACTAAAATCTTAGAGTCAAGATAAATCATTGTTTCCATAACATAAGACTCAATGTTGATGGTTTGGGTTTTCTCGGGATTTAAAACACACATAGCATTTGAATAAAAAGCCCGAAAAAGAGTTTCGTAAACAAAATCGGGATTCGAATAAAAACCTACAAAAATTCAAACTACAAAAATATATGCATGCAAATACATCAAATTCAATCCAATAAATCAACCAATAATCAAGGCAATGTAAAAATCTATATCTTATAGTTTTCAAACATATACAAGTATAAAGAATTTTTTCATAGGTTTAAAAGTTAAAATTTGTAAAATAATTTAAAGAAGTATAAATATATATTCAACTGGAAAAAATTCAGTTTAAAAAAAGATTTTGTAAAAACTTTGAAATTATTGAATTATACATCCTAAATATACTAAATTTAAACCTAAAAACTATACAAATATAGATAAATTTGATAAAGTATAAAAATAAGGTTTTTACCTTGAGATATAGATTAATGGAAGAATGAGGAGATGATTCCCACAAAACTTGATGAAGACTACTTGGGTTTGATGTTTCAATTGAAATCCCTCAAAAAATTTGAAGATTTTTGGTGAAAAATTAAAGTGATTGAGAGCTTTTTATAGAGAAAATGGCTAGGGTTTACGGGAGAAAATGTTGGTGCTTGATTTCAATTAGGAAACCCCAATTTAAGGCCTCAGCACTACGTGCACCGGTACAACTTATAAGCGTACGAAACCAGCCCGTATCAATCCTCGATGTGTATCGATACTAATCTTTTAGTACCAAAATGCCCTCCCAAAATCTCGTACCGGTACAGTAACCCCCGTACTGGTACCCTTTGCCTAAAATGTACAATTTTGGTTGCAAAGGACCCAAAAATTCGATTTTACTCGAATCGATAAGCAAGTTTATTATCTATGAGCAACATGTATAGGAAATCAAATATACATACTCCCCCTAACTATATGAATAGATGCAATCAAGGAGAAGATCACATAAACATGAAATTCAAACAAATTCCAGCAAATTTTGAGATCAATAAAAATCTTTAAGGTTCATGAAAGGCTTGTAAACCGTGACTCTCTTCTAAGAGTCCAAAAACACTTCTTATCTAAAGGTTTTGTGACACCTCCAAAACTGGTATAGTTGAAAACCAAATTTCGGTGACCAGAAATTCAAATTTCGGTGAGTCAAAATAATCGTTGACCACCGACCACGTGGTTAATTTTACATGTATTGATAGATAATTAGACATTTCTATTGGGATTGGACTATAATGCAAGTATTGAAGTTAAAGGAATACAGTTAAGTTGCTAAATTGTATGAAAGCAAAGTTGGTGAAAACAAGGGAAATGATTAATGGTATATGGATAATTAGCCCATGAGCTTTCTTCGTGATAAGGAAAGATAATGGAGGGACTAATGGTGTGATTAAACCATTTCTCAAATGTGATGCATTAATCATTAGACACTTTTAGTGTTATGTTTCCCTAGGGTTAAGGCAAGAAAGATAGAAAGGAGTGGGTGAATCATGTGGACAGGTGTCAAGTTTTCCATTTATTGTTATTATAATTTTTTTAAAATTTCTTTCCTCATTATCTCTTGTACCGAATGAAGTTTGGGGAATAGTTTTCATTCATTTTCTCATATTCGAATGGTTTCCTTATTATTATTAAAAGTTTATTCAAGAATATTTCTAGGAGAGAGATAGAAGAGAAAATTCATTAATTTATTTGTGAAATCCAACTGGTTGAATTCGAATCATAGCCATTCACCGTATAGTTAGACAAATTTTTGATTAAGCATCGAATTGGCGCATCGAAACCTTTAAGACTCAACTTACTATTTTGAGATTCATATGTGAGTTTTAGTATTAATATCAACTAAATGGTTAGGTGTTCAACGTATATGTGTTTCTATTAGGAGACTAAAATCAAGTTGATCGAGAACCTAAGAGTGGAAGAGGACTATTTCTTAACTACAAATTCTGTTTCATAAGCTTGGATTTGAGGTGAGTGTAGTCAGAGTCTCGGGAATAGGCTAGGTGTCTTTCCCGGTTCATTATTATTGAATATTTCATAGCTAAAATTTTTCCTAAGGATATTGCATCGAATCTCTTTGGAGACTATATTAGTAAGCATCATTAAGTTATTTCATTGAAATATTATTCATACAAACATTGCTATTGTCATTGACATCATTGAAGCATTGAAATATTGACATTGACATTTTATATTGCCATTGTTATCGACATTGATATTATCATCGTTATTGCCATCGATATGGTTATTGTCATTGTTATTGCCATCGACATCGTTATTGTTATTAGAGCATCAAACTTCCCATCAAGATAGGTCATTAGAGCATCAAAGGAAGGCGGGGCAATTAGAGCCCCGGGTACATCTTCGACCGGAACATCCTCATGTGGCTCATCATGAGCATTGGGATCCCAAACCCATTCACCATTGATGAATTGGAATTTGGCCTTGCAAAGGGATCTAGAATCAATAGGCTCAATGAGAGGAATTTCGAGATCAAAAGAGCAATCTACCTCAAGCTTGTGGAAGATGTGGCTCAAGATTGTCCCATAATTGAAAAACTTGATGAGATCGGTGTGACAGTTGTTGATGATGAGAAACATCTCAGTGAAGATGATTTGGGCTAGGTTTGGATCTTTATCCTTACGAAAACAATTCGACTACACGAATAGAGGACCACTTACCACCTAATGGGCAAAACCAACAAGTGATAAGGAGATGAAGGAAACACTCATGGGCTTCGAGGGCTTTGACAAAGGCACCCAGGTTATGAGTTTGGGGAAAAGAAGTTTCATCATCTAAACCTATATCCTCCATACAAAGATAACCGACTAAAATCTTAGAGGCAAGATAAATCGTTTTTCCCATAACATAAGACTCAATGTTGATGGTTTGGGTTTTCTCGGGATTTAAAACACACATAGCATTTGAATAAAAAGCCCGAACAAGTGTTCCGTAAACAAAATCGGGGATTCGAAGAAAATGCATAAATTTCCATTACCTCATTAAATCAATGTATTTGAAATTAGATTCATCATTTTTTAAATTGTTTAAAATAGTTCAATTGATGAGAGTTATCGGGTTCATTAAAATATTGGTTATAAATTTGGGCAAGATTTTGTTTAGCACTATTACCGGAATCGAAATAGCTAGCACTAGGATCATTTCTAGGAAACTTTTAGAAGGCATGGTGAAAAAGGTTTGCGAATAAAAACCTGCAAAAAATCAAACCACAAAAATATATGCATGCAAATACATTAAATTCAATCTAATAAATCAACCAATAATCAAGGTAATGTAAAAATCGATATCATATAGTTTTCAAACATATACAAGTATAAAGAATTTTTTCATAGGTTTAAAAGTTAAAATTTGTAAAATAATTTATACAAGTATAAATATATATTCAACTGAAAAAAAATTAGTTTAAAAACAGATTTTGTAAAAACTTTGAAACTATTGAATTATACATCCTAAATATACTAAATTTAAACCTAAAAACTATACAAATATAGATAAATTTGATAAAGTATAAAAATAAGGTTTTTACCTTGAGATATGGATTAATGGATGAATGAGGAGATGATTCGCATAAAACTTGATGAAGACTACTTGGGTTTGATGTTTCAATTGAAATCCCTCAAAAAATTTGAAGATTTTTGGTGAAAAATTAAAGTGATTGAGAGGTTTTTATAGAGAAAATGGCTAGGGTTTATGGGAGAAAAAATTGGTGTTTGATTTCAATTAGGAAACCCCAATTTAAGGCCTCAGCACTACTGCACCGGTACAACTTATATGCGTACCAGTGCGATATGTACCGGAACGAAACCAGCTCGTATCAATCCTCGATGTGTATCGATACTAATCTTTTAGTACCAAAATGCCCTCCCAAAAACTCGTACCGGTACAGTAACCCCCGTACTGGTACCCTTTGCCTAAAATGTACAATTTTGGTTGCAAAGGACCCAAAAATCGATTTTACTCAATCGATAAGCAAGTTTATTATGTATAAGTAACATGTATAGGAAATCAAAGATACATACTCCCCCTAACTATATGAATAGATGCAATCAAGGAGATTATCACATAAACATGAAATTCAAACAAATTCAAGCAAATTTTGAGATCAATAAAAATCTCTAAGGTTCAAGAAAGGCTTCTAAACCCTAACTCTCTTCTAAGAGTCCAAAAACACTTCTTATCTAAAGGTTTTGTGACACCTCCAAAACCGATCTAGCTGAAAACCAATTTTGGTGACTAGAAATTCAAACTTCGTGAGTCAAAATAATCGTTGACCATCGACCATGTGGTTAATTTCACATGTATTGATAGATAATTAGACATTTCTATTGGGATTGGACTATAATGCAAGTATTGAAGTTCAAGGAATACAGTTAAGTTGCTAAATTGTAAGAAAGCAAAGTTGAGTGATCAAGGTGAAAACAAGGAAATGATTAATGGTATATGGATAATTAACCCATGAGCTTTCTTCGTGATAAGGAAAGATAATGGAGGGACTAATGGTGTGATTAAACCATTTCTCAAATGTGAGGTGTCGTTTGCTAGCATTTAAAATACATTCAAGAAACTTTATAAAAATAAAGAAGATAAATTAGACACTTTTAGTGTTATGTTTCCCTAGGTTAAGGCAAGAAAGATAGAAAGGAGTGGGTGAATCATGTGGATAGGTGTCAAGTTTTCCATTTATTGTTATTATAATTTTATTAAAATTTCTTTCCTCATTATCTCTTGTACCGAATGAAGTTTGGGGAATAGTTTTCATTCATTTTCTCCTATTTGAATGGTTTCCTTATTATTATTAAAAGTTTATTCAAGAATATTTCTAGGAGAGAGATAGAAGAGAAAAATCATTAATTTATTTGTGAAATCCAACTAGTTGAATTCGAATCATAGCCATTCACCGTATAGTTAGACAAATTTTTGATTAAGCATCGAATTGGCGCATCGAAACCTTTAAGACTCAACTTACTATTTTGAGATTCATATGTGAGTTTTAGTATTAATATCAACTAAATGGTTAGGTGTTCAACGTATATGTGTTTCTATTAGGAGACTAAAATCAAGTTGATGGAGAACCTAAGAGTGGAAGAGGACTATTTCTTAACTACAAATTCTGTTTCATAAGCTTGGATTTGAGGTGAGTGTAGTCGAGTCTCGGGAATAGGCTAGGTGTCTTTCCGGTTCATTATTATTGAATATTTCATAGCTAAAATTTTTGCCTAAGGATATTGCATCGAATCTCTTTGGAGACTATATTAGTAAGCATCATTAAATTATTTTATTGAAATATTATTCATACAAACATTGCTATTGTCATTGACATCATTGAAGCATTGAAATATTGACATTGACATTTTATATTGCCATTGTTATCGACATTGATATTATCATCGTTATTGCCATCGATATGGTTATTGTCATTGTTATTGCCATCGACATCGTTATTGTTATTAGAGCATCAAACTTCCCATCAAGATATGTCATTAGAGCATCAAAGGAAGGCGGGGCAATTAGAGCCCGGTACATCTTCGACCGAACATCCTCATGTGACTCATCATGAGCATTGGGATCCCAAACCCATTCACCATTGATGAATTGGAATTTTTCCTTGCAAAGGATCTAGAATCAATAGGCTCAATGAGAGGAATTTCGAGATCAAAAGAGCAATCTACCTCAAGCTTGGTGGAAGATGTGGCTCAAGATTGTCCCATAATTGAAAAACTTGATGAGATCGGTGTGACAGCTTGTTGATGATGAGAAACATCTCAGGGAAGATGATTTGGGCTAGGTTTGGATCTTTATCCTCACGAAAACAATTCGACTACACGAATAGAGGACCACTTACCACCTAATGGGCAAAACCAACAAGTGATAAGGAGATGAAGGAAACACTCATGGGCTTCGAGGGCTTTGACAAAGGCACCCAGGTTATGAGTTTGGGGAAAAGAAGTTTCATCATCTAAACCTATATCCTCCATACAAAGATAACCGACTAAAATCTTAGAGGCAAGATAAATCGTTTTTCCCATAACATAAGACTCAATGTTGATGGTTTGGGTTTTCTCGGGATTTAAAACACACATAGCATTTGAATAAAAAGCCCGAACAAGTGTTCCGTAAACAAAATCGGGGATTCGAAGAAAATGCATAAATTTCCATTACCTCATTAAATCAATGTATTTGAAATTAGATTCATCGAAGCACAAATAAGTATAATCAACGACTCACTCACGCCGGACGGTAAAGTTTTTAAATTGTTTAAAATAGTTCAATTGATGAGAGTTATCGGGTTCATTAAAATATTGGTTATAAATTTGGGCAAGATTTTGTTTAGCACTATTACCGGAATCGAAATAGCTAGCACTAGGATCATTTCTAGGAAACTTTTAGAAGGCATGGTGAAAAAGGTTTGCGAATAAAAACCTGCAAAAAATCAAACCACAAAAATATATGCATGCAAATACATTAAATTCAATCTAATAAATCAACCAATAATCAAGGTAATGTAAAAATCGATATCATATAGTTTTCAAACATATACAAGTATAAAGAATTTTTTCATAGGTTTAAAAGTTAAAATTTGTAAAATAATTTATACAAGTATAAATATATATTCAATGAAAAAAAATTAGTTTAAAAGATTTTTGTAAAAACTTTGAAAATATTGAATTATACATCCTAAATATACTAAATTTAAACCTAAAAACTATACAAATATAGATAAATTTGATAAAGTATAAAAATAAGGTTTTTACCTTGAGATATGGATTAATGGATGAATGAGGAGATGATTCGCATAAAACTTGATGAAGACTACTTGGGTTTGATGTTTCAATTGAAATCCCTCAAAAAATTTGAAGATTTTTGGTGAAAAATTAAAGTGATTGAGAGGTTTTTATAGAGAAAATGGCTAGGGTTTATGGGAGAAAAAATTGGTGTTTGATTTCAATTAGGAAACCCCAATTTAAGGCCTCAGCACTACTGCACCGGTACAACTTATATGCGTACCAGTGCGATATGTACCGGTACGAAACCAGCTCGTATCAATCCTCGATGTGTATCGATACTAATCTTTTAGTACCAAAATGCCCTCCCAAAAACTCGTACCGGTACAGTAACCCCCGTACTGGTACCCTTTGCCTAAAATGTACAATTTTGGTTGCAAAGGACCCAAAAATTCGATTTTACTCGAATCGATAAGCAAGTTTATTATGTATAAGTAACATGTATAGGAAATCAAAGATACATACTCCCCCTAACTATATGAATAGATGCAATCAAGGAGATTATCACATAAACATGAAATTCAAACAAATTCAAGCAAATTTTGAGATCAATAAAAATCTCTAAGGTTCAAGAAAGGCTTCTAAACCCTAACTCTCTTCTAAGAGTCCAAAAACACTTCTTATCTAAAGGTTTTGTGACACCTCCAAAACCGATCTAGCTGAAAACCAATTTTTGGTGACTAGAAATTCAAACTTCGGTGAGTCAAAATAATCGTTGACCATCGACCATGTGGTTAATTTCACAAGTATTGATAGTTAATTAGACATTTCTATTGGGATTGGACTATAATGCAAGTATTGAAGTTCAAGGAATACAGTTAAGTTGCTAAATTGTAAGAAAGCAAAGTTGAGCGATCAAGGTGAAAACAAGCGAAATGATTAATGGTATATGGATAATTAACCCATGAGCTTTCTTCGTGATAAGGAAAGATAATGGAGGGACTAATGGAGTGATTAAACCATTTCTCAAATGTGCTAGGTGTCGTTTGCTAGCATTTAGGTTCTAAATACATTCAAGAAACTTTATAAAAATAAAGAAGATAAATTAGACACTTTTAGTGTTATGTTTCCCTAGGGTTAAGGCAAGAAAGATAGAAAGGAGTGGGTGAATCATGTGGATAGGTGTCAAGTTTTCCATTTATTGTTATTATAATTTTATTAAAATTTCTTTCCTCATTATCTCTTGTACCGAATGAAGTTTGGGGAATAGTTTTCATTCCTTTTCTCCTATTTGAATGGTTTCCTTATTATTATTAAAAGTTTATTCAAGCATATTTCTAGGAGAGAGACAGAAGAGAAAAATCATTAATTTATTTGTGAAATCCAACTAGTTGAATTCGAATCATAGCCATTCACCGTATAGTTAGACAAATTTTTTATTAAGCATCGAATTGGCGCATCGAAACCTTTAAGACTCAACTTACTATTTTGAGATTCATATGTGAGTTTTAGTATTAATATCAACTAAATGGTTAGGTGTTCAACGTATATGTGTTTCTATTAGGAGACTAAAATCAAGTTGATGGAGAAGCTAAGAGTGGAAGAGGAGTATTTCTTAACTACAAATTCTGTTTCATAAGCTTGGATTTGAGGTGAGTGTAGTCAGAGTTTCGGGAATAGGCTAGGCGCCTTTTCCGGTTCATTATTATTGAATATTGCATAGCTAAAAATTTTGCCTAAGGATATTGCATCGAATCTCTTTGGAGACTATATTGGTAAGCATCATTAAATTATTTTATTGAAATATTATTCATACAAACATTGCTATTGTCATTGACATCATTGAAGCATTGAAATATTGACATTGACATTTATATTGCCATTGTTATCGACATTGATATTATCATCGTTATTGCCATCGATATGGTTATTGTCATTGTTATTGCCATCGACATCGTTATTGTTATTAGAGCATCAAACTTCCCATCAAGATATGTCATTAGAGCATCAAAGGAAGGCGGGGCAATTAGAGCCCCGGGTACATCTTCGACCGGAACATCCTCATGTGACTCATCTTGAGCATTGGGATCCCAAACCCATTCACCATTGATGAATTGGAATTTTTCCTTGCAAAGGGATCTAGAATCGATAGGCTCAATGAGAGGAATTTCGAGATCAAAAGAGCAATCTACTTCAAGCTGGTGGAAGATGTGGCTCAAGATTGTCCCATAAGTGAAAAACTTGATGAGATCGGTGTGACAGTTGTTGATGATGAGAAACATCTCAGGGAAGATGATTTGGGCTAGGTTTGGATGTTTACCCTCACGAAAACAATTCGACTACACGAATAGAGGACCACTTACCACCTAATGGGCAAAACCAACAAGTGATAAGGAGATGAAGGAAACACTCATGGGCTTTGAGGGCTTTGATAAAGGCACCCAGGTTATGAGTTTGGGGAAAAGAAGTTTCATCATCTAAACCTATACCCTCCATACAATGATAACCGACTAAAATCTTAGAGTCAAGATAAATCGTTTTTCCCATAACATAAGACTCAATGTTGATGGTTTGGGTTTTCTCAGGATTTAAAACACACATAACATTTGAATAAAAAGCCCGAACAAGAGTTTTGTAAACAAAATCGGGGATTCGAAGAAAATGCATAAATTTCCATTACCTCATTAAATCGAGGTATTTGAAATTAGATTCATCGAAGCACAAATAAGTATAATCAACGACTCGCTCATGCCGGACGGTAAAGTTTTGAAATTATTTAAAATAGTCCAATTGATTAGAGTTATCGAGTTCATTAAAATATCGGTTATAAATTTGGGCAAGATTTGGTTTAGCATTATTACCGGAATCGAAAGAGCTAGCACTAGGATCATTTCTAGGAAACTTTTAGAAGGCATGGTGAAAAAGGTTTGCGAATAAAAACCTACAAAAATTCAAACTACCAAAATATATGCATGTAAATACATCAAATTCAATCCAATAAATCAACCAATAATCAAGGTAATGTAAAAATTTATATCTTATAGTTTTCAAACATATACAAGTATAAAGATTTTTTTCATAGGTTTAAAAGTTAAAATTTGTAAAATAATTTATACAAGTATAAATATATATTCAACTGGAAAAAAATTAGTTTAAAAAAAGATTTTGTAAAAACTTTGAAAATATTGAATTATACATCCTAAATATACTAAATTTAAACCTAAAAACTATACAAATATAGATAAATTTGATAAAGTATAAAAATAAGGTTTTTACCTTGAGATATAGATTAATGGATGAATGAGGAGATGATTCGCACAAAACTTGGTGAAGACTACTTGGGTTTGATGATTTAATTGAAATCCCTCAAAAAACTTGAAGATTTTAGTTGAAAAATTAAAGTGATTGAGAGGTTTTTATAGAGAAAATGGCTAGGGTTTATGGGAGAAAAAGTTGGTGTTTGATTTCAATTAGGAAACCCCAATTTAAGGCCTCAGCACTACGTGCACCGGTACAACTTATATGTGTACCGGTGCGATACGTACCGGTACGAAACCAGCCCGTATCAATCCTCGATGTGTATCGATACTAATCTTTTAGTACCAAAATGCCCTCCCAAAATCTCGTACCGGTACAGTAATCCCCGTACTGGTACCCTTTGCCTAAAATTTACAATTTTGGTTGTAAAAGACCCAAAAATTCGATTTTACTCGAATCGATAAGCAAGTTTATTATGTATGAGTAACATGTATAGGAAATCAAAGATACATACTCCCCCTAACTATATGAATAGATGCAATCAAGTAGAAGATCACATAAACATGAAATTCCTACAAATTCAAGCAAATTTTGAGATCAATAAAAATCTCTAAGGTTCAAGAAAGGCTTGTAAACCCTAACTCTCTTCTAAGTGTCCAAAAACACTTCTTATCTAAAGGTTTTGTGACACCTCCAAAACCGGTCTAGTTGAAAACCAAATTTCGGTGACTAGAAATTCAAACTTCGGTGAGTCAAAATAATCGTTGACCATCGACCATGAGGTTAATTTCACATGTATTGATAGTTAATTAGACATTTCTATTGGGATAGGACTATAATGCAAGTATTGAAGTTCAAGGAATACAGTTAAGTTGCTAAATTGTAAGAAAGCAAAGTTGAGCGATCAAGGTGAAAACAAGGGAAATGATTAATGGTATATGGATAATTAGCCCATGAGCTTTCTTCGTGATAAGGAAAGATAATGGAGGGACTAATGGTGTGATTAAACCATATCTCAAATGTGATGCATAAATTTGCTAGGTGTCGTTTGCTAGCATTTAGGTTCTAAATAAATTCAAGAAACTTTATAAAAATAAAGAAGATAAACTAGACACTTTTAGTGTTATGTTTCCCTACGGTTAAGGCAAAAAAGATAGAAAGGAGTGGGTGAATCATGTGGACATGTGTCAAGTTTTCAATTTATTGTTATTATAATTTTATTAAAATTTCTTCCCTCATTATCTCTTGTACCGAATGAAGTTTGGGGAATAGTTTTCATTCCTTTTCTCCTATTTGAATGGTTTCCTTATTATTATTAAAAGTTTATTCAAGCATATTTCTAGGAGAGAGACAGAAGAGAAAATTCATTAATTTATTTTTGAAATCCAACTGGTTGAATTCGAATCATAGCCATTCACCGTATAGTTAGACAAATGGTTAGGTGTTCATATGTGAGTTTTAGTATAAATATCAACTAAATGGTTAGGTGTTCAACGTATATGTGTTTCTATTAGGAGACTAAAATCAAGTTGATCGAGAAGCTAAGAGTGGAAGAGGACTATTTCTTAACTACAAATTCTGTTTCATAAGCTTAGATTTGAGGTGAGTGTAGTCAGAGTCTCGGGAATAGGCTAGGTGCCTTTCCCGGTTCATTATTATTGAATATTGCATAACTCAAATTTTTGCCTAAGGATATTGCATCAAATCTCTTTGGAGACTATATTGGTAAGCATCATTAAGTTATTTCATTGAAATATTATTCATACAAACATTGCTATTGTCATCGACATCATTGAAGCATTGAAATATTGACATTGACATTTATATTGCCATTGTTATCGACATTGATATTATCATCGTTATTGCCATCGATATGGTTATTGTCATTGTTATTGCCATCGACATCGTTATTATTATTGAACCTTGGATCTGAAAGGGCATTGGATATAATTGGCATGCCATAAAATTCATGAGCTCATTGGTACGGGTGGACTATGGTCCTTGGGCTATGGCCTTTATTGTGACGTGGCGGAGGAATGTTTGTGTTATTGTTCAATTAGCAAGGTGGAGGGACTTGACCATTCATTGACTTAGCGATGTTGGTGGGATTTGAGTATCCATTTTTTACTTTGATGAAAGGGATATAATTAATGATCATATTACTAATTATTGTATATATGGAATACATTGATCTTAGCATGTTTATTGAGATGCGTATAAAGAATTAATATGAAAAGCATGACATTGATACTATTAATATGCATTCATTTCTATTTTGAATTATTGTTGACTACCTTACTAGGTTAGGTAAGCTTAACGTAGCTCATTGCATACATTTTTAGGTTATATAGCTTCGTGAGGCAGATCGTGGTTGGCCATTTGCAAGTCACCCCGAGTTGTTATTCTATAATGTACACTTACTCTTTGAACTCCTAGAATAGTGGCATATATGTTTTGAGTATGTAAGCTTAAAGTATGCATATATGGTATGTTTGGAATTTAGGATGCCTACTAAGATTGCATACATGGACAAAATGCATCTCCATTAACTTATATGTTGTTAAGAATGTTAAAATGAGATATGAACATGAAACATACGTTATAAAACTTATTGAAGACCAGTGGTCTTGTTAACTCCTAGAAAGTACTAATTTTTATACATATTTTTTAATTCTTTTGCTTGTTTTTTGGTATATATGTTTACATTTAGTTGTTAAAATCATGCATTCACATAAGGAGTTAAGGAGTTGTTCTTTGCCAGTGTGAAAGGTTATTTTGTTGGCATTAATGCAGGTTAGGAGTAGGGTAGGCTTGGAAGAGTAGCGCAGAAGAAGGAAGCCAGAAAGTAGAAGAGAATTGTCGAGTCACAGTTGGTAAAGTTGGACCAAAGGTTGCTAAGGCTCAGTTGGCAAAGAGTTGATGTTTGATGCCCAGTTAAAGTAGCCATTGAACCAGTACATGTCAACCCTAAAATTCAAGTGAAGATAAGAGGATAACACACATCCTAAGCGTGGAATCAAATTTCAAATTCAAACCCATTCTAGGGTTATCCATGTGTTCCTATTTAAAGGAAGTGATCAAATAACTTGAAGATAGACCACCATGGTGGAAGAGGAAGCTAGAGCTTATGTGGTTCGACCATCATAGACTAAGAGCTCTAGAGCATTTGAAGGGCTGCATCGATAGTCCTCCTTCTTACCCATTCTCTTATTTTATTTTTAATTTTATTTTAAGTGATGAACTTGAGATACGATGATGTTTTGCGGATAGAACCCCCAACCATGAACTAAGGTTTTACAGTTGGTTGGGGATGCTTGTGTTTAACACTTTGTTTATGTTTGGTTTCTAATAATTTTGAATGCCTTGGCATTATTTTTTATCTGGCTGCCACTTCATTTTTATAAATTTTTTTCTATACGACAGTTGGCATTATTTGCTTATTACGCCTTAATATCTTAACAGACTTAAGGGTAACAATCAGTTTCCAAGTACTAAGGAGATAAATTTCGATAGAAGATGTTCAAGTAGGTGAGCTTACTTCAGAAGTGAATCTACCCCTTAAGAGTATAGATTTAAACTTAATCAAGTTAATAGATGAAAAGCTTCACTATAGACATTTAGGGGTTTTAACATGGTTTACTTAGGGTATTGTCATCAAAAGAGGTAATGACACTCTTAAAATATACTCGGCAATAAACCCAAGGCATTACATTGTTAATAGATGCCATAGCTAGCGTAAAAAACTAGGCATCCCTTGCCAACGCTCATCACTCATTTGAATACTTCATCTTGCCAAACTGTTTTACTTTCATTGGATTCCTTTAAACTATTTTCTAAAACAAACTTCAAATTAATCCAACATTCTTGATTCCTTTAACAAGTAAACTGTTAAACAATTAAACTCTTGGTCAATCCCTATGGATACGATACTCAGCTTACTGATGTATTACTTGCTGACCGTGTATACTTGCATGCAAAAGAACAATACATGGCATTGTTTTTACTAGCATTCTTTAGGGATTTATTTATTTGCCAAGCGTTAGCAAAGTTGACAAGTTTTTGGCACCATTGTCGGGGATTACAATAGAGTTTATTGTTTTGACTTACTTGTTTTGTTTTATTTTATTTATTTGTTTTGTTTGGTGTATGACCAGAAACCACCCTAAGACAGAAGATTGGCCATACAACCCTGAGATCGAACGGATTGTGCAACGTTTAAAAAGAAAATTTAGAGAGATGGCTTAGAACGGAAATGGTGGAGGAGGTGGTGCCTTAAGCAATGAAGCGAATCCAGCAATGCACAATGGGATACCACCAACTCGTACTGTTGTTTTTGATAATGCCATAGAAAGACCTAATAGAGAACACTTGGCACCAGATTTGAACAATTTGATGCTAGCACTAGTTGGTCCTGAGGTAACACAACTAATTTTGAACTTAAACCGGTAATGATTCAGACTCTTTTGAATGTAGGACAGCTCAATGGATCACCTACTAGAGACCCAAGGCAACATTTGATTCAATTCATGGAGGTTTACCAACTATTTTAGCAACCTGGAGTGTGTGAGGATACAGTGAATCTGAAATTATTTTCATTTTCCCTGAGAGATAGAGCAAAACTATGGGTAAGTTCATTGCCACCTGGTTCAGTCACTACATGGGCAGATTTATGCCAGAAGTTCCTTTTGCGATTTCAGCTACCTAAACTTAATGCCAGGCTGAGGAATGAGATCACGAGATTTAGGCAGGCTGATGACGAGACCTTGTATGATGCCTTAGAGAGATTCAAGGACCTGTTGAGGAGGTGCCCTATGCATGGATTCCCTAATTGGACCCAGATAGAAACCTTTTATAACAGACTTAATGCTCATACTAGGACTATTGCGAATGCTTGGCAAATGGTTCACTTCTAGACAAAAATTATACGGAGGTAATTAATATCCTTGAAAGGGTTGTTACCAATGATCTTTAATACCCTACTACCAGACTAGGAATAGGGACAAAATCGGTGGAAAATTGGAGCTTGATGCGCTAACATCCATCAACGCTCGGATTTCCAATCTCGCTAGCATTGTGAAAACTTTATAAAAGAGTAATAAATCCTAAGAAGTCAAGGCATTAGACCCATTTTACACAATTTATGGATAAGATCATCACGTGGATGAATGCTCATCCAATCCTGGATTGGTAAATTTTGTTGGTAATTTTGATTGGAATTTTAACCCACCAATACATATAATGCAGGTTGGAAGCACCACCCAATTTTGCATGGGCAAATCAAGGCGGTAACCAATACAATGCCTAATGGCAAAACAATAATGCACCGCCAGGATTCAATCAGAATGCCATGCCACAGAGATCCCAAAACAATTTCCAACAAGGGCAAAGATCCAGCCAAGAGAACACTCTTACTGATTATATGGAGAGAAATGATGCAACTGTCTAGGGTTTGGCAGTGTCAATGCGAAACTTGGAAGTTCAGCTAGGGCAGATTGCCAATACACTTAGCAATTGACCCCAGGGAACTTTGCCAAGTGATACGGAGGATGCTTGGCATTAAGGCAATGAACAATGCAAAACAGTAACTCTTTGGAGTAGCAAACAATGTGAGATGGAGATGTCTGCCAAGCATTCAATTAATTGCCAAGCCGAAAAGCTGATGCTAGCAGATAAAGCTAAAGAAGCAAAGAAAGAAGAAACAAAAGCTGATGATGCCAAACAACAACTTGATACCCATACCACTTTGGCAAAGCCATTGGAGCCAGCATCCGTTTATCCACCACCAACTTTCCCACAAAAACTCCAAAAGTGTAAGCAAGACCAGCAATTTAGGCACTTCTTAGAAGTTCTTAAACAACTGCAAATCAACATACCTTTAGTGGAAGCTCTTGAGCAAATGCCCAACTATGTTAAATTCATGAAGGACATCTTGTCCATAAAGAGGAAATTGGGAGATTTTGAAAATATAGCTCTTATTAAGGGATGCAATGCCATGATACTCAATCCATTGCCACCAAAGCTGAAAGATCCGGGAAGTTTCACCATTCTCTGTACCATGGATAAGGCATTGTGTGACCTGGGAGCTAGCATCAATTTGATGCCAATGTCAGTCTTTAGGAAGCTTGGAATTGAAGCAAGGCCTACCATGATAACACTTCAGCTGGCAGACTGATCTTTTGCACATCCTAAGGGTAAGATTGAGGATGTGTTGGTTAAGTTAGACAAATTTATATTTCCTGCTGATTTTATCATTTTAGATTATGAGGCAGATGTTATTGTCCCAATTATATTGGGTAGACCATTCCTTTCCATAGGTAGGGCCTTGATTGATGTTCACAAGGTTGAACTTACAATGCGAATAAATGATCAACATGTTACATTTAATGTGTTCAAGCTCTTAAATACGTAGATGAACCTGAAGAATGCCATGCTGACAAGATGATGGAGTCCATTTTCACTTTGGACGTGGCATAGATTTGCCAAGACTCAGACTGTAATGCCAAAGAACTAGATGATGAAGAAGAGATGATTGAAGAACCTAAAAGATCAACCTTGGAGACTGAAGATGTGAGTTATTTTGAACAACCATAGCCACTAGAGCTGGTTGGCAGAGAAATCAAAGCACCCAAACCATCAATATAGGAGCAGCCAGAATTGGAATTGAAACCATTGTCAAATCACCTCAAGTATGCTTATTTAGGTAACAACTCAACTTTACCAGTGATCATTGTTGTTGATCTCACTAATGATCAAGAGTAAAGATTATTGGAAATCTTAAGCAATTATAAGCAAGCTTTGGGATGAACCTTGGCTGAAATCCGAGGAATAAGCCCAAATATTTGCATGCACAAAATCATTTTGGAGGAATACCATGGCAAAACCATTGAAGGCCAAAGAAGATTGAACTCGAGCATGAAAGAGTTATTGAAGAAAGATATTATAAAATGGTTGGATGTCGAGATAATCTATCCTATTTCTGATAGCTCGTGGGTCAGCTCTGTACAATGTGTGCCAAAGAAGAGTGGCATGACCATGATACAAAATAGAAAAGATGAATTGATTCCCTACAAGACTGTCACAGGCTAGCGAGTATGGATGGACTACATGAGGCTAAACAATACCATACGAAAGAACTATTTTCCATTGCCCTTCATCGATCAAATGTTGAACAAGTTGGCAGGTAAGGCATTTTATTGCTTCCTGGATGGTTACTCAGGCTACAACCAGATCGCCATCGCTCTAAATGATCAAGAGAAAACCACGTTTACGTGTCCTTATGGGACATTCGCTTGTAGAAGAATGCCCTTTGGGTTGTGTAACACCCAAGCAACGTTTCAACGTTACGTGATGTCTATTTTTCTGACATGATAGAAAACAACTTGGAAGTGTTCATGGATGATTTCTCGGTGTTTGGTAAAACATTTGAGGAATGTCTTCAGAGTTTGGAGCATGTTTTGAAGAGATGTATTGAGACTAACCTGGTCATGAACTAGGAAAATGCCTCTTCATGGTGAAGGAGGGCATAGTTATTGGGCACAAAGTGACAAAGCTGCCTTCAATCGATCATTAATGATTTTCACTTGTTCTTCACTTTCTCTAAGCAATTGAGGTCCAAATACTTTGTTTTCCCCTAGTTCAGACCAGCACAAGGGAGTTCTACATTTCCTTCCGTATAGAGCTTCGAAAGGAGCCATCTAAATAGATGTCTGATAGCTATTGTTGTAAGCACACTCTATTGGGGGTAGAGATTTCTCCCAATTCTTTCCAAAGTCTATAACAAAAGCACATAGCTTGTCTTCAAGCACTTGGATGATTCTTTCAGATTGTCCATCTGATTAAGGATGAAAGGCTGTACTGAGATGCACTTTAGCTCCTAGAGCCTTTTGTAAAGAATTCCAAAACCAAGAAGCAAAATTGGGGTCACATTAGATATTATAGTTGTAGGTACACCGTGTAATCGAATCATTTCATGGATGTATAGCTCGGATAAGGTTCCCAAGCTCATGTTTATTCGAGCAGGGATGAAGAGAGTAGACTTTGTGAATCTATCAACAATCACCCATACAACATCATTCTTTCTTGGAGTGGAAGGAAGACCAGTAACAAAATCCATTATAATCTGATCCTATTTCCATTGAGGGAATTCGATTGGTTGGAGCAATCCAGTAGGGACTTGATGCTCAGATTTAACTCTTTGACAAGTTAGGCACTTCGAAATGAAGTCCGTGATAGCTGATTTCATGCATGGCCACCAGTGTAGTGGCTTTAGATCCTTGTACATTTTAACTGATCTTGGGTGAATCGAGAAAGAGCTTTGGTGAGCTTATTGTAACATCTCTTGTTTTAGTTCCTTATTGTTTGGAACACATACTCTATCCTTGAAATAGAGGAGTACATTCAACTTAAGGGAGAAGTCCAAATTAGACTTAGAGTCTAGCTTGGATATGATCCTTTGAAAATTAGACTTAAAGTCAGGGTTGTGGTTTACCACCAGCTTCGAGCTTTATCTGCCAATAGGGCTATGGCATATTCAAGCTTGTGCTCATCAGGACAGGTAGTTGTTTAGTCAATATTCGAGTAGTGGCCTCTAACCAGTACTCAGCTACTTCGGGATTGGCTTCATTAGTGCCAGTGAAAGTATAGGCCCAGTGTTGAGCCAGCTTGTCAATCGGAGCTCTACTTGGCACAACAACTGGAGGAGCAATGGGATGATCTTGTTTCAAAGAAGTTACAAGATGATTGAACATCTCCTTCATGCTTAGGAGACATTCTTGCTGCACAGGATTTATAGCAGGAGCTTCCTATTGAGCAACAGCTTGTGTTCGAGGTTGAGCTTGTTGTTGTGGAGGATTCTGCTCCATCCTCACACTATCTCCTTCATTCGAGGAGTCTTCAGGACTTCCATTATCCCGACAAAGTCTCATTTCAGACATTCTACATTAAAATAGAACAATTAGGGATTCGGTTTAGTAAGCAAAGATACAAGCTATACAATACAAGTCTCCTAGGTGGCACAAGTATCCTATATGATGCAAGCGAGCCCGGTTTAGTCCTAGAACCGACTAAAAAGCTCTAATTACCAATAAATGTAACACCCCTACCCCGGGCTGGTAGCAAACTGGCTCGGGAGTGTTACATTAAGCAATGGACAAGGCAAGGCAAGCAATACAAGCAAGAATTGATAACTCATCCTTATTATATGAGTTACTTAACTAGCAAGCAACCAAGCATACTTACTTAACAAACAAGCAAACTCACACTTTGATTTCAATACATCAAGGGCATTCGAATAAGGCCATTAAAATTTTTGCTTTCACGCTTACATTATAGGTTACTACATTCATGATTCACTTAACTTCATTATATACCATAATCATTCAAATGACCCTAATATGCAACATGCTTCCATTTCATTTCAATGTTCCTTAGTTTGATACATTTAAACATCTCATTCCTAAACTTACTAAGCATGATTATCTAAACATTCAATAGCATGTAACTAGTTCCCAATCAACTTGACCATTCGGCAAGCATCATACTAACACAAGACAACACCTACAACATTCGAATGGCAAGACAAGTAGGCATGGTTCATTTCATTTTTACTTCCGATCCAAGCAAGCTAGCATACACATGTACATTAAGCAAGCCATTCGAATGTTCCAAGGTAAACTAGATCAAACATTTGATCATTCCATAATTAAATCCATATATGCGCAGCAAATACCATTCATTACATGAAACTTAAGTTCATTACATACTTGTTCACATTGTCATCCAAGATCATGACATAGTAGGCCCATTCAAAAACACACATATATACAAGTTCAAGAATTCCAAAATGCATGATCAAGCTAAACTCTATACAATCTAGTGCCACCAATCTAGGAGATATACAAAATAAGTACGAAACCATACTTAGGCAATACTTGTGTGTCTTGCTTCTAGCTCAAGAAATCAGGCTTCAAGATCAAGCATCCTCGATTCCTTTATCCTGTAGGTTGGGAAGAATGAAAACAAGAGTGATAAGTACAAGAATGTACTTAGTGATGTAGTAACTAGTTCTAACCATTTATTATGTCAAGTTTTATGTCATTTACTCAAGAATGATCCTAGCTAAGGCTTTCAAGCATTAAGATAATCCTAGCTAAGGATTTCAAGCATTCGGCTATCAAAGAACAATAAACATGGTATGATACTTCATGCTTTCATAACAAGAATCAAGCAAATCTTACTTACATAACAAGTAATCAAGTAAGTCATGCGTACTTGAAAAGTAACATACACTTAATGGCTTTCATGTCAAGTAACACACAATTCATGGCTTTCAAGACAAGTAACATATGATGTAGGATTGTTATTTCATTTGTTATCAATTAAACAACCCCCTTGGTACTTAGTTTGTATAGGTAATCGAGTCTCTAACCAACTAGCGCCACAAGATGCACCGTAGTGCTGGTCAACCCTCCTACTGTCGCCAAAGACCACATACGTGCCCTCCGTCTGTCGCCAAATAGGGGCCTTAGCCCTGGACCGTAGTCCACCCTTACACAATGAGCTCTAGACTCTAAGGCATGCCCTTCTACCTAGTCCAACTAGCTACCAAGTTTGTTTGATTTACCATTTATACATGTGTTTCAAGATCAAGATCATGTTAAGCAAGTTCATTCCTTACTAGGCCCTTAGGCCAATTGAGCTATAGCTCCCATATCATGTAATTCTCATGTTTTCATTTCATCAAGTGTGATAACATTAGAAGCAAGTTCTTTAAGCATTTGATCACATGCCACATGATACATACAAGCACTAATGTTACCACTCAACATGCTTATCATTCGAATCAAACATGTATACAAGGTTGAGATCATGTTTCATGCATTCCTTTAATCATATTAAGTCAATTAGAAATTCAAGAATTTAGACATGCTTGCTATAGTTAGGACCTAGTCCTAACTCTCAAGTAAACTACACTCACAATACTCCAAGCTTAGCTAGTCTTGGATCCACACTCCTTTGTTCTTAGATTTAGATTGTTCCACTCTTTCCTCTTCCACCAAGTTCAATCCTGGTTCTAACACATTACAAGTAAACACATATCAAAACAAGTTCACAAAGTCATTCAATCAAGGCAATGTTACAAGTACATAACATATACAAATCTGGCATCATGTTCATATACATTCTTCACTACACTTAACCACACTTATCTATACTCTAATTCATGTAAAATAGGGCAGAACCAATGTCCCAAAAATGTTTACAAAACAGTATACAAATTGCCACAAAACAATGTACAATTACCTAAACTGTTGTTACTAGGCAGCATGTAGTCTGTTCACTTAAACATGCATAACTTTCATTCCGTAGGTCAAAATTTCAATTGGTTTAAACCGTTGGAAAGCTAACATAATTTTATTCCTAACCATATAGGGCTTGCATTTAAGTTCTTTGCCAATTAATACAGTTTTAAACTTAAAGACAGGGTAACTTGTTACACTGGACAGTTTGCATTGTCCCTAGTGTTTCTTTTCTACAATTCATTCTACAATCCAGAATTCAGTTCTATTTTCTCATAATGAATTTAGACATGTCAAGGTGTTTCCCATAAAAATTACAGCCTTAAATTCCTTTTATACAATTTATGGTAATTTTTCAAAGTTGCTGCCCAGAACAGAGTATTCTGGACAGATTACACTAGGTTGAGTTTCTAGTTTCATAACTCATTTTAACAAGGTTCTAATATGGAAATTTAACTCATTTTCATGTTCTTACATGTCTAGGTCAGTCTAATTCACCTAGAATTTTTCTTAAAATAGGGCATTATCATGTTAAATTCAATTTGATCTATTTGATCAACATTACACATCCAATTTACCAATTGAGCAGTCCATTACCTAATTTAACTAATCCAATTAGGTGCACTCGTTTTCCAGCAAGTTATCTACTCTATTCAATCTTCAATTCATCTACCAACATGATCAAAATAGGGTTTTATATACATTTAGCATGCTTAAACATTTTCACTATCAAAACAGTCCCTAATCAAGACTGTTTTCAACCATACTTCATATGCTCAAATTTCCAGCAACCATATACATTTCCTTTAGCAATTTAGCTACTACTATTCACAATTTCAAGTTCAATTTGAAGCTAACATGATCCTTACACACATAACAATCATCCTAATCAATCTAGGCAACAAGAATATCATCAATTCAATATTCAAACATTCTATAGCAAGTTGAAATCAAGCATTATATCTTCTCCAAGCTAAATTTGATCAAGGCTAAATCAAGAATCTTGAATTGAAGGTGATGCGTGAAGCTTTTCTCTCCCCTTTATCTCTCAACAATTTTTGGCCAAGGTTATGACTTTGGGAGAAAGATGACAATATGTTTGTTCATCATTCTTCTCCAAGCCGTGAGTCACCCTCCAAATTGGCACATGTTCTCATCAAATGTTTGAACATTTGCTCTCAAAGCCGTTCAGTTTTTTTATGTCCAAAATGGCAATTGCTGTTTTATAAGATGATTGGAATGGTGATTTCAATGTGGCTTTTTGAGAAAATGGTTTTTTTAAATGCGTTTTTGAAAGTGTTAAGATGTTGTTTTGTTTTATAAGATGATAGAAATCCTCACTAAACCTTTTTTAAATGTGTTGATGGTGTGCTGTTTGCTCTTTTTACCTATCAATGTAGATAATTAATGGTAGTAAGGTAGCGTGTAAGCAAGGGATTACCAAGGACTTCGAACATTGAAAATATGGTTTTGATTTAGACTTGTAGTAATAAAGGCATTATGGTTCGTTGTCATTTTGGGAGGGTTATGCTATACTCTCTATTTAAGCATGTTTGTATTGTTGATTTGGATTTGTAAATGGTCTGTCTTTTATGTTGGTTGTGGCTCTAGATTTATGTTTTGAATGTTGAATTGTTATGTTCCTAGGAAACATGCCTCTAGTTTATCCTTTGAAGCAGAATGTAGTAATATAATGATGATTTGATGCATATTGGTTCTTAGTAAATTTATGTATATGTTTAAAGCATGTTAGAATGTGTTCGAATCCATGAAAGTAAAAAAATGAGCAAAAGTGTACATTTCAAGTCCAGGCGTACTGATACGCGAGGCTCCATATCGAGATAGTCCAGTGTATTTTGTCAAGGCGTACTGATACGCGAAGAGCTGTATCAGCACGGTTTTGAGCTACTAGAATCTAGTTTTTGGTTATCGTAGCCCGTGTACCGATACGCCTTGGGAATATATCGGTACAACTAGCAGTTATGGTGGTTATGAACTGTTTATGTTTTAAGATTCTTCCATTTTGGTCCCTGGTTTATATGTATCCAATTACATGAGTTTGAATGATTGGTTTGAGTGGATTTTTGACAAGTGAGCATGAAAATTAAGGATCTTGATAAGTCCCTGTAATTTTCTAAAATTGTAAATGGACATAATTAGATTTAATAATTACAATCAATGCCCGATTGAGTTAAGTTTTCACCCGTTGCTAGTATGCACATCATAGGTTAACAAGTTGCATCTAGATAAAATAAAAGAAAAAAAGGAAGCAATTCAAGCTAATCTTTACAGGTTTGTTTTGGCAAACACAATGTATTTGGTGGTCTTACAACTCAGTGAGGTTTACATTTGGTGATAAGTTTAGGATAATGATGATGTTATGATTGTTGAAATATTGTAATTGGTTGATTTTCGTTGTTTGCTATGTACGATGATTATTTCATGCATGTTGGTTGTGATATGCCATGTTGGAGGTATGTTTTGGGGACACATTTCTTATTACTATAATCTAAAATCTTTTGATTTGAAATGGAAGTCTTGGATCCTTGCTTAAAGTTAGCCTGATTGTTTTGTTTTGGTGTATTATCATACCTTAGATATTTTAGCACGATAGGACTGAGGAGGGAGTTGGATCTGGTACGGTTGCTGCTGCTGTTGGGCAGGGAAATCAAGAAGATGTTGTACCTCCTAGAGGGTTGCCACCCCCTCCGCCTATTCCACCCGAGAATGTGGAACAAGTACCGCCTATTCCACCTTTGATACAAGGGATGACTGAAGTTTTTTAGGTTGCATTTGCTGGAGCACATGTGTCTGCGCCAACTATTAAGCAAATGGGGTTGTCGTTGGAAAGTCTCTATACTTTGAGAGGAGTTGAATACTGAGGTTTGGCACCCGAGGCATCCGAGACGTGGATGGCCAGTACTGTTCAGATTTTGGATCATATGGGGTGCAATGATGCCCGTAAGTTAGGTTATGTTATATCCCTATTGCAAGGTGATGCTTATAGTTGGTGGATAACTATAATTGCAAGCATGGAACCCAATGATATGGATTGAGAGTTTTTCCAAGCTTTCTTTAAGAGAAGTATTTGGGAGTTAGATACTTGGATGAAAAGAAACGTGAGTTTATGGCTTTGGTTCAGGGTAGTATGTTTGTGGCAGAGTATAAGGTTTAGTTTGTTCAGTTGAGCCAGTATGCTCTTGAGCCGGTACCGAATGAGAGGCATCGATGTGACCGATTTTGCTACAGATTGGTACAAGATGTTAAGAAATACACGTTGGCTTCTAACTACAATGATTTCGACGTGTTGGTTACACAGGCAAAGGATATTGAGCAAAATTTGGGATTATCATCTTGTGTAGGAGGTTCTGGCTCGGGCAAGAGAGTTGCAGACTCTAGTTTCGGTGGTGGTCAATTTAAGAAGCACCATGATAAGAGGTATCGCTCTAATTAAAGGCGAGGTGGAGGTAGTGCTGGGTGTGGACCGTATGGTTAGGGTACCCAAGCTAGATCAAGGTTTAATACCTGTTGGGTATGTAGATCGCGTGAACACATGAGGTGAGACTGTTCACGTTTGGCTCGTGAAGGACAAGCTCATTTTGCTAACTCTTGTTGGAGTTGTGGATCGAGTGATCATCTGAGACGCGATCGTCCGTTGTTGGTTGGTGGTGGACAGGCTAGGGCACCTGCAGTTACACCACAGTGAGGTCGTGGTCGTGACCAAGGATAGTTTCAATGTAGGGACGAGGGTCTAAGTAGTATGGCTTATATCGTTGCTATTCAACCTGAGTGTAGTGGTCCTGCGAGGGTGTATGCACATCGTGAGGGATGTAATGACACCGATGTGATTGCATGTACATTTACTTTGCAATCTTTATCGTTGTTTTCTTTTTTTGATTTCGGTTCTACGCATTCATATGTCTTACATAAGCATACACATTTGCTTAATATACCTGTTGAGGTGTTAGATGTGGGAATGCAACTAGTTCCTTCGGTGAAACGATTGTTACGAGAAGGTTGTTTAGGAGATGTCTTTTGACTGTTCAAGATCATGTGTTTGCGATTGATTTGATGGAGTTACTGTTTCACGGTTTTGATGCAATCTTGGGTATGGATTGCTTGACCGAGCATAGAGATGTGGTTGATTTTGAAACTAAGAAAGTTTCCTTGAAACTTGCTAATGATTACGAGGTAGTAATCGTGGGTGAGAATGCTAAATTCTTATCCAATGTTGTTTCGACTCTGGAAGCAAATCGTATGATGGATTCTGGTTGTGAGGCATTCTTAGCCTATGTTATGAATCCAGGATCAAAGGAAATGCATGTTTAGGATATTTATATGGTATATGAGTTTCTAAGTGTTATTCTGAATGAGTTGCTTGGTTTACAGCCAAATAGAGAGGTTGAGCTTGGCATTGAGTTGTATGCAAATACAGCTCCGATGTCTATTTCTCCCTATCGCATGGCTTTAAAGGAGTTAAAGACACAAATTCAGGAGTTGCTTGATCGAGTGTTTATTAGGCCTAGTGTTTTGCCTTGGGGTGCACCAATGTTGTTTGTGAAAAACAATGATGGCATGATGCGGATATGCATTGATTATCGGAAACTGAACAAGTTGATGATTAACAATAAGTATCCTTTGCCACAATGTAATATCCTCAAAACTAGTATAAAAGAAGTTACTACAATGCCTTCATTTGATCCCTAATTGATTGAAAGTAAGGTACTAGGTCTAGTTAATAAGGACTAGAATTCTATAAATGAAAAAGTGGTAACCTAAATTATAAGTGACCAAACCAAAACAAATAACAAAATGAAGGAATGCATGCTAAATTCTTATATTCCTAAAAGCCCCTATACATGTCATTAATTAGTGGATAATCAAGGACAAATTAGTCATTTTGGGGGGATGAATTGATGATCTATTATCATCTTCTCCATAGTGCCGAAAAGATGAACAAAAATTTGAGAGAAAGAAATTGAGTGAGAAAACTCCATATTCATAGATTCAAGCTTGGAATTTTGAAGAATTGGAGTTGCTAGCATTCATATTATCTTGATAGGAAGGTAAAATCTCTTCCTTAATGCATTATAGATTTAAATGATGCATGTAGATTTTAAGTTCTTGCTTGAATTGCATGAATTGGGTGATTAGTTAGTGAATTGATGCCATGAATTTGTTAAGAAGTTCAATTGATTGATCAATCCATGAAATTGGTAGTGTCATTCAAATGAGTAGGAGAAATTGATGTTGTCATTAACCAAATTGATGGTGAATTGTTATGTTAATTGCTGGAAAAACTTAGATGATAATTAGAATGGATGATTGATATGTGAATTGAAATTCTTGTTGCTGGAACTTCTAGTGAGTTGATGTCTTATTGAACCAATTCGAAAATATTGCTCAATTGCCCTATTTTTATAGGTTTGACACATAATTAGACTGACCTAGACATGTATGAATGAGTATATATGTTGAACAATCATGTTAGAGTCCTTGTCTAAGTGGTTAATGAAGCTAGAATCTAGCTAAAGGAAATATGTCTAGAAGACTCTGTTTTGGGCAGTGAGTTTAAAAATTTGTAGAAAATCACATAGACCAAATTAGGGAGTAAATCTTATATGTACAGAATCATGAGTATGTCTAGTTTCGTATACAACAAACGGAATCGAATTCCGAGTTATAAAACAATTTGTAGAGATTAATCTCTAAGGACAATGCAAATTGTCCAGTGGCATAATTTGGTTTGCCGTTAAATAAAAAACTATATTAATTCACAATGAATAAAAATTCAAGGCCTATATAATTAGAAGGACATTTAAGTTAGCTTTCTAACGGTGTAAACGGTTTGACAAACGGGTTCGGTTTGGATTCTGGGTTGGTATAAATAGCCAAAGTTATAATAGAAATCATTTTATCCCTCCCCTCCCAAATGGATCAAACCAGTGTTCTAAAAGAAGCTCTGAACATGTTCCTCGTGTTCTTTATAGATTGAAGAACACGAAGAACATCCATCGTGCCGGCCGCCATCCACTGGCGCTAGCCATCGTTGCCGATGGCAAAATTTCTAGAAAACCACCCATTTTCCCAGATTCTAGTGACCTCAAATCATGTTTTTTCTCACCGAAACTACATCGAAATCAAATTTACGGTGGTGCTATTCAAATCAGAGGTAAAAAAAACTACCATTTTCTTTATTTAAAATCGAAATAATAACACTAGAAGGAGAGATTACCAGAAATTTGCTTGCTTTATTCCTTGAAATTCTAGATTACAAATGCTTACCTTCTTACACTGGAAATCGAAATGTGTATTGTGTATTAATTTGTGTCTATTTCGTATGAATCTGGTGTATCTAGTGTTTTTGTGAGTCAATTTGTGGTCCTTTACATGCATTTTATAGTGCTATTTATAGTTACAACAATGCTTGAACTCCAAGCATGAATCCCCAATTTCTTCCCCTTTGATTGCTTGATCTTTGCCATGGCATCAATTTAGGGATTGGTCCTTCCCTTTTCGCTTCTGATTTGATCTGAAATTTCTAGCTAGGGTTTTGAATTAGGGATTTGGTCTTCTATTATTTCAACTATGTTCTATTTAGGGTTTTAATCCCATTTTGTTTCCTTTTGCATGAATATGGTTATTAGAACCGGCACCAACGAGGAGTGGTTCATGGCAGAAATAGTGCAACTACCATCAGGGAAGACGATATTGTCGGAGGAAGCTGGAAGGTCAGGCGCGTAGCTGTCATGCGCGAGTGGTGATCCATGTGTTTTATTACTGATCAATCTGGGCCGTTCGATTGCTCTTAGATCCAACGGTGATGAGGATACGGCGCTTGATCCTCTCTATTTGGCATGATCTACGTCGTTGGATCAATCCCTTGATCCAACGGTTGTCCTTCAGCTGCGCATAATAAGAAAAAGCATTAGGGTTTTGTTTAGTTGAGCCGATTGGGCTTTATTATGTATGGATCTATAAAAAAACTATGGACATGTAATTTTTATGGACTCTTTTGTAATAGGTTTATTTTAACTAAATGGGTTTTATACAATGGACTCTTTTTATATTTTGGGTTTTATACTATCTATTAACTATTATACTAACTACTATAACACACTGCTAACATTAACAATGTGCTAATACTACTACAATACTATTAAACCGAACATGACATAGATATAATACCACAATAAAATGAAAGCAGAAACAAAGAGTTAGGTGAAAATCCAATGACAACAATTGCCCCTCTTTGGTCATTCCGGTGAAACAGGAATAGAACAAAGAACAAAAGAACACTGATTTTCACCAATTACCAAACCATCAATGCCTGAAAAGATAGGCGAGTTCCATTCTCCTTACGCCTGAACAGATAGGCGGGTTCTATTCTCCTCAAGCTTGAATAGATAAGCAAGTTGAAAGAAGGTGTCCCATTCTCCTTATGCTCGAATGGATAAGCAGGTTATATTCTCCTCATGCTCGAATAGATAAGCAGGTTCCATTCTCCTTACGCCTGAATGGATAGGCGAGTTCAATTCTCCTCATGTTCGAATAGATAAGCAACCCTCTTCATGCTAGGATAGATAAGCAGGCTAAAAAGGTTCCATCCTCCTTAGGCTTGGATGGATAAACAAGTTCTATTCAACAAGTTCTATTCTCCTTATGCTCGAATAGATAAGCGGGTTCCATTCTCCTGATGCCCGGATAGATAGGCGCGTTTTGAAAAAGGTTACATCCTCCTTATGCTTGAATGGATAAGCGGGTTCAATACCTTTTGAAAATCAAATAAATGCTATGACTATGATGAACATGCCCCTAGGAATGCATGTCACTTTTGCTTTTTATAATCCTTTTATCAGAATTAGTTTTCTTGGATCATATCATCTCAAACATTTTCTCAACTCTGCCAACAGATAGTAAGTGTCTATTCTGGCCAATCTCCTGAAATAAAGGTCCTATATTAGATCCTTTCACTGATCAAGACTTTGCACAGTATCTACTAGGACCGCAATGAGCAGAAAAGTCAGCAGCCGCCCATCTTTCAATCCTAGTTGGCTCCATCTATTTCTTATTGTTAAAATTCCATCAACCATTCCTTGGAAAGAAATCTTCACCATTGCCCATTCTTAACTTCGGGAATTGTAGGACTCGTCCTTCAATCACAATGCCACATCATGGATTCGACATCACTTAGTTCGTAACAGACTTAGACAATACCTTCATCCTTTCATGCGGCTTCTGCCTTGATTTTTCAACCAAGGAAACTCTTCGCAAGGTGTTAAGAATTTTTATATAGCGTTGCAAGGATACCAATAAGTAGAAACTCAATGAGAATATATGGGGGACACTTTCGCTTGCCCATATTAATGCGTGGAAAATCACCAGAGTATTACAATTTATACTACAATTATTGATAAAATAATCATAGACAGTCATTTCCATTGTCTCTGTTCACCATTCTTATTCTTAATACCTTTTCTGTTTCATTGAGAACATTTCTGATCTTTTGCACATTTGCTTGCTCAATCCAATTATCCTGTACTCTTGGTTGGAAGGACTAATTTTATCCTCATATTCTTCAACACTCTTTTAGCCTTTGTCTAGTCAAAGGAATGGAGCTTTCCTTGTATTTTGATTACTATTCAACTACCAAGCTATCATTGTAGTTGATGCATCAGTATCGAATGACAAAACCTCTTTCAGTAGCCTTGAAACTCGAATGAAAATGTCTTCATCCTTGGAAGAAAGACTAGCGGGCAAGAAGGCACCCCTGCTCTGCAAATGGGCTACCTTAAAGTGCATCAAAGACCTTGAAGATTCTCATATTCATAACATTTTGAATTGCTTGCATAAGAAACTTTGCATCAATGCTTATTTATTCTTTTTTGTGTGTTGGAGCTTCATGCCCCAAATCCAAGACTTGACTACGGGATGCTTCTAAATTCTAGTATTCTTTTCAATAATTTTCAGAGTAATGACCAAAAATCTTTTGCATTTTTTAGAATAATGCCAAACTTATTAATTCTCATTTCAATGTAAGATGCTTATGAAAAGGGACAAATACAAGAAAAAGGTTTACGCAACAAAATTTTATTAGTGTTGTGGCAAACAAGGGAAAGAAAATCACAAGGAAGGAAACATTTTTTTTAGATATCAAAGGTCAAAAGTCCTCATGACGAGACTCCATAAGATGCCTTTGAATGCTACCTATATTGACCAGACTTTGGAAATAGTGATTACACGTGAAGATATGAAACTTCCTAGTATCAAATCCCGAGAATCAATTCGTGAAAGAACCACTTTTGCGAATTATCTAAGCCGCCCTTTACGTGTTTTTAACTCAGGTCCTCCTTTGGTTTCAAAATGCTCTTTTCGGGTTTTCATTTTGATCCCCCCTTTTCTCTTCTTTTTCTTTTTTCTTTTCTTTCTTTTTTCTTCTTCTTTTTTCTTCTTCTTTTTTCTTCTTCTTCTTCTTCAAACATAATAATTTTAACTGAATCTGAATTTATCGGGCTCTAGAGTTCATCTCCATCCATTTCAACTAAAATTAATGCTCCCCCTGAGAAAACCTTCGTCACAATGTAAGGTCATTCCCAATTTGGCGCCCATTTTCCTCAAGAATCACTTTGAATTGGTAGCTTCTTCCTCAACACCAGGTCACCTTCTTTAAATTTTCTCGGGTGAACTTTCAATCTTTTCTCTTCAATTAAATTCAACTAGTCATATCTTGCTTGAACCCATTATGCCTCTTCCAGCTTCGCCTCCAACAAGACTCGAAGTGATGGTATCTCAACCTCAATTGGTAGTACAGCTTCTACTCCATACACCAACAAAAACGGTGTTGCTCCAGTAGAGGTTCGTACTGCAGTTCGATAGGCTTATAAGGCAAACAATAGCTTCTCATGCCAATATTTATAGGTGTCAGTCATTTTTGCAACTATCTTCTTAACATTCTTATTAGCAGCCTCTACTGCCCCATTCATCTTTGGACGATATACCACTGAATTGTGATGCTTGATGTTGAACTACTCACAGACTCCAGACATCATCTTGTTATTCAAATTGGAGGCATTATCAGTTATGATACTTTCAGGCAGACCATATTGAAAAATGATTTCATTTTTTAAGAATTTGCAAATCGTAGATCTTGTGACATTTGCATAGGAGGCTTCCACCCACTTGGTGAAATAGTCATGACTACAAAAATAAAGTGATGCCCATTTGACACCTTCAGATGGATCTGACTGATGACATTTATGCCCCACATGGAGAAAGGCCAAGGGGATGACGTGACATGGAGATATTGAGGAGGTGTATGAACCTTGTCTGCATAAATCTGGCACTTGTGGCATTTGCGAGAGTAATTAATGCAATCACCTTCAATGGTTGACCAATAGTACCCAAAACGTGTGATTCTTCTAGCCATGGTGAAGCCACTGGGTGAGTTCCACAAACTCCTTCATGAACTTCTTCCATAATTAACTGAGCTTCTTTTGCACCCACACATCTTAGAAGCACTTGATCTCAACTTCTTTTGTTTAAAATTTATCCATCAAGGACATACCCTAATGCCATTTTCCTGATAATTTTCTTCTCCTTCTCTATAGCTTGTGGTGGGTACTACTAAAATTTTACATATTGCAAGATGTCATGGTAACATGGCAAACCATCTATTTCTTCTTCCACATCATAACAATGGGCTAGGGAGTCTAGCACATGTAACCTGATGGGCATCATCTCAGAACCTTCACTTGCTTTAAACATGGCCGCTAAAGTAGCTAAAGCATCAGCCATTTGGTTTTCTTCTCTAGGGAGATACTTGAAAGTGATATCATCAAACTCTTTGGTCAACTCAAGGACCAACTTGTGGTAGTCTACCGACTTTGCATCTTTTTTCTCCCATTCACCATGTATCTAATAAATGACCAATGCAGAGTCCCCAAAAACTCTTAAAGTACAGATTTTCCTCTTTATAGCCTCTCTTAGACCCATTATACAATCCTCGTATTCTGCCTTGTTATTAGTGCAGAAGAATTTCAATCGACTGGTAAAAGGGTAATAATTTCCTTCTAGCAAAACCAAAACTGCCCATATACCTTGTCCTAATGCATTTGTTGCACCATCAAAGTTCATAACCCAAGATTCTGTTAGAGCCTCATCATCTTATGAGATACGCATCAAGTCTTCATCAGTGAAATTAAAATTCAATGCTTCATAATCATCACAGGCGCGACTTGCCAAAAAGTCTGCTATAACACGTCCCTTTATTGCTTTTTGGCTCACATACTGGATATCAAATTCTAAAAGTAACATCTACCAATGTGCCAACCTTTCTAATAAAGTTGGGGCCTCCATCATGAATTTTAGTGGGTTTAACTTCGAGATTAACCATGTAGTATGGTATAGCATATATTGCCTGATTCTTTTAGCTGTCCAAACCAAAGCACAACATAGTTTTTCAATTGATGAATACCTGGTTTCACAATCAGTGAACTTATTGCTCAAGTAATATATCATCTTTTCTTTTCTTTTCTTCCAGTGTCATCATGTTGTCCCAATACGTAGCCCATGGAATTTTCGTAAGCTGTTAGGTACAAAATCAATGGTTTCCCGAAACTGGTGGTACCAGCACTGGAGGATTGCTCAATTGCTCCTTGATCTTTTCTAAAGCCACTTGACACTCTTCGTCCCATGTCCCTGGGTTATTCTTTTTGAGTATCCTAAATATCGGATCACACTTACCCGTTAACTGGGAAATGAAGCGAACAATGTAATTCAATCATCCCAGAAAACCTTGAACTTCCTTCTATGTCTGAGGTGATGGGAGCTCCTGTATGGCCTTAATCTTGTCGAGATCTATTTCTATTCCTCTTATGCTTACAACAAAGCCTAGCAACTTTCTAGATGTAACTCCAAACGTACACATATTTGGGTTGAGCTTTAGCTGAAACTTCCTCAACCTTCAAAAAAGTCTCCTTAAGTTCGCCAAATGCTCCTCTTCTGTCCGAGACTTGGAAATCATATCATCAACATATACTTCTATCTCCCTATCCATCATTTCATGGAAAAGAGTAACCATGGTCCTTTGATAAGTTGCCCCCGCATTCTTCAAACCAAAGGGCATCACTTTATAGCAGAAAGTTCCCCAAAGTGTCACAAAAGTTGTCTTTTCCATGTCTTCTGGGAACATCTTAATCTGGTTATACCCGGAGAATCCGTCTATGAAAGAGAAGAGGGAATGACCAGCCTATTATCAACTAAAGTATCAACGTGTGGGAGCGGGAAATTGTCTTTAGGGCTTGCCCTATTGAGATCCCTGTAGTCAACACACATGCGTACTTTTCCATCTCTCTTTGGTACAGGTACAATGTTAGCCACCCATTCTGGATACTTAGCTACTTCAAGGAATCATGCGTCATATTTCTTCTTCACCTCATCTCTTATCTTCAGAAGTGTCTCAGCTTTCATCCTTCTAAGCTTTTGCTTTATAGGCTCGTATCCTACCTTTATAGGAAGTCGATGCACAACAATGTCAGTGTCAAGGCCAGGCATGTCTTGATACGACCAGGCGAAAATATCCTTAAATTCTTTTAGAAGCTCAATCAATCTTTGTCAGGTCTTTTTTGTGATGGTAGTACCAATCTTTACCTCTCGCTTTTCTTCTTCAGTGCCTAGGTTCAATACCTCTAACTCCTCTTTGTGTGGTAGAATTTGTTTTTCCTCCCCTTCTACCATTCTGAGCAGGTCACTTAGTAAGTCATATTCTTCTTCATCATCAATATTTTCAACATCTTCTAAGCATACGGGCAATTCAAAGTCAACCTGAAAAGGGAAAGGCAAATTTGGTTTTGTTTCATATTCAAAGTCATGTTCATTTATGCCACTGATACCTAAAGACCTGAAAAGGGAAAGGCAAAAGATATATACAAAAGGAAGAAAGAAATGAATGAATGAATGAATGAATGAAATGCTTTTTATGTTTCATATTTTATGGTTTTCATTTGGTTTTGTTTTTTTATTTATGAAAAGAGTTTGCCACACCAAATTTAAGGAAATGCATCTTTTATTGAATTCAAATTATAAGTTAGACATAGGCCCTTTACATAAGATCCCCTATTGTCTCCGGGCCTGGAGAAAAGAGGTTGGATTTGAGAATTACTTTGAACATGTCTTAAAGGTTACAGGAATTTCTTCAGCAATCCAGTTGTCAAGTTCAGAGCAAGGGCCAATCATGGACAGGTATTTATTCTCTTATTCCTCGTCTGTTACAACGTTGATGCTAAGCTTCTCAAACGCTTCACACAAATCACTCTTTCCTTTCTCCTCCTCTTCAACTGGGGCATTTGGATCTAGCAGGCTTTCAGATTAGAAATTATGGCTCAGGGGAGGAAATGACATTGACTCCCACTCAATTTCCTCTCCTTTCAGTCTTGCCTTTCTTCTCTCTTGGTGCTTACTAAGTTCATCTCTTCTTTGCCATTTTTTGGGTTTGAAACCCAAGACAAACCGATCTTTCTTTGCTGGGATTACCATAGGATACATCCTCCCTTGGTGTCTTTTCCCAAATCCTTTCCCATCCTCAGCTCCTTTTCCTAGAGTTTGTTTAACTTGCATCTTTGCACAGCTGGATAATTCTGGTTCAAACACCTTATTCCCTTCGGTGACAAAGGTTGCATTGACTAGCTCAAATTTCCTGAAGTGACACTCTAGCGCACCCTCATCAATCTTGATAAAGGGTGCATTAGTAGTTACTGATGCAATGATTTCCTCTTCTGCACCGATAGTTATTAATTAACCATCAATCACAAATTTCAGCTTCTGATGTAAGGTAGAAGGGACCACTCCTGCTGTTTGGCTCCATGGGTTCCCAAGCAAGCAGCTATAACTGGGCCTAATGTCCATAACCAAAAACTCTACATCAAAGGTCGATGGTCTAATCTGCAAGGGCACTTCAATTTTCCCCAACACATCTTTTTGAGTTCCATCAAACGCTCTCACTGTATTTTGATAAGCTCTCATATGAGAGTTGTCTATAGGCAGCTTCTTTAGCGTTGTTAATGGCATAACATTCAGGGCTGACCCATTATCAATAAGGACGCCTGGTAGCATATATCATTTGCATCTTATGGTGATGTGTAGAGCTCCGCACAATCCCCTTCCTTCTCTTGGTATTTCTTCATCATTGAATGAAATAATGTTGTTGACAGCAATGTTACCGACCAACATGTCCATCTTGTCGGTTGTGATCTTCTTCGATACGAAGGTTCTGTTCAGAATCTTCAACAAAGCCTCACAATGGCCCTCATAACTTAGCAGCAAAGATAACATAGAGATTCGAGCTGGGAGCTTGTGGACTCCACCACGCTATATTCACTACGTTTAAGAATTTTGAAGAATTCTTGAGCCTCTGGTTCCTTCATTGGCTCATGGTACACTAGCGACTTTTCCTTGAAGAAATCTTTATCATCTTCTTTCTCAGGCTCTTCAACACCAGCCTTTCTTTACGCAACATCTCTATCTTCTACTATTGGATGGGAATAGAGCCTTCTGCTCCTCGTGAAATGACTCACTTCATTGACTGGTTCATCCTTTGCTTTTTCTTCAACATGTGATCCTTTCGGGGCCGCTACTATACAAGCGTATTTCCAAGGGACCTGATTATTGTCCATGTACGGAAATGGGGTGGGTGCCTTAATTATTAGTCGCGGGGTTACACCCCTTGTGGGTTCACTTGCTTTGGCTTTGGTCTTGATAACAAAAGGCTCCATTCCAATATAGCTTCCTTTTGAGGATGACTCCTCTGATGCACAAACATCCAACACATACTTCTTGTTTTCTCTCCCAAAAAACTCAAGCTCTTTTTCATCCATCTTGACTTGAACCAGTTGCTTAAATTCTAAGAAACATTCGATCTCATGTCCTCCCACACTGTGGTACTCACAATGCAACCCATCTTCAATTTTCAGATCATAGGCCTCTCCTTCTAACATCCCAACCACCACCATTTGAGCCCATACCCACTTCATGGGCGCTTTGACCCCAGCAACATTTTCCTTAATCCTCTTGTCCTCCTCCTCGATGACTACATTCACTCCCATCTTCTGGTGGTTTGGCAAAGGATTTCCCTTATCTTCTGGCATATCAAATGACAGCATTCTTGATTTTCTTAGATCATCCACCACTCTCCTAAATGTAGTCAATTCTCGATGGTATGTCCCCTAACTCCTACATGATACTCACATTGTGCCTTTTCATCGTACCGTGATGGGTATGGTGGTGAGAAATGAGGGACGTGTCTTGGCAACACCATCTGGGATTTGACCAATTCAGCAAACAATTCCGCATGCGTCATTGGAATATGAGGGAAATATGGCTTTGAGTTCCCTTAATGTCTTCGTTCTTCTTTTGGAGGATTTGTAACAGCTGCAGTCGAAACACTGGGCTTCTTAAAGACCACACCTTTGGAATAACTAGGGTTATAAACATTGGTGACATTAACTTCGTTTTCCCTCTTTTTATAAGGTTTCTTTGTTTCTCTGTTATCCAACTTTCTGCTTTTCATAGCTGCCAAAATCAACTCTCCATTCATTAACATATCTGCAAAGCTCTTAGTGGCATGATTGAGCATGCGGTCATAAAAAGAGCCTTTTAATGTCTCCACGAACATTGGGGTGATTTCATTCTCTAATAATGGTGGCTGAACTTGAGCAGGTACATCCCTTCATCTTTGCGTATATTGGTGGAAACTCTCATGATGTTTTTGTTCCATCCCTTGCAGGACCAGTCGGGTTGAACCATGTCTGAGACATGCTTGTATTGTTCTATGAATGCTCTGGATAAATTCTTCCATGATTTGATGTTAACCCGACTTAACTGCGTGTACCAGTGTACAACTGACCCTACTAGACTGTCTTGGAAGCAATGAATGAGCATCTTCTCATTATCAAGATACATTGACATCTTTCTGCAATACATGGTTAGATGTGCTGATGGGCATGTAGTTCCATTGTACTTTTCAAAGTCTAGAATTTTGAATTTTGGAAAACACTAGGCTCAAGTCTTTGGCATCCACACCTCCATAAATACTTCCTTCTTTGAAAGACTTAATCCTTCCTTCCAACTTCTCATAGCAATCTTCCCATTTCTTTTCAGTTTTAGCCTTAACGGCAATCTCATCCAGGTCAGGCACCTCACGACTGTGGACCTCTTCTTTAAACGCCATTTCATTTTTGGCTGAGGATTCAGCGAAATGGGGTGAAATCTTGACATTGGGAGATGGAGCTTCTTTTTGTATGCCTGGTGGACAAAAGCCATCCCCTGAAATTTTGGCAGTGCATCAGTTTCCCCACCAGCTTCTATTGCATCTAGGTTCTTGAACCCTAACATAGCCGCAATTGAGCCCATTATTTTTTGATGAACTAATTCCATTTGTTGCTTCAAGTCTGTCTCCAACTTGTCTAACCTGTCTTGGGTGCTTTTATGATTGGTTTCTAAGGCCGCTACTCTATCTTCCATTACTCTAGCTTGAGACAGAGTACCGTACTTGTAAGTTGTTTTTGCTATTTTGAACTTCTGTTATGTTTTTTTATTTAAGTTAGATTCTTATCATGTTATGAATTCATGCAAAAACATAATAAATGCAAAGAAAAGCAACAAAACACACAAAAGATGCAATGCATATGCATGAATGCAAGTGAAAGGGCCGTTAATTCCATGAAATATCTACTCAAGAAACAACTCTTTATTGAATACGAAAGGTCCTTATTACATCAAATTTCATATTTTCAATAAATACTTTTCTGCACGAACTCCTGATTCCTTGACTTCTTCAATAAGCCACATAAGTCTTGGTCCCACTTCCCATACTGGTTTGATGTACTGACGAAGGGCTGCAGCTTCAATAGCTATCATCATCACAGGTCGAGCCATATCCTGAACTTGGGTCATGACAGTCCTATCAAACTTATCTTGTTCTTGAAATCTTCTGGCATTGTCTCTAAGGTGGGTGAACCAGTAGTCATTACCTCCATCAGCTATATCTTTAAGGACCAAGATCTTCGTCCTATATTCCTGGATGATGTTGTCCATTCCGTCAACCTGTTTCTTCAAGGTATCATTCTCACTTAAACATGCCTGAAGTTCAATGTAGGTGTAATGGTTCTGAAATTCATATAGCGAACGGTTCAAGTCATCTACCTTGGATTGCATCTTAGCAACACAAGCCTGGCTTTGCTTCAGCTTCTTACTAGTCTTATCATATGTTATCTGTAGCTCAAATAAACGGATCTTGTTATCATGGGCCTTCCTTTTCTATACAGCCACATTTCCTTCTCTTTTTCAAAAATCCATTTGCCATTTCCACTTTCAGTTGCCATCTTACCCTTCTTCTTTTCTTCAGCAAGGGCCCGTCTATACTTCTCAATTTCCCATTTTCCATGCTCTTTCTCCTTTCCCACAGCATGCTCTATTTCTTGTTTCCACTACTCCGGGGTTTTTCTCAGATCAGCATTTTGAACAGTAGTCTGAAACTTGAGGAAATCAACCCTTTGAATTTCAAACTTCTTTTCTCGGTCTTCATACAGTTTTATCACTCGCTTCGTCTCCCCTTTATGTTTTTCCACAGCATGGTTGGACTCAAACTTGTCTCGTTGGTTTTGTTCTCGTAAGGCTTCTATTTCCAACTTTGCTCTTCTCAGCTCTTCTCTTATGATGTTAGCTTCTGTAGGGGCTACCTTCAAGTGTTCTTCTAATGACTTAGCCTGTCCAGGTGTGGGTGCTCTGACTCTGTCATTTGTTCTTGTATGCCGCTAAATATCATGGTCAAGGGTGTACATGCAATGACTATCTAACTCCAAGTCCATGTTATAACAGTGATTCCATGAATCACTAATTGTTTGGACCTTCTGTCTGAACTCTCCTTGGAATTCAAATTTTGACGTGCTAAGACCAGTAGTGAATAGGATGAACTCTCGAGACCCAAACTATCGAGATACTAGCAAAGGAGCATATCCAATTCCACCCCATAAGCCGAGCAACAGCAGGAAGTTGAAATCCCCACACTTGTATAGGAGCTTCGTATAACCCATCCAAGGAACCCTCCATCTGATGTTTTCATCACGACGATCTTTGAAAATATCAATCCACTTATTCTTCTTAACAACTGGCCATTCTTTTCCAAGAACTCCCGGAGATGAGAGAAATTTGGAGAAAACACATTTGACAGAGCCAATGTTGGGCACTTCCAGAATTGACTAAGAGCCCAAACCAGTAGTAAAGGAGCACACTCACCAAAATGCACATCTTCCACTTTTTGGCACGCGTTTAGAGAAATGAAAGTCTCGGCTAATACGGCTGGCACTAGGTTGACCCGCTCTTCAGCTGCTCAAAGAAATCTAACAATGCCACATCGATATTTCCCAAAACCTTCGGAAAGATAACCAAGTCATAGATTGCAATAGCAGGAGGTCTACACTCTTTTCTTTATCTGGATGAAACAGAATTATATTTCAGATACTTGACCAGGGAAAATTAAAACCGCCTCCTCTCTTTCATATCAGCCCCTTGACCCAACCATCACTCATACCAGTGAGAGCTTGGAGCCTTGAGTGCGGGTTTTTGTTTTTAGGAGGCTTGGCATAGACCCAATTTTTCTTCATCTTGCACAGATTGAAAAGAGCCAAGTATTCTTCAAACGTGGGCATCATATCTTATCCATTAAAAGTGAAGCAGCAGTACCCAGGATTCTAGAACTGAACCAACTCTTTCAGAAATAGCTCATCCACCTTTACATACAGGAGATACGCTATATCACCATAAGGTTCATGGAACAACTGCTTGGTCTCATAATCAAAGCGGTCCTAGATTTCTCACAATTCTTGCATGTTATTTTGTTTAACACTGATATGGGCATACTTCGAGGTCTTTGTCTCTTTATTAGCTGCTAGACTGTCTTTGAATATTCGTTGATTAACCTCATACCAATGTCACACTCTTGCATTCCCATCTTCACTCTTTAGGATCCTTCCATCCATGTTGAGAGTTTTTCAAAGTTGAGCAAATGTTTCTGAGAATCAACCTCTTTTGAATATGGAATGATGTTGTTTGAATAACAAGACAAGAAGGAAAAAGATCAGAATTAAGAAAACATAAAGAGACCAAAATAATTTCACAAGTAATTCTGGGCAGCACATTCTAACACTCCAAGACATGTCTCCATGGATTATCCGCAACAATTTTAACTAGACTCAAAACCCTAGGTTTTTCACATGGCTCTATTGGGGTAGGCTCTATATTCTCGATCATGGTTAGATTCTAAAAGGGTACCCGAGTTGTCCTTGCTGTCCCCTACTAAGAGTAAAAAACCCCTGGTTCTCACCCATTACAGGCTTTGAACGAACCAAATTCAACTCAGGAGAACTCACTTCCTATGTCTTCTCGAAGGATCATTATCCTTATGAAGACATGAGGCATATGAGTCCCGAAGGTACTTGCTAGGCTCATACGAAGAATCAGCATTCTTACATGAGCACAGCGTTTTCCCCTCACTTAAACGAACAGGACAAAGCTCAGGTCTAGAGCTTTTTGCAACACTTTTAAAATGCGTAAAATAGAGTTATATTCATTAAACGGACGAATGGATTGAACGATTTGTGAACTTGCAAATTCCATTTCTAAAAACAATTTTGAAAATAATTTGTGGCCTAACCCTCTTTTATTTTTATTAAAAACAAAATTGTCGTCAAACTGTCGCAACCCTTTTTAGGAGCTTTGACGTTATTTGGAAAACTTAAGAAAATATGGAGTCGCCGCCAATCTTTTTTGAAGAATGTGTGATTGGATCACTTTTAAAACAAGGTTTATTTTAATAAAATGTTTTATTTATTAAAACAACAATTTTGGTCCACGAAAATAAGAGAAAATAGGTTCGGGGGTCAGTTACGTGTGGGGAAGGGCTAGCACCCCCCACAACACCCAAAAATTGGTACCTAATTGATTTCAAAAAGTGTTCTAAAAATTGGAATTTTCAAGTTCACAAGATTTCAATTTATTCGTCCGCTTAGTGAATATAATTCTATTTTAACGGCCTTATCGCCCAGGAAATGAACTTCAATCACTGCCAACACTCCTGGCGCTAACCCGTCATTCCCGTTTGATAAGACACCGCATTTAGTAAGTTTTCACTTTTTAAACAATCCAACAAAGAAATTTGAGCGTGTTAAAGCTTTTATTAAAATCTAATCAGTGATTTAACCCTAGAAGAAATGTCTACGTTCATTTTAACTATTAAGATTTAAATGTATTTAAGTGTATTTTATTTTAAGATATGAAGGAATCTTATTGGACATATGTCTCTATACTAAGTTTTAAAGATCCTATTCCTAAGGTTTTACACACATATGTTTACATAAAAGACATAAAGAAATAACTAATTACTTAAGTTAAAATAAATAACTAAATAATTGCTAAATCATAAAATAAAGAAAAGGATATTTTGCTTTTATTTTAAAATAGAAAATCTGAATTAGGGATTAAATTGAAAGAAAGCAAAATGTGAAGGTTAAAATTGAATAATGAGTGAAATTCGGTGGTCAATTTAATAAAAAACGGACGAAATTGAAAAGGTTGAGAACTGAAGAGCTGTGGTATAAAACCCGGGAAAGAAAGGCGGGGGTTGACAAACGGGTTTAGTTTGGATTCTGGGTTGGTATAAATAGCCAAAGTTATAACAGAAATCATTGTATCCCTCCCCTTCCAAATGGATCAAACCGGTGTTCTAAAAAAGCTCTGAACCTGTTCTTCGTGTTCTTCATAGATTGAAGAACACGATGAACATCCACCATGCCGGCCGTCGTTGCCAGCGACAAAATTTCCAGAAAATCGCCTATTTTCCCAGATTCTAGCGCCTCAAATCATGTTTTTTCTCACCAGAACTACATCAAAATCAAATTTACAGCGGTGCTATTCAAATCGGAGGTAAAAAAAACTACCATTTTCTTTATTTAAAATTAAAATAATAACACTAAAAGAAGAGATTACCATAAATTTGCTTGCTTTATTCCTGGAAACTCTAGATTACAAATGCTTGCCTTCTTACACTGGAAATTAGAATGTGTATTGCGTATCAATTTGTGTCTATTTCGTATGAATCTGGTGTATCTAGTGTTTTGTGAGTCAATTTGTGGTCTTTTACATGCATTTTACAGTGGTATTACAGTTACAACAATGCTTGAATTCCAAGCATGAATCCCCGATTTCTTCCCCTCTAATTGCTTGATCTTTGCCATGGCATCAATTTAGGGATTAGTCCTTCCCGTTTTGCTTTTGATTTGATCAGGATTTTCTAGCTAGGGCTTCAAATTAGGGATTTACTGTTCTGTTATTTCAACTATGCTCTATTTAGGGTTTTAATCCCCTTTTGTTTCTTTTTGTATGAATCTGGTGATTACAACTGGCACCGATAAGGAGCGGTTTAAGGTAAAAATGGTGCGGCTACCATCAGGGAAGACGATATTGCTTGGAGGAAGTTGGAAGGTCAGGCGCGTAGCTGCCACGCGCGAGTCGTGATCCATGTGTTTTGCTACTGATCGATATGGGTCGTTCAATTACTCTTGGATCCAATGGTGATGGGGATGCAGTGCTTGATCCTCTCCATTTGGCATGATCTGTGTCATTGGATCAGTCCCTTGATCCAATGGATGTCCTTCAGTTGTGCATAATAAGAAAGAACATTAGGGTTTTGCTTAGTTGAGTCGATCAGGCCTTATTATGTATGGATCTATAAAAAACTATGGACATGTAATTTTTATGGACTCTTTTGTAATGGGTTTATTTTAATTAAATGGGTTTTATGCAATGGACTCTTTTATATTTTGGGTTTTATACTATCTATTAACTATTATACTAACTACTATAACACAATGCTAACATTAACAATGTACTAATACTACTACAATATTATTAAACTGAAAATGACTTAGATATAATACAACAATAAAATGAAAGTAGAAACAAAGAGTTAGGTGAAAATTCAGTGACAACACATCTGAAGGTGAAGGATGTGGATGACTGCTTTTCGTACGAGGTACGCGTATTATGAGTTCTTGGTGATACCGTTTGGTTTGACTAATTTCCCTGTTACATTCATGGATATGATGAATCGGGTGTTCCATGAGTTTTTTAATTAATTTGTGATGTGTTTATTGATGATATTCTCATGTACTCTCGTACTGAGAAGGATCATGATCGAAACTTGCAAAATGGTGCTTTAGGCGTTGTTGCATAATCAATTGTATGCTAAGTTGAGCAAGTGTGATTTTTGGCTTAGGAATGTTGTATTCCTTTGACATGTTGTGTCAATCGAAGGAATTCGGGTTGACCCACATAAGATTGAGGTGGTGATGTGTTGAAAGTCGCTTAAATCTGTGCAGGAGGTTCATAGTTTCCTTGGGTTAGCTGATTATTATCGTAGGTTTGTGGATGATTTTTCAAAGATTGTTGCACCTTTGATCAAGTTGTTGAAGAAGAATGTCCGTTTTGAGTAGATGGAGGATAGGCAACAAGCTTTCAAGAAGTTAAAGGAGGCTTTAACACAAGTTCCAATCTTGATTTAGCCTGAATTAGGTAAGGAGTTTGTTGTTTATAGTGATGCACCATATGTAAGTTTGGGTTGAGTGTTGATGCAAGAAGGAAAAGTTGTGGCTTATGCATCTAGACAATTGAAATTGCACGAGCGCAATTATCCTACCCATGATCTTGAGCTTGCTGAAGTTGTGTTTGCGTTGAAAATTCAGAGACATTATCTCTATGGTGAGCACTGTGTTGTCTACATGGATAATAAGAGTTTGAAATATTTGATGACTCAAAAGGATTTGAATCTTAGGCAACGTAGATGGTTGAAGTTGCTTAAGGATTATGATTTGATGATTGAGTATCATCCGGAAAAGGCTAATGTTGTAGTCAATGCTTTGAGTATGAAGGTTGCGGTGCAGTTGAGGGTGATGTTTGCACGGTTGAGTGTGACTTGTGATGGAGGTTTATTTGTCGAGTACAAGTAAAGCCATCTTTGTCGCAGTTGATTAAGGAAAGGCAACTTTATGATGAAAAATTGGTACCGTATGTTAAGGATATCATGGATAGGAATCCAATGAATTTTCATTTTAATGATGATAGGGTGTTTTGTTTTAAAGGCCAGATAGTGGTGCCTAATGATGATGAGTTGAGGCGTATTATCTTGACCGAGGCTCATGCTAGTCCTTTTGCTATGCATCCCGGTAGTACTAAGATGTATAAAGGTTTGAAAATAGAGTATTTTTGGGTTGGTTTAATGAAAGATGTGGTTGATTTTGTTGCTAGAAGCATGGTATGTTAGCGTGTTTAGGCTGAGCATTAGTTTCCTTCTGGGTTTTTGCAACTGTTGAGGATACCAAAATGGAAATGAGAAAGAATCACCATGAGTTTTGTGTTTGGGATGTCGTTAACGCTCACTAAAAATGATTCCATTTGGGCGATTGTTAATCGGTTTACAAAGTGTGCATATTTTGTGGCCGTGTATACGACGTATACTTTGGATAAGTTGGTGGATTTGTATATTGTTGAGAATGTGCGTTTGAACGATGCGCCTAAGTCCATAGTTTTGAACAGAGATCCACGGTTTACAGTGGGGTTTTGGGAGTGTTTACATCGAGCTTAGGTACACAGTTGAATTTCAGTACTTTGTATCATTCTCAAACGAATGGTCAGTTGAAACGTGTGATCCATGTCTTGGAGGATATATTAAGGTGTTGTATCATTAAGTTCCAAGGAACCTGGGAGAAACAGATGCCTTTGGTGGAGTTTGCCTATAATAACAATTATCAGGCTAGTGTACAAATGGCACCGTATGAAGCCTTGTATCGTAGGAAGTATCATACGCCTTTGTGTTGGGCTAAGGCTGGGGGAAAGTATGTTTCCTTGCCAGATGTAATGAGAAAGTGAAGATTATTTGTGATCACTTGAAAGTGGCTTTGGATTGCCAAAAATCCTACGCTGATTTGAAGCGTAAGGAGATTGAGTATGCGGCTGGTGATCGCGTGTTTTTGAAAGTGTCACCATAGAAGAAGGTGATGCGGTTCGGACGTAAGGGTAAGCTTAGTCTGAGGTTTATTGGACCATATGAGGTTGTGGAGCGTGTTGTTCATGTGGCTTATCATTTAAGGTTACCTATTGAGTTGGAGAAGATTCATGATGTGTTTCATGTGTCGATGTTGCGAAGGTATCAGTCAAATCCATCGCATGTTATGCCGGTGGAGGATATTGAGTTGTAGGCGAATTTGTCCTATGATGAGAAACTGGTAGAGATCCTTGATTCTAGCAGTAAAGCTCTTTGTGGAAAGATGATTGAACTTGTAAAGGTGTTGTGGTGACATCGTAGAGTTGAGAAGGCCACGTGGGAGAGCAAAACAGACATGTTGAAACAATTCTCGCACTTGTTTCCTTCAGGTAAAATTTTGAGGATGAAATTTCCTAAGTGGGGGAGAGTTGTAACGGCCTGGTTTTGGGCTTAGAGGTTTATAGGCTGATTAGGGGGTTCAGTGGATCAGGTTAGAGATTTGAGTCGAATATAGGGTTTAAAATTAGATTAAGTATTTTTGGATAAGGAAAATATTTAGAAAATATCTAAAAATCATTATTAAATTTGTGGATATTTTTGGTAAAGTCAATTTTGGAAAATGAGTTTTGGGAATCGAACATTTTGGGCTAGTGACCAAAATGTAAAGATTGAAAATATTTTTAGTGATTATTTTGTAAAAGAGTCAAAAATTTGAATCTTTAAGGAACTAATTTACCAATTGGTCTAATCTGAGTTTTCTCTTAGTTAGGATTATTTTAAAGGAGTTTTAATTAAGGAAATTAAAAGGGATTTAATTAAGGAATGTGGTTTTTTCCTAAAATCACTTTTTGACGTAACTTTTTTTTTTCAAAAAATTCTCTCAACTTCTCTTCAGCCAAAACATTCTTTTTTTCATCAGAAAACTAAGGTAATGTTATTGATTTCTTAAACCTTTGATTTCCTATGGGATTCCTCAACTTTGTTTTTGAAAATCTTATTGTATTTCTTTGTTTTTCAAGAGAAAACATCCAATTGAGAGGAAACTCACTCATTAAATGTAAGGTCCATTCTTCTCCTCAAATGAATGGTTCTTTATTTAAATTCCCAAGTTCTTGACTCTTTATAAATGATTTCTATTGAGTTTTAAATTATTTAATTATGAAATATGGTTAAATCAAGGTTTAATTGATGAATTTATATGATTTTCGAATTGGATCTATTTTTCTGAGTTATTGATTGATTTTAATCAAGATTTTGATGTTTTATATTGTTAATAGATTGGTTTTAACATTGGAATCTGAAGCTTTGTGAATCTCTAATTTCTAGGTTTCTAGTTTGTGTTTTTGGAGGAGTTGTGGGAGATTTAATGTATGATGGAGGTATAAGGTTGATGTTAGGTTGTTTTTGGATTTTAATTTTTGTTAATTGATGGTTTGAAAAGTTAGATTATGGCTGGGTTGTGTTTAGGTTGAGTTGGAAGGTGATTTCGGTTGTTTCGAAAGGCGTTTGAAGGTTGTTTGTGAGGCAAAGTTGAGGCTTTGTGTTGATGGGATTATGAATGCATGATGATGCATTAATCCTCTGTTGTTATGTGATTAAAATAGGGGAGGGTGGTCCTAGGGCTGTTGGTGAAGCTTTGGAGGCTTTGGACGCTTGTGTTTGCATCGACGGTTAAAGCTTTACGTTGTTGGTGAGTGAGAACATGGATTTCAACTTTGGAATAGTTTAAAGGTTATTTATGGGAGTTTAAAACTTAGCTTGAAATGTTGGTTTAAACTCGGAAGTAAATATAAAGAGTTTTCTCCCTTGGTCGTGCTTTTATGAAAATGATTTTATGCACTTGTTTTGAATGACATGGTACCTACTGTTAAAGCATGTTTTAAAGTATGTTATATACTATTTTTGATCATATAATGATGATGGATGCATTGGTAAATAATGCATGTAAGTATGTGGAAATACTTGTTTTAAAGCATGGTTTGTTGCTTTGGAAATGGTTTGGATTGATGTATATAAAAATAGTGATCATACAATGATGATGAATGCATTGGTAAATAATGCATGTAAGTATGTGGAAATAGTTGTTTTAAAACATCATTAATAATGTATTATATTGGCAAGTGATGTGGATTAAAATGTTATCAGATATAGTTTGCCGGCCATAGGATTGATAGTACACTATAAAAAGTCCCATTGGATGTCGAGGGGTTTATATAGTGTACCGAATACTTCATCCAAGTACCCTAATGGTTGAGGGGTTATATAGTACCGAAGACTCCCGTTAGTGGATTATGCATTTAATCGATGATTGGGGTTATTGTCCCCGGGTTGTGAATGCACCCTTGAATTCCGATTGAGATGGCATGAAGTGTTGAGAGGACACTTGTTCAATCCATATATCCGATGTAGTATTTTGGGAAGTGGAACTTGGTTTATGATCACTTGAAAGCCAATATAATTGTTGATGTATCATGTTGATGAATGTTAATGTATAATGTTTGTTTATATATGTTTTACTCTTTAAGCTTTGCATAAGGTTGTATACATGGGAAGGCTTAAATTGAGGGTTACCAATGGGATTTGCTGTTGATTCATGACTCATGTTGTATATGGTTTAATATTCTGGTTTTTGAAAGTGTTAAGTGCATGGTTTTCAAGGCATGATGTTTTATAAGTTGATTGAAATGGTGATTTCAATGTGGCTTTGAGAAAATGGCTTTTAAATGCATTGATGGTGTGTTGTTTGAGCACTCCTCACTAAGCCTTGTGTGCTTACGCTCTTTTTGTCCATCAATGTAGAGAATTAAAGGTAGCAATGCAGCGTGTAAGCAATGGATTACCAAGGACTTCAAACATTGAAAGTATGGTTTTGATCTAGACTTGTAGAAATAAAGGCAATGTGGTTCACTATCGTTTTGGGAGGGTTATGCTAGAGTCTCTATTTAAGCATGTTTATATTGTTGCTTTGGATTTCTAAATGTCCTCTTATGTTGGTTGTGGCTTTGGATTTATGTTTTAAATGTTGAATGGTTTGGTTTTTAGGAAGCATGCCTCTAGTTTATCTTTTGAAGCATAATGCCATGATATAATGATGATTCTGTGATGATTTGATGAGGATTGGTTCTTATTATAGTTGTGTATATGTTTGAAGCATGTAAGAATGTGTTCGAATCCATGAAAGTGCGAAAAACTAGCAAAAGTGGACATTTCAGGTTCAAGCGTACCGATAGGCGGGGCTCCGTATCGGTACGGTCCAGTTAATTTTGTCAAGGCGTACCGATATGCAAAGAGTCGTATCGATACGGTTTTGAGCTACAAGAATCTGGTTTTGGGTTATCGTAGCCTGCGTACCAATACGCCTAGGGACCGTCTCGGTACGGCTAGCAGTTATGGTTGTTATGGACTGTTTATGTTTTGAGATTCTTTCATTTTGGTCTATGGTTTATATGTATGCAATTACATGAGTTTGAATGACTGGTCTGAGTGGATTTTTGACACGTGAGCTTGAAACTTGATTAATTAATGATCAATAACCTTAAAATGGGATAAGTCCCTGTAATTTTCTAGAATTGCAATTTGGTCCCAAAATTGCATTTGAGTGCAATTGGATGTCGAATCAACGCCCGATTTAGTTGAGTTTTCACCAGTTGCCAATATGCACATCATAGGTTAACAAGTTGCATCTAGATAAGATATAAGAAAAAAAGGGCATAATTTGAGTTAATCTTTACGGGTTTGTTTTGGCAAACTCAATGTAGCTCGCTCAGTTCAGTCTTGCGACTAGGCTAGGTTGAGGGGGTTACACCAGCTTAATTACTCCACAAACTAAGAAAGAATTTCTCGCAGTTGTCTTTTCATTTGACAAGTTTAGATCTTACTTGGTAGGTAACAAAGTTGTGGTATACACTGACCATTCGGCATTAAAATATCTCTTGGCAAAGAAGGACCCCAACCCTAGACTGATTCAATGGATGCTCTGGTTGCAATAATTCGATCTCAAGATTTGAGACAATAACAGGAGTGAGAACTTGGTAGCTGACCACTAGAGCGTCACCTTGTAGATAGCAAGACCGTTGCCATAAGGGATGAATCCCCATATGAGTATTTTTCTTGTAGTTAATTTTGTGCCATGGTACGCTGACATAGTCAACTACCTGGTTTTTCACCACTAGATATGGCAAGTAATGCCAGGAAACGATTCCTGCAAGATATACGAAATATTATTGGGACAAGCCAATTTTTTAAGCAGTGTGCCGATCAAGTGATACGTCGGTGCGTGCCAGAAGATGAACAGCATAATATATTACAATTATGCCATGCAGCACCGTATGGAGGCCACCTTTTTGGGATGAAAATCGCGGCCAAAGTGCTGCAATCAGGCTTCTTTTGGTCCATGTTGTACAAAGATGCCCATAATTTTGCCAAAGCCTGTGATCGATGCTAGAGGACAGGAAACATCTCTAATAGACATCAATTGCCACTCTAGAACATTATGCTAGTAGAGCTATTTGACGTATGGGAAATAGTCTTCATGGGTCCTTTTCCCCCCATTATTTGGTAACCTATATATCCTTGTGGTCGTTGACTACGTTTCAAAATGGGTTGAATCTATTGCTTTGCCAACTAATGATGCCAAGGTCATTGACAAGTTCCTGCATATGCATATTTTCACTCGATTCGGTGCTCCCAAAGCTATTATGCATGATGAAGGTACACACTTCAAATGTAATTTAATTTCTATAGCTCTGTGAAGGTATGGAATCCAACAAAGTATTGTCACAGCTTACCATCTCCAAACAAATGGCCAAGCAGAGATCTCAAATAAGAAGATTAAGAACATTTTGGAAAAGACTGTGAATCCATCAAGGGAGGACTGGTCCTTCAGACTAGATGACTCCCTTTGGCCTTACAGAACAACTTTTAAAACTCCTTTGGGAACCTCCCCATACAGACTCATTTTTGGGAAGGCATGCCACTTGCCAGTAGAGTTGGAACATCGAGCATTTTGAGCAACCAAAAAGCTTAATATGGAATGGAGGGCTATTGGTGAAAAAAGGTTGATTGATTTGAACGAGTTAGAGGAATTTCGAGCTCAAGCCTATGAGAATGTCAAGCTATACAAGGAAAAGACAAAGAGGTTGCATGATAGCAGAATATTGCCAAGACAGTTTGATGCCGGCCAAAGAGTTTTGTTACAACTCTAGGTTAAAACTATTCCTTGGGAAACTTAAGTCCAGATGGTCGAGCCCTTTTGAAGTTTTCAAACCATATGCTCATGGAACAATTGACATTAAGGATTTGAAGACTGGTACAACTTTCAAGGTAAAGGACCAAAGGTTGAAACATTATCTGGAAGGTAATCGAGGTCATGCTAAGGAGATCATTCTCTTAGCAGAAATTGAATGATTATGTCATCTTCAATCAATCAGTGTAAATAATTAGGTTAGTTATTTTTATTTTTTAGTACTTTATTTGTTTTTCATTTTCTATTTCTATTTTTATTTTTCCTTTTGCTACTTTGAAAGATTGGCTTTGAGTGAGTGTAGGTACAGATTATTTTTCCAAGAAGTATTTCAATATGTGGGTTGGCACGACGAACCATACATTGAGCACTCAGACTTGTGGGAGTTAGGCCCAAGAAAAGGGAAATTTTTCCTAAGGATGAGATAAAAACCCTAGCCGCCTAGGGTAAAAACAATTCAAGTTCAAAATTTAAACTCTTCACTTTTATCCTATCCCTTTTCCCGCGCTGTCTTTTCACCTTCTACATCTAGCTTATCACATCCCTTATCTTATCATTATCTTTCCCCTAAACATACCTTCATCATTCTCACCACTAATCACCAATTAAAACCCTCGACCGTTACTCTTTTCCTCTACTTATACCCCAACCATTCCCTTAACCAAAACTTTACAATTTCTTTTCAACTTCCTTGCCAAGAAATAAGAGCCCACATTCTCTCTTTCCAAGATCCTCCCAATTTCTCTACAAAGTTTTCCATGGCATTCTCTTCAGCACCTTTCAAGATTTTCTTTAATGAATATGTAACACCCCTAACCCACTTTAAGAGTAAACCAAACTAGGAAATGTTACAGAACAAACAAGGATTGGCTTAACACAAGTAAGCCCTTCATTTGAATCCTAAAAGCAATTCAAAGTCAAGATTATACTATAATTTACTCAATTTTTTAGCTGCAATTTTAAGCCTTAAACTCAAGTTGTCATATATAGTTTTAAGCACTTAACTTCATTCTTCAAGAATCGATTTAAGACCTTTCATTTCAATAGCAAATTCAAAATCCATTATCTCCTAATAACATGTAACCATTATAAGCCCTTTTTTATGTCCTAACCTTAATTCCTAGTTTTCATTTGTTCTTTTTATACCATGTTTAATATCAAAGATGAGAGTAAGGTTCGGCTAGGGACAAGAGTTACAAGGTTTGGCCATGTTAACAAATTTTAAAGATCAAAGGAATTCATTAAAGTATGATATCAATCTATTTAAGCAAGCTTAAGACACCAACATTCTTCTTAGTTCTAATACTAGGATCAAGTTGTTCAAACATTAGATCAACCATATCCAAATACATATATCATTTGCATCACACATCTAATCATGCCATCATAATCAAACTACCGTAGCTCAATAGACAAGCAAACATGAAACATATTAAGGCATTTTTACAAGACAATAAATACCTTATAATTTATAAGTCCATAAGACAAAATAGTGATCTAAATGCATTATGCATATATATACAAAACTATGTGCCACCAACTAGGAGTACTTAAATAAAGCTTACAAAACATACATCCTTGTACTTGTGATCTAATCCAAGCTCCAAAAACAACCACAAGCTAAGCTTTCACCCTGAAATGTAGTGAAGGAATAGAGTAAGTATACACTTAGTGAGGTAGTTCAAAGTAACTAAAAGCATAAATCAAGCAATTTATCCTTTTACCACAATTCTTTTGAGTCATGTATAATTTAAGGTTTGGATAAGGAACTATTCATTTTTGACTAAAGCATTCAAACAAACATGTAACTTCATCCAAAGGTATACTCAAGAATCATATAGATGCACATTACTTATCATGCAAGTTTTTAAGGTAATTCATTAATTAAACTTAAAATTTTCATTGTTATTCTTTAACATAGCCTTAGGAATCAAGTAGCCTAGGTATGTGAATCCTCAACCAACTGTCTCCAAGTATAGTACTCAAAGTACTCAGTCAATCCCTCCTACTATCGTCTAGTGACCAAAACACATCCCTCTTACTATCGCCTCATAAGGATCGTAGTCCAAAACCTTAGTCCACCCCAAACATGAGCTCTATGGACTCTATGGCATGCCAACTATACCTATGACTAACTCAAAACCAAGGCTTTTCGTTTAAATCTTATCATGTCAAAATCATAGTTGAGCTTGGCTCCAAAATCAAATGATCACATGAACATATCTTATTCTTTAACTTATCAAGTGTGTATAAGCATGTATAGGTCTCAAATTGAGCATAAAACCAAATCAAGTATTGCATTTCATAAAATACCTAACCTTTAGGTACTTACCCCGAATCCAAGCTTATGTATACGGGCATAGCTTAATTTAATGAATAAGCAATGTAAAATAAAACAATTAAGGATGCTCGGGTTGGTTTCACTCCTATCCCCAAACTTTAAACTACACTCACAGTTGTTCCAAGCTATATTTGCTTCTGAATCACAATCCCCTTTTGCTTTTCTACAACTTGGTCTACCTTAGACCTTACTTCTTCAAGTCTTCCTTGGTCTAAGTATAACTACATATACATATTAAAATCACATTCAAACTAGTCTTAATGTACCTCAATTTTCATATTAAAACAATCCCTAAACAACCTTTCATTTACCAAACAATCCAAATGCACACATATACATATATACATACCAAACAGTCCAATATGTATTCACATATACACCAAACAATTCATTTATACATATATACATATTTATACATCCAAAACAGCCCACCATGTGTTCATGTATACACTAAAAAATCCATTTATACATATATACATATATGTACACCAAAACAGTCCACTATGTGTTCATGTATACACAAAACAGGGCAATTATACTTATATACATATGCGTACACCAAAACAGTCCAATTATACATGTATACATATATATACATCAAAACAGTCCACTTTGTATTCTTAACAGCCCCTTATACTTGCAAAATAGCCCATCCCCTGTTTTATCAATCCAAAACAGTTTTAAAACAATCTTCATATAATCAAATCAGTCCCTAAATCCATTCATTTCATCACAATAGCCCCTAATTATATACTTAGCAATCAATGTGACTACATTCAACTCAAACACAACTACACAATCCAAAAATGATCCATTCAATAACTCAATCTATCTCAACCACTTCTTTTTCAATATTAAGCAACTTAGCATCTTAAGCTACATTACAAAATCACAAAAACATAGCAATTTGACATGTATACCATTCGAAATAATCAAGAGAATTCCTAGAACGGTTTGATTTTCCAACAAATCTAATAGCTACATAACACATAAATACATTATAATCAAATTCACAAATTAGATCTTAGATCAAAAGAAGAGAAGAGAATTCTTACCCTCTTACTCAAGTTGCTCAAGCAATGACTCCAAGAAAACCACAATAAAGCTTCAATCCTTAATTTCCATGGCAAAATCTCTACTCTCTCTCAACAATTGGGGCTTCGATCAATTAGGGAAGAAGATGATAGTGTTTAGATTATCATCCCCCAAGGCTGAGACCCTCCACACATGCCTTTACCCATTTTTTACATGTGTACAAGTCCCCCTTGCATGTTTCATTTAGCATGCAATCCCTTAGTTTCACCAAAAATTCGGTTTAGTCTCTTTGCTAAATAGCTATTCACTTTTTCTTTGTTTCAATTTGGTCTTAGATTCACTTAGTTAATTTAATAGGTAAATAAATAAAATAAATTTATAGCAAGACAGCTAATAATCACTTAATATATGCTCCTGGATATTGTTTGGGATATTACAGAAGAGATACGCAAGAAACACGATGAGAACTTTGCCTTGAGAACGCTTTGCTACGAGAAGAACTTCAAGTTCAAGAACAAAACCGAATTGGGTTATTCACCAGAGTTCACGACGGTGGTGAAGCAGTACAATTGGGAGTTGTTTTGCCAGCAAATGGGGAAAATCTATGCATGCACTGTCTGGAATTTATGCTCATCTCACAACCAAATACTCATCTTTCTTGCTTATACGTGGTGCGTGTGTTTGATTTGAAGAAGGGTCTATTAATGCTATGTTTAAATTGGATGGTGCAGATGAGAAACACTATGAGTTTGCTGATTTATTGGATGCTGCCAAGAGGAAAAAGCTCTTGAAAGATCTATGCGAGCCTGGCACTAAGTGGACTGTGTCATCGAAGGGCCACCAGACGGTAAAGTGGATGGCATTGAAGCCACAACCAAGGGGGTGGAAGCACTTCTTAAAGGCAAACCTAATGCCGACCACTCATAACAAGACTATCTCAGAAGAGAGACTGCATTGTTGCATTGGATCATCTTAGGTCGCAAGATCAACATCGGTCGTATCATCATTGATGAAACTTATAAGTGAATCGATAAGGTTAGTGGAAGTTTTTTTTCCCTTTATTGATTTCTAACATTTGTATGCAGCACAATGTGCCAAAGATTGAATCAGACAAAGTACAAGAAAGTAAGGGAACAACTATCACTCTTACCCTATGGAGGCAACTCACTGCCCAGGCTCCAAGGAGAAGGGAAAAGGAAAGGTTGTTGAGCCAGTATCCAAGGCCAAGGTGACAAAGGCAGAACCTAAAACTCCTATGCTAGTTGGTTCAGTGGCAATGTTTTCCCAAATCTACCAACGATAAGAGATCATTCTCCAAAAGCTAGAGAAAGCAGAGGAGCGGAACACCAAGCTCTGGCATTATACTCATGCCAAGGACTGTGCCATCAAGAAAATTCTTGAAGGAATGTCCCTGATTATCTTGTCAGCCTTCTCTGAGTTTCCTACTAATCTCTTTACTAATGATGATGTTCCAGCCAGTCCTCGCTCAGCCCATACTTCGACATAATCAGATGCCACCATACCAAAGTCCTTAGTCCAAGTTAAATATGCCAGAACAGACGCACCACCTAAATTAAAAGAAGAAGGAATCTAAGCCAAATCTGCCACAACGCATGTTGCACCTGCCTCATCTGCTGCCACTGACGCTCCTGCCACCTCAGAGCTAGTAAAGATTGTCAAGGAAGTAATATGTGACATTGGAGCTTCCATTGCCACCTTAAAGCCCAGCATGAAGGGAAAGAAACGCATGGCTCCTGATCGGGGGAGCTTTTTCAAGAGAAAAACCCATGTAACACGCCAAGAAAACTCCGAAAGGGTGTCCTCTTCCCCTTGAACTCCTTACATTCATTTTGTTCATTTGTTCATGCATTTCACCTTCTTTTTTTGTTTATATTTATTTTCATTCATTGAGGACAATGCACACCTTTGGTTTGGGGGTGTTGACTCACATCTTTTGTCATGCCATGCATTCATGTTTATATTTCTGTTTGCATTTTGTTGCCATATAGATTAGGTAAAATTCTACATGCCAAACAACTAAAAAAAATTTAGACTCGGTTAAATTTGGAAATTTTGTCAGCACTTTGCTAGATTAGTTAGAATTTGCTTTAGTATACTATGTCCGATGATGAAATTGTAAATCCTTAGTTGCATATGCCAGCAGAATAGTAATGCCAGGTCTGCTTGGCAATTGATCTCTAGTTTAGGAAACTAATGTCTCGCTTAACACGTGGTATGCATCTAGTTCCTAAACAAACTTAGAATTCTTGAAACTAAGCTCAGAAAAAAATGATGATGATGCCAGGGTAAAAGAAAATAATAAGGCAACAAAGTTTTTCCAAGGAAAAAAAATGTAAGAACTCTTCTTTGCCTTAGAGATAATAAGTAGCTTGAGACTTCGTGGTTTGCTCCCTCTTAGGTCTCAAGTCAAAAACTTTAGGGTATAAGTTGAAGAGTAAAGCCTTGTAATGGTTGGACTAATGTTGGGGTTTGTTATATGCTCCCTCTTATTTTTCACACCAAACAGTATTACAAAGCAAGTCTAAAAATATTGCCAGTAGAAACCCTTGGCGAATAAAAAAATTCAGAGTTTGGGTAGAAAATTTGACTAATGGAGTAAAAGGAAACTTGATGCATAATGCATGCAGTTCATGCACACTTCATGACCTTAGAAAAGAGTTATATTGTTGCACTTGAATTTTTTGATATGTTTGGCGTTGTTGCATTGGGATACCTGAGGACAGAACTAGGGCCAGATTCTACTTACTAGCACTTGTTGACATTCAGAACAGATTTTTCCAAGGTACTCTTTTTATTTTTCTGCTTTCTTAATTGCATTTCTTGAGGACAAACAATGAGCTAGGTTTGGGGGAGTGTTAACTCCTAGAAAGTAGTAATTTTTATACATATTTTACAATGTCTTTGCTTGTCTTTAGGTATATATGTTTGCATTTAGTTGTTAAAATCATGCATTTACATAAGGAGTTAGGGAGTTGTTCTTTGCCAGTGTAAAGGGTTGTCTTGCTGGCATTGATGCAGGTTAGGAGCAGGGCAGGCTTGGCAGAGTAGCGAAGAAGCATGAAAGCAGAAGAGAATTGTCGAGTCGTAGTTGGTAAAGTTAGACTAGAGGTTCCCAAGGCTCGGTTGGCAAAGAGTCGAAGTTCGATGCTCGGTCAAAGTAGCCGTTAAACCCAGTACACGTTAGCCCTAAAATTCAAGTGGAGATAATAGGAAAACGCACTTTATTCTAAGTGCAGAATCAAATTTCACATTCAAAACCATTCTAGGGTTATCCATGCGTGCCTATTTAAAGGAAGTGATCAAAAAACTTGAGGAGAGAGCACCGTGGTGGAAGAGGAAGTTAGAGGTTGTGTGGTTCGACCATCTTAGACCAAGAGCTCTAGAGCATTCAAAGGGTTGTGTTGCGCGTAATAAGTGCTACGCAAATGTGAAAGTATACACGTCGCAAGTTATAGTATAAAGGATATCGTCTCCACAGGGATTGGTGCTACTTCAAGAATCTAGTCTCTTGTACTGTAAAAAGTAAAAACACAAGTAAAAGATTATAGAAGTTTAACTAATCAAGAAAGCAAATAAGTAAAAGAAAAGATGAATTCAATTGAGAGAGATAGGCTAGGTTATCGTGAGTTGAGGTGTGATAGCCGATTGGATTGTCTTGGTAAAAGAGTGCACGGGCAACTCAGTTGCCGTGGCAACTTGCACGACGGGGTTGCCTTGGCAACGAATTGATGGTTGCCTGGGCGACTAGTTGGGCAACTACTTGGGCGACTGAGCAGCAACTTCAAGGTTCGGCGGAGCGTTCTTCAATGGTTTCTTCTTATCCCTAAGTCGAAACTCTAGCTACTTGTGCATGCCTTGATAATACATCCCTACGTGAATCAAGGGTGAACAACAACCAATCTTGCGCTCCTCTTAGCCATTGAAATCCTTAACTTATTCCTAAGCCGGATTAATCTTCACCATCATTGGATTGCATAAAGATCATATTCATTCGTTTCTTGAATCTAACTCTCCCGATATTAGATAAATGGATGAAATCACGAGATCCTCTCCCAATTCACTCGCAAACAATAATAAGAATCAAGAATGAATAAACCTTGAAATAGAAAAGTGCAAACTCTTATTACCTAAACAAAAACCAATAAGTTCTCACAACCACAAAACACAATAACCATAGCCAAGTAAATTTAGTTCATGGCTAGGTTCCAAAGAAACACAAGATAAACAATCCCTAGCATGAACCCAATCGAACAAGGAAGAAAAGATGAAGCTTGTCGAAAATTCCCCTTTGCTTCCTCTCTTGGTCTTGTCAAAATTCCCTCTTGCTCTCTCTATGCATCTTGTCGAAATCTCCTTGAAATTTATAGGGCTAGGCCAAAGTCCTTCTTTGAGGAGGAGTTTGAGTTGGAATTAAATTATCTTTAAAGAATATAATTCTTTATTATAATTTTATTCCTATTAGAACTTCTCCTATCTTCTTGGAATTTAATTCTTCTTTAATCTCTGCATGGCAATCAAATTCCATTGGGCTTAGGCCTTGCTCCATATCATCTTGGGCTTGTAAAGTCATGAATTTCGACATCCATATTGCTCTTTGTCTTTGTCGACAAATGCCATGGCAACTGGCTCGGCATCTCCTTCATGCATTGCCCTGGCAACTAGCTCGGCATATCCTTTGGCAAGTGATCCTGCACATACACACACAAAAACATACCAAAGCAGCATCTATTTCCACAAAAATCACCAAGTTATGTAATCAAGCTCAACGATTGAAGGAAACATGGATTAATGCATGAATGGCTAACTATGCAACTAATATGAGCCTAAGTCTAACAATAATATGAGTAAAAAAGGTAAGAAAAATAGTACTTTTGAACACTTATCACACCCCCAAACTCGAACTATTGCTTGTCCTCAAGCAATGCAAACTTATAATTACCTACTAAGACTTCAAATTTTCACAAACTTAGCTTTGAACTTGATTTCAATTCTCTGAACCGGGGCACAAAGTATGATTGGCTTTTTATTTTTTGGAAAACTGAGGAGTTACTCGGAATCAAACTATAATGCTTGTGAGTGTGTGCGGAGTTGTGTGCAAGTTGATTTTTCAGATTCTATGCAAACAATAGGTTTTCAAATTACTTCATTGGGTTCTTTTTAACATGTTTTAACTAGAGCCAATTTCGGGCACCTCTAGTGTTTTATTTTTAGTTTTCTTAAGTTAATTTAATCGACTAGAGCCGGTTTCGGGCACCTCTAGTTAAAAAAAAAATTTAACGCCTCCTAGAGCCAGTTTCGGGCACCTCTAGTGATCAATTTTTTAGCATATGCTAGAGCCAATTTCGGGCACCTCTACCATTCATCCAATTTTTATTCTAATCCCCCAATTAGTTAATTATCAACCTAAGTTTACTAGAACTCCTTAAATCAATCAAACCACAACAGTGTTTCATCAAATTTAGCATCATAGTAAAATTCTAAGTTTTTCCATGGTTATCCTAGAATAAAAATTCTATCAATTAAGTGCATTGGCAAAGTCATCATTGAATATTCATCAAATCCAAGCAATTCTTGTTCTAATTAAAGGCATGGCAAGCAGTTTATGTATCCTAAATGTAATGCTTAAGATTAATGTAACTAAACATGGTAATTACTAATAACAATCCCCCCCAAACTCGAGTGAGGCATTGTCCTCAATGCATGCATAAAATAACGATAAATAATAGAAATAAAATGCATACGAGGACTTACTCTGAGAGTTTATCATCGTAGATGATTAGTTTCCTTCTTGTCGGTGTCTTGATTCTCTTGCTTGAACGCGATGGTTGTTTTCTTGTTGTCGGGATGTCTTTGGCTTTGGTTGCCGTGGCATCTTCAGAGTTGGTTGCCATGGCATCAGCTTGTGCAGGCACGATGTAGGTTGCCGCGGCATCTTCTTCATTGGTTGCCGGGGCAAGGATCTTGGCAGTAAATTTCCTTAGCATAGTAGTTGTGAGTCTTGTTGTGAAAAAGAAAACAAAGAAAACCTGAAAACTAAAGATAATGAAGAAAAAATAAAATATCTCCTAAAAATAAAAATGAAAATAACAAGAAAAAGAAAATACTGAAAGGAGAGCATGCTCATGCATCTCCTAAGTTGACCACTTCTTTGTTACGTTCCACATGGGCACCATTATAGTGCTTCAATCTTTGTCCATTAACTTTGAATTCATGGTTGTCAGAGATGGACTTGATTATCACAGCACCATGGGAGAATGGTTTGACGACTTCAAATGGTCCCGACCATCTTGATTTCAGCTTTCCCGGGAAAAGTTTTAGCCGAGAATTGAATAGGAGAACTAGTTGCCCTGGCGTCAATTGCCGTGGCAATAGTTTCTTGTCATGCCATCGCTTTGTTTTCTCCTTGTAGATTCGTGCATTGTTATAGGCGAGTGCACGAAATTCTTCTATCTCATTGAGATCCATCAAGCGCTTTTGTTCGGCACTTTCCCAATCCATATTCACGGTCTTGATTGCCCAGTACGCCTTGTGCTTGATTTCCACCGGTAGATGACATGTTTTACCATAGACAAGCCGGAAGGGGGACATACCTAATTGTGTTTTGAATTCAGTGCGATATGCCCAAAGTGCGTCATCTAGTCTTAATGACCAATCCTTCCTTGAGGGATTTACTACTTTCTCGAGTATTCCCTTCAACTCCCGGTTGGAAATTTCTGCTTGCCCGTTGGTTTGTGGGTGATATGCCGTGGCGATCTTGTGTGATATGTCGAAGCGTTGCAACATCTTGGCAATTAGTCTGTTGTCAAAATGCTTGCCCCCGTCACTGATAATTGCTCTCAGCATCCCAAACCGTGTAAAAATGTTTTTCTGCAGGAATCGTTGCACGGTCTTGGAATCGTCGTTGGGAACTGCAGCTGCCTCTACCCATTTAGACATATAGTCGACGGCGAGTAAGATGTAGAGGTTGCCGAATGAAGATGGGAAAGGTCCCATAAAATCGATCCCCCATACATCGAACAGTTCCACCTCGATGATGTTCTGGAGTGGCATCTCATGTCGTCTAGAGATATTGCCCGTCCTCTGGCAATGATCACATTGCTTGTAAAAGTCTTGGGCATCTTTGTACAATGTTGGCCAATACAAACCGGATTGCAAGACTTTGGCCGCGGTACGAGTTCCTCCAAAATGTCCTCCATAGGGTGAAGAATGGCATTGCCGGAGTACATTCTGTTGCTCTTCTTCAGGGACACATCGGCGTATAGCCTGATCTGCACATTGTTTAAACAAAATAGGCTCGTCCCAAAAGTAATACTTAGCATCATGGCGGAACCGCTTCTTCCCTTGGTGAGTAATGCCATACGGAAAAATACCACAAACAAGGAAGTTAACTAAATCTGCGTACCAGGGTATTGCCGAGGCATGTGCTGCCGTAGTGTCTGCTCCCAGAATTGCCGAGGCGTGCGCGTTAAAGACTGCTGCGGCGTCAAGAGTTGCTGAGGCGTCAGCATCCATGGTTGCCGAGACGTCATGGGTTGTCGAGGCGTCAAGGGTTGCCGAGGCGTTGAGGGTTGTCGAGGCAATTAGAATTTGTTCATCCGGGAATGCATCGCATATCTCTAGATCCGCGTCCTCCTCCCTATTGCGTTCCAAACGTGATAAGTGATCGGCCACTTGATTTTCTGTTCCTTTCCTGTCCTTAATTTCAATATCAAATTCTTGTAAAAGTAATATCCAACGAATCAAACGAGGTTTAGCATCCTTTTTAGCAAATAAGTATTTGATTGCCGAATGGTCCGTATGAACAATTACCTTTGTACCAATTAAATAGGATCAGAACTTGTCAAATGCGAAAACTACAGCTAGTAACTCTTTCTCCATTGTTGTGTAATTCACTTCAGCACCATTAAGAGTTTTACTAGCGTAGTATATCACATGGAAGGTCTTACCTGTGCGTTGGCCTAGGACTGCTCCTACCGCGAAATCACTTGCATCACACATAAGCTCAAAAGGTAGTGTCCAATCTGGTGGAACGACAATGGGTGCCGAGGCAAGCTTTTTCTTTAGGGTTTCGAATGCTTGAGTGCAAGAATCATCAAAATCGAAGACTTTATCCTGTTCAAGCAGATTACACAAAGGTTTAGTGATTTTAGAAAAATTATGAATGAACCTCCTGTAAAAACCTGCATGTCCGAGAAAACTTCGAATTCCTTTAACCGAATTTGGTGGGGGTAATCTCTCGATTACGTCCACCTTGGCTTTGTCTACTTCAATTCCCTTGGATGAAATCTTGTGGCCGAGCACTATTCCTTCATCTACCATAAAGTGGCATTTCTTCCAATTGAGGACTAAGTCTGTTTCTTCACATCTTGCTAACACCCTCTCTAAATTGCCGAGACAGCCGTCGAAGTCATTACCAAAAACCAAAAAATCATCCATGAAGATCTCAAGGAAGTCTTCGACCATGTCTGAAAAAAGAGCCCATCATGCATCTTTGGAAGGTTGCGGGCGTTACACAATCCGAACGGCATCCTTCGGAAGGCATAAGTACCGTATGGGCATGTGAAGGTTGTCTTTTCTTGATCTTACGTGCTATGGCAATCTGATTGTAACCTGAATAACCATCAAGAAAACAATAAAAGGGTTTACCTGCAAGACGGTCAAGCATTTGATCAATAAAGGGTAATGGGAAGTGATCTTTCCTAGTGGCTTTGTTTAACTTTCGATAGTCCATACAAACCCTCCAACCGGTCACATCTGGTTGGGATAAGTTCATTATTTTTATTGCTTACCACTTTATTATACCTCCTTTTTCGGCACACATTGTACCGACTTACTTACCCATACTATCGTAGATAGGGTATATAATGTCGGCGTCAAGCCACTTGATGATTTCTTTCATTACAACCCCTTTCATGGCATGATTCAGTCTCCTCTGGGCCTCAATTGAAGGTTTGTGATCATCTTCCAACAAGATCTTGTGCATGCACACCGCCGGGCTAATTCCCTTCAAGTCGGCAATTGTCCACCCTATTGCCTTTTTATGTAGCTTCAACATGTTGATCAGCTTCTTTTCCTGCTCAGGCTGTAACTTAGAGGAAATAATTACAGGTAATGTATTATCGGTCCCTAAGTATACATATTTCAGTTGCTCTGGCAATTGTTTCAACTCAAGAATTGGTGGATTTTTGATAGAGGGTTTTTCGAGTTTACCTTCCTTACCTGAGTAATCCAGTGGTTCAAAGTATGTACCTGGTTGGTTGACTAGCCAATTTGCCTCTTCTTGTTGTTCCTCATCGACCGGTTCTTCATACTCCTCATGTTTCTCTTGGTTGGCAATGTAGTTACCGAGGCAACTAAATTCCTCATCGAAGTTAAACTCTTTCGTGGCATGAAGTAGTTGGCATTCTTCTGGATCATCGGCATGCCTTAGTGCTTGGAACATATTTAGTTTTACCTGCTGGTCATTCACCCTCATTGTGAGTTCTCCCTTTTCAACGTCGATCAAGGTTCTCCCTGTCGCTAGGAATGGTCTCCCGAGAATGATAGGTGCATGCTCATCTGCTTCACAATCCAAAACAATAAAGTCAGTGGGAAAAATAAATTTATTAACTTTTACCAGTATGTCCTCGATTTTTCCTTCTGGATGCACATAGGATCTGTCGGCTAGCTGCAGCATGACTGTTGTAGGTCTTGCCTTCCCGATTCCTAGTTTTTGGAAAACTGATTTAGGCATCAAGTTTATGCTCGCCCCTAGGTCGCATAGTGCTTTCCCGACATAGTGATTTCCAATAGAACAGGGTATTGTGAAACTTTCGGGATCCTTCAACTTAGGTGGCATACGATTGTGCAACATTTCCATGCATCCCTCTGTCACGGCAACTGTTTCAAACTCTCCTAGCCTTGTTCTTTTGGACACAATGTCTTTAAGGAACTTGGCATAGTTGGGCATTTGTTCAATTGCTTCCACCAGTGGCAAGTTGATGTGGACTTGCTTTAGGATATCAAGAAACTTCTTGAATTGGTATTCTTGCTTTTGTCGCTTCAACCTTTGTGGGAATGGTGGTGGAAGTCGGATATCTTCTATCCTTTCATTGGTTTGAAACCTGATTGACAGTATTGCCGGGACATCTGGAGTTGCCGAGGCATTATCAACTGGGGTTGCCGAGGCGTGCTTATCGCAAGTTTCCGAGGCGTCGTCGGTTGCCGAGGCATGCTTATTGCCGGTTGCCGCAGCAATTCCTGGTTCAGCATCTGAGGCTTTGCCGCTAGGTTCGTCTTGATCTTTTTGTGGAGTTTTGTTTGACGAGCGGGTTTGAACCTCTCTAAGTTGTTGGCCACTTCTAGTGGTGATCGCCTTACATTGCTCATGGCCAGTTCCTCTTGCGACTTCAGTAGCGCTAGGTAAACCTCCTTGTGGTCTAGTGTTCAGATTTTGAGCAAACTGTCCGACTTGATTTTCCAATGATTTGATTGCCGCCTCTTGGTTTTGCAATCTCATCTCGGTCCTGTTAATAAAAGCATCAGTTCTTTTTATGAAATTACTATTCTCAGCCATATAAGATTCAGTTTTCATCATAAAAGCATTTAGAGAATTTTCCAAAGAACTAGATGTCGTCGGTTGTTGCTGCGGCATCTGTTGCCGTGGCATATTCTGCTGGAATCCCGATGCTTGTGCATTCTGATTGTTCTAGTTTAGAGCATTGTTGGGATTACTCCATGAAAAATTCGGGTGCTTCTTCCAAGCTGGATTGTATGTATTTGACATCATGTTGTTGTTCATTGTAATTCCCCACATAGAAGCTAGATTCGGATTCTGCATACATTCGAAAGAATTATGGTTATCGCCACATAACTCACAAAAAGAATCCATTACCTTGACTTCATGTGTGTTGTTTGGTTTTTGCATGTTCGGACCATCTTGGTTAAAGCGGCCAATTGTGCGAAATTGAATCGATGATCCTAGTTCATGTATTGTGGCTTGGCGTCTAACTCCTCCTCTTCTAGTGGATGGGAATTGATAATCATTCTTGGCCAGCCTGTTTAAGATTTGCATTGCTTCTTTCGGCGACTTATCTAGGAGTATGCCGTTTGCCGAGGCATCTAGCGTCATCCTTGTTGGTGTATTCACGACGTTGTAAGACATTGTTACTTGAGTCCACACCGGGAATCCGTGTAGGGGGCATTTGTGTAGAAGTTCTCTATATCGCTCCCAAGCCTAGTACATGGATTCATCATCTGCCTGCCGAAAAGAAGTAATGTCGTTACGAAGCTTATCAGTCAGATTTGTAGGATTGAATCTAGCAAGGAAATCACGGCAAAGATCAGTCCAAGATGCTATGGATCCGGCAGGAATGCTATTTAACCATGCTTTCGCCCTATCCCTCAGTGAATAGGGGAATAATCTTAATCGTAGGACATCGGGGTGACTCCGTGTATCTTGAACGAGTTGCAAATCTCGAGGAAAGATTTCGGATGTTGTCGTGCATCTTCGATTCTTTGAGCCACCAAATTGACCAATTGTGTTGATCATATTAAACATTACCGGTTTCAACTCAAAGTGGTAGGCTTCAATTTCAGGTGCGACAACTCCGGGTTAAGTCCATCAAGATCTTCTTCGAGATAGTCTCGAATAGTTCTGTTTTCGCAAGAATCACTCCTCCTCCTGCTCGAACATCTTGATTCATATTGCCGTCTTGATTTGCCATTGCTTCTCTTATCCTTCGTCTAAGTCTTTGTAAGGTTCGTTCGATTTACGGATCAAAGGGATATTCTCGTGAAGTCGGTCTCGCCTGGTCATATACCAATGCAAAACCAAAGTTTGTTAGCCCTTTGAATTTTAAACAAGAAAAATAAAAAAAAAAGTGCGAGAAAGTAAAAACAAAGTCGCTATTGCCAATCCCGAAACGGCGCCAAAAAACTTGTTGCGCGTAATAAATGCTACGCAAATGTGCAAGTATACACGTCGCAAGTTATAGTATAAAAGATATCGTCTCCACAGGGATTGGTGCTACTTCAAGAATCTAGTCTCTTGCACTGTAAAAAGTAAAAACACAAGTAAAAGATTATAGAAGTTTAACTAATCTAGAAAGCAAATAAGTAAAAGAAAAGATGAATTCAATTGAGAGAGATAGGCTAGGTTATCGTGAGTTGAGGTGTGATAGCCGATTGGATTGTCTTGGTAAAAGAGTGCATGGGCAACTCAGTTACCGTGGCAACTTGCACGACGGGGTTGCCTTGGCAACGAATTGATGGTTGCCTGGGCGACTAGTTGGGCAACTATTTGGGCGACTGAGCAGCAACTTCAAGGTTCGGCGGAGCGTTCTTCAATGGTTTCTTCTTATCCCTAAGTCGAAACTCTAGCTACTTGTGCATGCCTTGATAATACATCCCTGCGTGAATCAAGGGTGAACAACAACCAATCTTGCGCTCCTCTTAGCCGTTGAAATCCTTAACTTATTCCTAAGCCGGATTAATCTTCACCATCATTGGATTGCATAAAGATCATATTCATTCGTTTCTTGAATCTAACTCTCCCGATATTAGATAAATGGATGAAATCACGAGATCCTCTCCCAATTCACTCGCAAACAATAATAAGAATCAAGAATGAATAAACCTTGAAATAGAAAAGTGCAAACTCTTATTACCTAAACAAAAACCAATAAGTTCTCACAACCACAAAACATAATAACCATAGCCAAGTAAATTTAGTTCATGGCTAGGTTCCAAAGAAACACAAGATAAACAATCCCTAGCATGAACCCAATCGAACAAGGAAGAAAAGATGAAGCTTGTCGAAAATTCCCCTTTGCTTCCTCTCTTGGTCTTGTCGAAATTCCCTCTTGCTCTCTCTATGCATCTTGTCGAAATCTCCTTGATATTTATAGGGCTAGGCCAAAGTCCTTCTTTGAGGAGGAGTTTGAGTTGGAATTAAATTATCTTTAAAGAATATAATTCTTTATTATAATTTTATTCCTATTAGAACTTCTCCTATCTTCTTGGAATTTAATTCTTCTTTAATCTCTGCATGGCAATCAAATTCCTTTGGGCTTAGGCCTTGCTCCATGTCATATTGGGCTTGTAAAGTCATGAATTTCGACATCCATATTGCTCTTTGTCTTTGTCGACAAATGCCATGGCAACTGGCTCGGCGTCTCCTTCATGCATTGCCCTGGCAACTAGCTCAGCATATCCTTTGGCAAGTGATCCTGCACATACACATACAAAAACATACCAAAGCAGCATCTATTTCCACAAAAATCACCAAGTTATGTAATCAAGCTCAACGATTGAAGGAAACATGGATTAATGCATGAATTGCTAACTATGCAACTAATATGAGCCTAAGTCTAACAATAATATGAGTAAAAAGGGTAAGAAAAATAGTACTTTTGAACACTTATCAGGTTGCATTGACAGACCTTTTTCTTGCCCATTCTCTTAGTTTATTTTTAATTTTATTTTAAGTTATGATGTTGAGATACAATAATGTTTTGTGGATGGAACCCCCAACCATGAACTAAGCTTTTACAGTTGGTTGGGGATGCTTGCATTTAATAATTTTGAATGCATTGGCATTATTTTTTATCTAGCTTATTATGATAGTTGGCAATGTTTGCTTATTATGACTTAATATCTTAACAGACTTAAGGGTAACGATCAGTTGCCAGGTACTAATGAGAGAAGCTTTGAAAGAATATGAGCTTACTTTGGAAGTGAATCTACCCCTTAGGAGTATAGATTGAAACTTAATCAAGTTATTTGATGAAAAGCTTCACTATATACATATAACGGTTTTAACATGGTTAACTTAGGGTATTGTCATCGACAGAGGCAATGCGACTCTTAAAATATACTCGGCAATAAACCCAAGGCATGACATTGTTAATAGCTGGCATAGCTAGCGTAAAACCAGGCGTCCCTTACCAATACTCATCACTCATTTGAATACTTCCTCTTGCCAAACTATTTTTACTTTCATTGCATTCCTTTAAACTACTTTCTAAAACAAACTTCAAATCAATCCAACATTCTTGATTCCTTTAACAAGTAAACTGTTAAACAATTAAATTCTTGGTCAATCTCTATGGATACGATACTCAGCTTATTGTTGTATTACTTGCTGACCGTGTATACTTGCACGCAAAAGACCTATACTTGGCATTGTTTTTAAAAGCATTCTTCATTGATTTATCATTTATTTGCCAAGCGTTAGCAAAGTCAACAAGTATCAATCATCGAGTCATTGGACATGCATTAGTTGGGTAAATGGCTTGAAAACCAGTAAAAGATAGAATTACAGAGTAGGGCGTACCGATACAGATAGATGTGTATCGGTACATGTGTGTATATTTGGGCCAAACCGTTAAAGGGGTACCGGTATAGACCAAGGAGTATCGGCATGCATCTTTAACACTAGAATTTGTATGTTTGTCGGGGTATCGGTACGGAATGGACTCGTACCGATCCCTATTTTCAACCCTAATCTAATACCAGTACAGCTTAGTCCGTACCGATATTGAATTTCGCTACTAAAATTTGGAATTTCATTGAATACCGGTACGAACAATCCCGTACCAAAACCCTTATTAAGTCCTAATTGAAATAAAGGCTAGGCGTATTGGTACGGCCTATCGAGTACCGGTACGGAGGTAGGCAATTATGTTATTGGCCTATACTAGTTTTGCTTACTTTGTAAACGAGTCCTTAAAATTGAGTGGATTAATTGGTTATATTATTGACCTCAAAACTTAGTAAAAATTGGCATGCATGTTTAATATAACATTAATTTGATATTGAAATTGTTAATTATTGATATGGTCCTTAATCTATCTAGTTTTATAGTTTAGTCCTTGAACCATGGATTCATTGCATTTTGACCCTTTATTGGCAAATTTATTAATGAATTGAATATCTTATGATTATGTTTGTTGAGACACGACATTAGTGGCATTCATTGACTGGAGCATTGTATTCGTCGTATTGATTTTCACTATATTGTTTTTGATATGTTCACTGGTGACATCTCCATCCCAGTTCTCTGCCAAACCAGTAAGGGGGTGTTACCTTTATGGTATCAGAGCTAGAGTTTAGTCGATTCTAGGACTAAACCAAGATTTATTGCATTGTCTTCATAGCATATTCTACCTAGAAGTTATTTTTGTATAGTATCTATGACTTGTAGCTGACACGATCTCCTCTTACTTTCTCTTAGTGTACTTGACGTCTTATTATAATTAGGGACATCATAATATTGACTAACCTACTGACTCCTCCATTAAGGGAGGGGAGATTGGACCACCCTTCGATTTAGCAAGAAATGTAGAATGATTTACCAAACCCCACCAATACCTCTTACCAATAAGAATGCTATATGAGTATGGCAGAGGTGTTTAAATAACCTATGGTCTTATTGAAACTCGAATAAATTGTCCAACCCTTGCGAATACATTATTGAATTTAAGAACCTCTATTGACCAGTTGACCTTATATTAGACATATATCTTCATTGGTTGGGATGATGATGACCCAAACGTAGATACACACCGACCCTAATCAATAATAACTTTAGTATTTATGGGAAGCTACCTCATTTACCTTCAAAGGAGAAGTTGTTTCCTGACGGTTCCTTTGAGAACATTCCATAAAAAATATTCTAGCAAGTATTTTCTAATTAAAGGAGAAGCAAAGTATAGTAAGATCATTGGAGAACGGAGTGATGAATTTTATCCCTTATTCACTGCATTGCAGATTATCGACTTCGAAGGCCTGGAAAATCAGGTCATTGTCACCAAAACCACGTATCTGGATTAAAGGATAAGAGGGCCGACGCAATATGATAAGCGGCTTCGAGAAGAGACTTATCCTCTCTCATCATGTAATACCCCGATCCCGATCCCAACCTAGATCTGAAGTACTACATTCGGGTCACCCAAAAACCAAACCATCAAATTTCCAATTTAAAATCACAAGTTTGGCCATCATTCAAAAGCATTAACATCCACAAATCCATTAAAGTAAACAAGCATTTAAATAAGTTTACAAAACAGTAACTCCAAGTTTAAAACACCGTAAACCAAAATAATATTTCAAATAGAGTTACAGACTCAACAGTGGTAAGGTCCTATGAATACATTAGCCCAAACCAAAATAACAAGTATTGTACTCTAAAGCAAACGCAATGCTGGGAAATTTTCCTTGAGGTGCTCCTCCAAGAGATGCGCTATCAACCTACATACGGAAAAACCACACATCCACACACTGAGCTAAAAAGACTCAGTGGTACATTTCTACTCTACCATAATTCGTGATTATCATAAAATAAGCATGCAAGATAAATATGGTCAAGAGAGCATAAATAAGGCTTCCACTACCTATGAGATATCGTCTAGCCTACACTAGCTAGAGTTGTCACATCTCGAAAACTGGCCTAGTCAAAAGTAGGTTCTGGTGATCGGAAATTTTGAATCTGATGTGTTACATGTTTGTAATAGTTGACTTTTGTACCCCTCTTTTGTAATAAATCTCAATTTAGTCCTATTTGAGTGAATGAACTTCCTTGTATGAAATTCGAAGCCAAGATGCAAATTCTGAGCTAGGCGTATCGATACGGTCAAGCCAGTATCAATACGGCCCAACTGCCAATAACTAACTTATCTGTTTGGGCATGAGCGTACCGATATAGTCATGACCATATTGATACGGTTCCCTTATTTTGAATCTGTTCGAAGTCAAAATTGAAAGGAAAGTAAGCTAGGTGCTTACTCACCTCCTTGCTTGACCATTCCTATGCGAAATCATCAGAAAAGTGATTTATATCAGGTGAAAAGAAGTGATTAGATGATGACTTGAATTGAGCAAACCCTTTCCCAAGGGAAATGCTTTCATTAGTCCAAACTTTGGTGGGCAATCATTAAAAGAAATAATGTGGTTTTTATATGAATAATAAAGAGAGAAGCTTTAATTCTCTCATCTTTCTATCTTTAAAACCCCTCGGTAAACTAAACCCAAACTTTGTTACCAAATTAAGCAAGCTCCTCCATTGTTGTCTTCAACCCCTAGCTAAGCTAGCACCTCAGTGCAATCCTCGATCATCGTTCAACTTTAATACCTCGTTTGAAAGCTCATAACTCGCTCAAGTGTTGGAGAAAGACTCCTTCTCATCCCTGAAGAAAGCTAGGCACATCAGAATTTCGATTCGAGAGCTTCATAATCAAGGTGAGTGTAGTCGTGTCATGGGATAGGCTCGGTGCCATCCCGTTGCATTATTGTGGTTTGCTATGTATTGTGTCAAAGCTCAAGTAGGGCAATCGGCTATAAATTCGAATGGTAAGGTTGGGTAAACCCTTGTGTTATTTTGATATGGTTATACATGTGACATATGATCCTATATAAATGAACTATGAAAAAGATATGTTGATACATGAACAAATATGTTATATTAAGTGAAATTGATATGGTTATGTGATGATTCGATGTACATATGTACGATGATATGCTATGGAGCTACGACTCACTTTTGTTTCTGATATGTTATGGCCTACGGGCACAAAAGTAAGAAAATACATTGATATATGTGAACCCTGGACATTTGTGAGTTCTGGATACAACTGGTATGCCATAGGGTTATTTGAGCTCGAATAAGTAAGGGTGGACAATGGTCTGGGGCTACGGCCTATATGTGGGGGAGATAAGGATGGATTGTGTAAGGGACTTATCTGGAGCTACGGCTCAAGGCTATGGCCTATTTTCTAATATATGTGTTGGTGTAAAGGGGAATCCGTGTATCCATTTGTTACATTGTCCAAGGGAATTGATATGTGTTAAGTTTTGCTATGATTATGTGAAAGTTTGGTAAATGACTTAAGCATGAGATTCATGTGATTAATAGTGTAATTATGTTATTCAAGTATGATGATATGTTGTTCATGATCATAGTATGCTATTCATGTCAATTGATTATTTTACACTTGTTATGACTACCTCACTAGGCTAAATAAGCCTAACATGTGTGTGTCTCATGCATTTCAGGACCTTGAAGCCTTTCGAGCTCCGATCGTGTGATTTACAGTTGCAAGTCACCTCTGTTACCATATGTATGTTTACTTTCATTTTCGAACTCCTAGTAAGGTGGCAGAAGGTCTAGACATGTTGAAATGACCTATTTTGATATGTTTGTATAAGCCTAAAATAGCCTAAGTGATGTATGTGTGATATGGTATATCTTGGGGTTGGTAACCTAGTTAAAACGAGCTTAAATGCACAAATTGGTAAAATCTTAGTAAATGGATTCGAAATGCTCTAAAATTTGACATGCGATTAGAAATACTATTTTTAAGATTGCTGGTAAAGTTTGATAAAATTTGAATAACGTTTGGTTGGGTAATTCGAATAAAAACCAGTAAAATTATGTCATTACATGTCCTAGTGTATCGATACGGGTGATGGAGTATCAATACGATCAAGCATAATTTGGCTAAAAGAAGACAGGGCGTATCGATACGGTTAGGGTGTATCGGTACGAATTTTGGTCACTAGAATCTAGATGGGAAAAGGTATGGATACGGTCATATAGCGTATCGGTATGGGGTTACCGCTGTCAACGCGTATCGATACTGGACTAGCTGTATCGGTACGGGTTTGATATCCTTCGAATCTAGAAATCTAAAATTAGGCTTACATATCGATACGGCCCTTAGGATATCAATCGGTGTTAGTTAATTCTATTATAAAGAATAAAAAAAAGTTTTAGGCTGTTTGCAATTTGGTCACTAATAACTATTCGGTCTAATTAAGTAGGCTAACGATATCCGATAGTAATGGGACTTCACAGATTAATAATTGGTAAGTTTAATTACAAGTTCGTAATAAAAAATTCAGGTTAGGATCGCTAATTTGTAAAGTTTATGATTTAGTTCGTAAGTTTGTAAAAGTTAAAAAATGACCACAATTCTAATAAGACTAGTAACGAACAGGTTCGATAAGTATTGAAAATGACTAATAAAATATTCTGAATAAGTACCGAACTCCAATTTCATCTTCTGATCACCGAATAAGTTTTCGGTAACACTTTCCGACCCAGTTCTCTACCAGACCAGGAAGGGGTGTTACAAGAGTTCTTAGATCACCTACATCAAGGTATCATTAAGCTTACAACAAGTAATACAAGTTCCACAAGCTTTGTCATACCCGAGGTCACATACCCATCGGGATACTCGAGCTCACACAGCCCATCGAGTTAAAACATGTCATACCCCGATCACTCAACCATGGGGTGCATAAGCTATCAATCTATAGCAACCACACAACATACATATTTACATTCATACATCATCCACATAATGGCCAATAAAGCCCTACTTTACCTGTGCTTACACAGCCATCGGGTTACCCATGCTCACACAATTGTCGGGTTAGTCGACCGTATTTGGATCACCATAGCTCCAGATACATCCTAGACATACTTGAATCACATTAGCCACAAGTAGTCTTTACCTAAGGTCACTCAGCCAATCAGGTTACTCGACCTCACTCAGCCTATCGAGTTATTACCTTATCCGGATCACCATAACCACGAATAGGTTTCTAACCGTACCCAGATCACTCAGCCAGTGGGTACGTCAGATGTACTTGATCACACAGCCTGAAGTATACATCCCCTTATATAAGTATCGTAGTACTAACTCTAAGACATTCAGATTCCTTTTCAACAATCATAAAGCAATACATGCTCCCTCGAGCATTCATACACCTCACCAAGAGGTAAGTGGCACCAAGCCAAGCCATCAACAAATGCCCTCAAGGCATAAAGCTAACTACCATGTTTTATATCGAGTCGTCATTTATCAAGTTATTACACGTTATTCTCATCTATGACGATTAAACTAGTTTTCTCAGTTTTACTATTCATTTTATCACATTAGAAGCCCATTGGGCCTTAGTCCTCGAATTATAGTTCCCTCGAACTCAAAATGTATTTTTCGGGCAGACTACCCAAATGGTATCGATACACCCCCCGTACAGATATGCCTCCAAGCGTATCGATACTCAGCTTACATACGCAGGGTTTTAACCAAACACCCCCGTACCGATACACAAGGACTTGTACCGATACCCTAAGGTGTAACGATACCCTTTTAAGCATATCGATACCGAAATTGGCTATTGGAATTCCAATGGAATAGTGGGTACCGATACCCACCCTAGGCGTATCGATACCCCCCTTTGATTTTGCTTGCGTTCGTCAAAATTAACACAGGGTATCGGTACGGGCTCCTCGCGTACCGATACTTTAGCCTAGAAATAGCTTTCAAGGCTCGAGAAATCACTTCCCAAGCCCCCAAAACGTAACGTTTAGCTCTCTAACTTAATCCTACATCTTATGGGAGTTCATTAGAGTAATTTGCTACCCTTATTACACCTTAATCACATTTAATTCGGAAATTGCCATTTACAAGCTCTAAGCTACCTTAAAACCCAAACTAGCAATCATAAACCATAAAATCAATCAAGGCAATTACTTTAGGATATTAGAGAATCAAAGGAGTCAGAAATGTACTGACCTTAAAGCTAGAAATCTCAGATTTATGCTTCCAAGCAACACTCTTCAACTTTCTCTCTAGACCCAAGCATGAAGAAGAACACCCAACACCTGCTCTTGCCATACAAACATGGAAACGAATCAAAACCTCAAATAATCTTTAGGAGAAGGCTTAACTACAATTTACACCTTTAAAGCCAAAGGAAAAACCATGAAGCCTTAAACTTCCAAAAACCCATAATTGTCAAACTCACCTTTTTGAGAAGAGAATATCACTTTCATAAAGCTCTTGGGATGGTGATCATCATAATAAAATCTTGGACTTGGGTTGAAAGGAATGATGCATAAAGGTGAGATCTTTAGTCTTTAGGAAGGGTGTTTGGGTAGAGAGAAAATGGGAGTGTGTGGGGGAAAGATGAAGGAGAAAGATGAAAAATGATATCATCATATCCCCTCCCATTTTGACCCACATGGCTCACCAAAAAAATCCCAAGGGAAATAAGCCTCCATTTTGAAAACGGTAAAATTACAACATAAAACCTTCCATCATTACCCTTATTACAAAACGGTCACCACCCAAGCCCATAAAACCTATTACTCATCCAAAAAGGCCCAAACTTGGCCCAAAGGGTCTAACCACTCCAACCAGCATGAAGGTCCATAACCCGAGTCAACGATTTTTTGGGATGTTACAACTCTCCCCTTGAAGTTTAAACGAAGGGAGGAAATGCAACCATCTTAGATCAAACCATTTCCCATCTCATATACGTTCACTCTGATTCTGAAATTTCTCCACTAAACATCATTAGCCAAAGCTCACAACACTAGAGTACTCAACACTATTCTCATGAATTCCCAAAGATTCATTTCCATCAATAAAGCCACACGCACATTGAACTCTAAAGGAAAACAACATATGATAACCTCAAATGGTATTGCCCAAACATTCAAATCAAGAAATCACTTCGGATTATCTTCGTCTCCATTAACAATCCTTTTGATCATCATTCATGGTTCAAAACTCTTAAACTCAAACCTTAATTGTATCTGAAACACGACACCTCTTCAAAGGTATTCTACTAGGAACACTTCTTTCTCTAATATATATACACCATGACCAAATGTTCCCAAGAACGAGCGAACTCTGCAAGCCGAACTTTACCATCAACCTATCTTGAATCAACAACACTTCTCTTTTGACTCAGCCAACTAAGACAGAACTTAGCACCTCAATTTACTAGAACTCGCCTCAACTCGAACAAAATCTAACTCATAACCATGCGATTTCACCACTCAAGCCACTTTGATTCCAAAAGAAACTGTTGTTGCTTACGAACTCTACTACAGATCAAAACTCATCCAACTATCACCAGATGTTTGAATATTTTGCCCAACCCAACCACTAATTCCAACGAAAAACTGTACTAAAACTCTAACAAGCCCTCAAGAATTTTCCAACAAGATCTGTCACCACATAAGAATCTTGGTTCCACGTAACCATGGTCGTTAACCCATACTTTCATTGTACTACTCTGATAATGTCCTCACCATTTTACCATACATGTAGACAATCCATCTCAAAAACTCGATGAAGCAAACACTTGAATCATCAAACTCAAGATTAAAACGACACACTCATGAGTTCAATCCACTTCATGACTTGTCTTTAGAGTCCAAACATCACATCAAACACAAATCTCTGTCATAGATTCTCTTAACCTCCAACTTACGCTTCTCTAATTCTAAACGATCATATGGAAAACTCAAAACTCTTCAACCATTTACAAGATCATCAAACCCAAGAAATGGGTAACGGTCTTTCACCGTCCAATGTCACCACTCTTGAACACAACCTTTGCGTTAGAGTAGCAATGGTTCATCATGTCCAATAACCACAACTTGGTTCATCTCGAACCTCGAAACTTTGAGACTCTCACTCAAAAACCTAGGCTCATGCCAAGCTCACTCGACCAGTCTATACTAAGGATAACATCTACTAACTAGGGAGAGAGTAAATCTAACAAGTCTACGAGGACTAATACTCTCAATCCTCACTTACCACCCACGGTAAATATATCACCTATAAGAACTTACAAAACTGATGAGCTAAACCAACCAACATCAACCTCTAGATCTCACCACAACACTTATCCAACAAAAACCAAAACCATTATGAACGAGAAATCAAATTTCCATCAAAGCAACAACTGAAACCAAAACAAACACATGTATCTGACATATCATCGGTGGCAAAGTTGTTCTCTCTGGCCTGAACGGTAGATTATCTAACAATATCTCGATTGTCAAGTCTGACGGTGGATCTCACATGACCTCTACCCTGATGCCCTGATGATGCTCTAGCACTACCTCTAGCAAAGCTCTGACCATGCCGAGAAGAAGTCAACATCTGAGACTGAACATGTGTACCATCATCCATAATTGGGTGGTCCTTCACCATATCACTTGGTGCCCAACACCTGTAGCAAATCTTTCGTAGCAAAAAGCACACTCCATGATGATGTCGACCACAATGCTCACAAGCCGGTAGAAGCGACACTCCGGCTGAACCATTAGTACTCCCCGCAAGAGCAGACATCATAGAGCCTCTATGAACCCTCGCCCTAGGTCCTTGACTAACCCTCAGTAACTGATATAAAACAACTCTCTTCAAACTGCTCAGAGCATGAAGCTCCTAGATGGAGCTGGTAAAGGACTTATGACATCTCGTGTCCCCACAACAAAGCCTCTAGAATCCTCAACATGACTCTGTGCTGAAACCTAAAGTCATTTAAGTACCTTCGTACTGTTGGCTAGTTCAGAGAATGTCCCAAGTGGACCCGTTGTCACGTGCAATTGAAGATCAACCTTCAATCCATGTCTATACCTCTTACATCTCAACTCCTCGGTGGTAACTAACTCTGGGCATAATGGCTCAACCATAGAAATTATTCTTCCTACTCGAACACTATCTTGTCCCTTTGAACCAAATGTAAGAACTGATCTCTCATCTCATCCATGTGAACCTCACTGATATACTTCTTCCTAAACTCATCCAAGAAGATATCTCATGTAGGAAGTGCAAGTTGTAGCCCCAAATCAACAGTCTCCCACCACTCATGTGCATTGCTCTTAAGAAGAGAGACAATGCAATCAAGGTCATCCTCGAAACTCCCTCTCATCTGCCTTAGAATCCTCTAAGTGTCTCTTAACCACTGGTCAGCCCTGATCGGGTCATCCTCACCCAAACCTTCAAAATCGTTTTGTCCAAAATGATGAAGTCTCTCAACAAGGGTCTTGCGAGGCATCTCAGATTGCCTCGGGATAGCTTGCACCACTTGCAAGAGAGTAGAGGTAAGATCATGGAGGTGGCTCATCCCTCCACTTTGGGGACCTCCCGAAAGGCTTACGTCCCCAACATCCAGGACAAACTCCTTTCTAGAGTCTTCCACTTGAGAGATATGGCTCTCTTCATGACTCTCTCGATCGCGTTTGGCATCACTCGTCATTGAATTTTTTTGAAAGATAAGGAAACAAGGTAGCATCATCAAGATTCCTAGTCTTGGAAGAGTACAACTTAACTTTAGGGACTCGTATTCACTAGACACCTTACCATGACCTCTAAACCACCTCGGGGTTTCCTAGAACGACTAAACCTAAGCTCTGGTACCACTATTGTAACACTCTGATCCCGATCCAGATCTAAAGAACTACATTCAGGTCACCAAAAAACTGAACCATCAAATTTCCAATTTAAAATCACAAGTTCAATCATCATTTAAAAGTATTAACATCCATAAATCCATTAAAGTAAATAAGCATTTAAATAAGTTTACAAAATAGGAGCTCCAAGTTTAAAACACTATAAACCAAAATAATATTTCAAATAGAGTTACAGACTCAACAGTGGTAAGGTCCTATGAATTCATTAGTCTAAACCAAAATAACTAGTAATGTACTCTAAAGCGAATGCGGTACTAGAAAATCCTCCTCAAGGTGCTCCTCTAAGAGATGACATGTCAACCTACCCAAGAAAAAACCACACATCAGCACGCTGAGCTAACAAAGCTTAGTGGTACATTTCTACTCTACCATAATTCGTGATTATCATAAAATAAGCATGCAAGATAAATATGGTCAAGAGAGCATAGATAAGGCTTCCACTATCTAAGAGATATCGTCTAGCCTACACTAGCTAAAGTTCTTAGATCACCTATCTCAAGGTATCATTAAGCTTACAACAAGTCATATAAGTTCCACAAGCTTTGCCATACCTGAGGTCATATAGCCCATCAGGATACTCGAGCTTGCACGGCCCAACGAGTTAAAACATGTCATACTCTGATCACTCAGCCATGGGGTGCATAAACTATCAATCTATAGTAACCACGCAACATACATAATTACATTCATACATCATCGAAATAATGGCCAACGAAGCCTTACTTTACCCGTTCTCACACAGTCGTCAGGTTACCCATGTTCACACAACGTTGGGTTAGTGGACCATATTCGAATCACTATAGCCACAGATACATCCTAGACATACTTGGATAACATTAGCCACAAGTAGTCTTTACCTAAGGTTACTCAGCCAATCATGTTACTTGAGCTCACTCAGCCTATTGAGTTATTACCTTATCTGGATCACCATAGCCACGGATAGGCTTCTAACTGCACCCAGCTAATTTAGCCTGTGGGTATGTAGGATGTACTTGATCACTCAGCCTGAAGTACACATCCATTTATATAAGTACCATAGTAATAACTCTAGGACATCCGAATTCCTTTTCAACAATCATAAAGTAATACATGCTCCCTCGAGCATTCATACACCTCACTAAGAGGTAAGTGGCACCAAGCCAAGCAATCAACAAATGCCCTCAAGGCATAAAGCTAACCACCACGTTTATATCGAGTCACCATTTATCAAGTTATTACACGTTATTCTCATCTATGATGATGAAAACTAGTTTTCTCAATTTTACTATTCATTTTATCACATTAGAAGCCCATTGGTTGTTAATCCTTTAATTATAGTTCCTTCAAACTCAAAATGCATTTTTTGGGCAGACTGCCCAAATGGTATTGATATGCCTCCTAAGGGTACTGATACACCTCCAAGCGTATCGATACTCAGCTTACATACGTAGGGTTTTAACCAATCAACCCTATATTGATACACGAAGATGTGTACCGATACTCTAAGGCATACCGATACCCTTTTAAGCGTACGATACTGAAATTGGCTATTGGAATTCCAATGGAACAGTAGGTACCAATACCAAAGCCTAGAAATGGCTTCTAAGGCTATGTAAATCACTTCCCAAGCCCCCCAAAATGTAACCTTTAGCCCTCTAACTTAATCCTACATCTTATGGGAGTTGATTAGATTAATTTGCTACCCTTATTACACCTTAATCACATTTAATTCGAGAATTGCCATTTACAAGCTCTAAGCTACCTTAAAACACAAACTAGCAATCATAAACCATAAAATCAAGAAAGGCAATTACTTTAGGATATTCAAGAATCAAATGAGTCAGAAATGTACTGGCCTTAAGCTAGAAATCTCAGATTTATGCTTCCAAGCAACACTCTTCAACTTTCTCTCTTGACCCAAGCATGAAGAAGAACCCCCAACACCTCCTATTTCCATACAAACATGGAAACGAATCAAAACCTCAAATAATCTTTAGGAGAAGGCCTAACTACAATTTACACCTTTAAAGCCAAAGGAAAAACTATGAAGCCTTAAACTTCCAAAAACCCATAATTGTCAAACTCACCTTTTCGAGAAAAGAAGACCACTTTCATGAAGTTCTTAGGATGGTGATTATTATACTAAAATCCTGGACTTGGGTTGAAAGGAATGATGCATAAAGTTGGGATCTTTAGTCTTCATGAAGGGTGTTTGGGTAGAGAGAAAATGGGAGTGTGTGTAGGAAAGATGAAGGAGAAAGATGAAAAATGATATCATCATGTCCTCCCCCACCCCATTTTGACCCACGTGGCTCACCCAAAAAATCCCAGGGGAAATCAGCCACCATTTTAAAAAAGGTAAAACTACAAAATAAACCTTCCATCATTACCCTTATCACAAAACAGTCACCACCCTAGCCCATAAAACCAATTACTCATCCGAAAAAACCCAAATGGTCTAACCACTCTAACTACCATGAAGTTCTATAACCCGCGTCAATGCCCAAATCTTTGACTCAAAAATTTGGATCGTTGCACATCACCGAAGACGACAAGACATTAAAGACCAAAGCAACTTGTATTACAATAGCCTTCCCAGTTTAATCAAATTGTAAAACCCTAAGGTATGGTTCACTCTACCGCAGGAATTATTATTGAGAGTACTAGTGGACGGGAGTCCAAATATCCATTGTGCCTTTACCATCAAGGAAGATATCTAAGCCTCAAATATATTGACTATCATTGTACCGCCTGCCCTATCATTTAGGGGTAAGGGAATAAGGAAGACTTATTGGGAGGCTTTAGTGTATCTTGTAGGAGGGAAGATAATGATCCGCATACCATTTTGAGTACTGCTAGATAATTTCATACTTGTCCTATGCATTGATTGACTTAGGGTCCCCACGCTCGCTTGTTTGTATTGTATTGAATGAAAATTTTGAATTGAACCCAGAACCTACTACAATGGAAATCATAGCTACGAATCCCATAGGTGATAGTGTAGCCATCAATATAGTTTGTAAGAATTATCCCTTATTGATTCAAGGGATTCCATTTCTGGCCAATTTGATGGCCTTACCTTTTCATGCTTTTGATTTGATATTGGGGCTTGACTAGCTTAGTAAGCATCAAGCCTAGATAGATTGCTTAAAAAAGAAACTCTACTTGCATGGGCTTGGAAAAAATGTATCACTTTGATGAATGATAAACATAGAAGGGGTAAATCATCGATATATGCCACTATGAGTGAGTCTAAGAATGATCTGAGGTCAAAAGACACCGATACTATAAATGAGTTTCTAGATGTTTTCTCTGATGAAATTTAGGTTTACCATCAACTGGTGAAGTGGAATTTGGGATAGAAGTACAACTGAGAGTACCCCAGTCTATATTGCACCGTATAGAATGGCACCAATTAAACTCAAGGAGCATAAGTCTCAAATACAAGAATTGAAGGACAAGGGTTTCATCCGATCGAGTTCCTTATCCTGATGAGCTATGGTGCTTTTTTGTTAAGAAAAAGGATGGCTCCATGAGTCTATGCATTGACTATTGTTGCGTGTAATAAGTGTTATGCAAATGTGCAAGTATACACGTTGCAAGTAATAAAGTGATACGAGTATCGAGTATCGTCTCCACGGGGATTGGTTTGGGCCACTTTGCTTAAGTTACTGCACTGTGAAAATAAAAACACAATTGATAATAGAGGTTTTAATTAACGAGAAAACTAAGAGCAATAAACTAAAAGAATAGATGAAATTAAAATAGAGTAAATAGGCCACGTTATCGTGAGTTGAGGTGTGATAGCCGATTGGACCGTCTTGGTAAAAAAGTGCAAGGGCAACTCAGTTGCCGTGGCAACTTGCACAGCGGGGTTGCCTTGGCAACTAATCGATGGTTGCCTGGGCGACTAGCTGGGCAACTACTTGGACATCTGGGCAGCAACTTCAAGGTTCGGCAGAGCGTTCTTCAATGGTTTCTTCTTATCCCTAAGTCGAAACTCTAGCTACTTGTGCATGCCTTGATAATACATCCCTGCGTGAATCAAGGGTGAACAACAACCAATCTTGCGCTCCTCTTAGCCGTTGAAATCCTTAACTTATTCCTAAGATGGATTAATCTTCACCGTCAATAGATTGAATAAAGACCATACTCATTCGTTTCTTGAATCTAACTCTCCCGATATTAGATAAATAGATGAAGTTACGAGATCCTCTCCCAATTCACTCGCAAACAAGAATAAAAGCCAAGAATGAGTAAACCTTGAATAGAAAAGTGCAAACTCTTATTACCTAAACAAAATCCAATTGTTTCTCATAACAACAAAACACAATAACCCCAACCAATCAAGTTAGTTCATGGTTGGGTTCAAAAGATATACAAAGAATAATCCCCAAACCATGAATCTAATGGAAGCAAAGAAGAAGAAGAAAAAATCGAACTCTCTCCCCTTGCTCTCTTGTCGAAATTTCTCTCTTCTTGCCCTATAAGGTTGTCAAAATTTTCCCTCCTCTTGCTCTCTTGTCGAAATCTCTTCCTTCTTGCCCTTTGGAGTTGTCGAAATTTTTCCTCTTCTTGCTCTCTCCGAAGTTGACGATATGGCCTCTTATTTATAGGGCTAGGTCAAAGTCCTTCTTTGAGGAGGAAGTTAAGTTGGAATTACATTATCTTTAAAGAATATAATTCTTTATTATAATTATATTCCTACTAGAACTTTTCCTATCTTCTTGGAATTTAATTTTTCTTTAATCTCTTCATGGAAATCAAATTCCTTTGGGATTTAGCTTTGCTCCACGTCATCTTGGGCTTGTCTAGTCATCAATTTTGACTACCATATCACCTTATTCTTTGTCGACAATTGCCCTGGCAACTGGCTCGGCGTCTCCTTCATGCATTGCCCTGGCAACTAGCTCGGTATCTCCTTCATGCATTGCCCTGGCAACTGGTTCTAGCCTTGTTTAGGAAAGTGATTATGCACACACACAAAAACACACCAAAGCAACATCTTTTTCCACAAAAATCACCAAATTATGTAATCAAGCTTAACGGTGGAAAGAAACATGAATTAATGCATGAATAACTAATTATGCAACTAATATGAGCTTAAGTCTAACAATAATATGAGTAAAAAGGGTAATAAAAATAGTACTTTTGAACACTTATCACGCCCCCAAACTCGAACTATTGCTTGTCCTCAAGCAATGCAAACTAACAATTACCTGCCAAGACTTTAATCATCAAAGACATGCTTCAGACTTGAATTCAAACCTCGGAACCGTGGCACAAAGTATGATCACCTTTTAATTTTTCGGATAGCACAAAAATTACCCGAAACCAAACTATAATGCCCGTGACAATGTGTGTGCGTAGTTGTGTACAAGTTGATTTTCAAGATTCTATGTGAACAATAGGCTTTTATTAATTTAATTATCGGGGCATTTATTTTTATTTTCACTAGAGCCAATTTCGGGCACCTCTAGCGATTCTTTAATGTGCATTAACTACTAGAGCCAGTTTTGGGCACCTCTAGCAAGAAAGTGCAATTACTACTAGAGCCAGTTTTGGGCACCTCTAGCAAGAAATTAACTTCTAATTTTCAATTTCAAATTTACCCTAATTTTAAGCAACCTAAGTTCACTAAGTTTCTTTCAATCAACAAGCCACAACCATGTAAAAAAAATTAGCATCATAGTAAAATTCTAAGTTCTTTGCATGCAATCCTAAAATTAAAGGTTCTTTCAATTAAGTGCAGTGGCAAAAATTCATCATTGGATATTCAAAAGGTCTTAAGCAATTAAATCCAATTAAAGGAATGGCAAGTAACATATACAACCTATATGTGATTGCTAAAGATGAATGCAACTAAACATGAAGCTAACTAGAAACCAACACCCCCCCAAACTCGAGAGGAGCATTGTCCTCAATGCATGTAAGAGTGAAACAAAATTTAAAAGAAACTAAATGAAATGAGTTAGTCGAAGAGGTCGTCACCTCGAGTGATAAGTTTCCTTCGTGCCGTTTGCTTGATTCATTTTTCAGTCGGTGGTTGAATGCTGGTACCGCGTGAATAGCATTGCTTTGATTTGATCCATGTTTGCCGATGCAGGTTCACTTTCATGGGCATCAGTAGTTGCCGAAGCCATTGTTGTTGCCTGGGCATCGCCAGATTCTGTTGTGGTTGTTGTGGCAAGTAGTAGGCAGTAAATTTCCTTAGCATGGTGGTTGTGAGTCTTGTTGTGGAAAAGAAAACCTGGAAACTAAAGATAATGAAGAAAAGTAAAATCTCTCCTAAAAATTCCAAAAATAAATAAAGAGAAAAAAATAACCGAAAATAATAGAAAGAAAAAAAAATAGTTCGAAAAAAAAAGAAAAAGAAAATATCGAAAGGAGTGCATGCTCATGCATCTCCTAAGGTGTCAACTTCTTTTTTCCGTTCTACATGGGCACCGTTGTAGTGCTTCAATCTCTGTCCGTTAACTTTGAATTCATGTTCATCGGTAATGGACTTGATTATCACGGTACCATGGGAGAATGTTTTGACAACTTCGAATGGTCCCGACCATCTTGATTTTAGTTTTCCTGGGAAAAGTTTTAGCCAAGAATTGAATAAGAGAACTAGTTGCCCTGGCATGAATTATCGCGGCAATAGTTTCTTGTCGTGCCATTGCTTTGTTTTCTCCTTGTAGATTTGTGCATTGTTATAGGCGAGTGCACGAAATTCTTCTATCTCGTTGAGGTATAACAAACGCTTTTGCCCGGCACTTTCTTAATCCATATTCACGGTCTTGATTGCCCATTGGTTTGTAGGTGATATTGCCCGTCCTCTGGCAACGATCAGATTGCTTGTAAAACTCTTAGGCATCTTTGTACAGTGTTGGCCAACATAAACTAGATTGAAAAACTTTGGCCGCGGTACGAGTTCCTCCAAAATGTCCTCCATAGGGTGAAGAATAGCATTGTCGGAGTACATTCTGTTGCTCCTCTTCAGGGACACATCGGCGTATAACCTGATCTGCACATTGTTTAAACAAAAAAGGCTCGTCCCAAAAGTAATGCTTAGCATCATGGCGGAACCGCTTCTTCACTTGGTGAGTAAGGCCATAAGGTAAAATACCACAAACAAGGAAATTAACTAAATCCGCGTACCAGGGTATTACCGTGGCATGTGCTATCGTGGCGACTACTCCCAAGATTGCCGAGTCGTGTGTGTCTACAGTTGCCGAGGCATACGCATCCATAGTTGTCGAGGCGTGCCTATCAGTGGTTATCAAGGCGTGCGCGTCTAGAGTTGCTAAGCCGTGCGCGTCAAGAGCTCCTATCGCGTCGAGGGTTGCCGAGGCATGCGCATCCATGGTTGCCGAGGCGTCAAGGGTTGCTATGGCATCGAGGGTTGTCGAGGCGTGCGCATCTGGAGTTTGTCGAGGCAAGCTTTTCCTTTAGGGTTTCAAATGCTTTGGCGCAAGAATCATCAAAATTGAAGACTTTATCTTGGTGAGGGTAGTCTCTCGATCACGTCCACCTTAGCTTTGTCTACTTTAATTCTCTTGGATGAAATCTTATGGCCGAGCACTATTCCTTCATCTACCATAAGATGGCACTTCTCCCAATTAAGGACTAAATCGGTTTCTTCACATCTTGCCAACACATTCTCTAAATTGTCGAGGCAATTGTTGAAGTCACTACCAAAAATGGAGAAATCATCCATGAAGATCTCAAGGAAGTCTTCGACCATGTCTGAAAAGAGTGCCATCATGCATCTTCTAATGTTAGTGCATATATGAGAAAGCTTAAGGATGGTCATTTTCGATACTTCTTATAGTCCATCCGCACCCTCCATCGGGTGACAATATTGCCCAAAAAGAGTTTGGCAATGTGCTTGCCACTACTCCCTTTTGCGTTACCATGGTGGAGGTGTCTTTCTTCTTTGTTCGCTTGTAGTCCATGTATACTCTCCACCTTGCTACTATTCCTGAAGGCATAAATATATTAATAGGAAAAATTATATCCATTCTCAACCATTCAATTACCTCATTCTTGTCGACTTCTATCATGGTTGGATGTAGCCTTTGTTGTCGTGGCAATTGGTGCTCAAGCCAATTGCCGTGGCAATCAGTTGCCAAAATTTGTTGTAAGTCAAGGGAAGAACCAATTTTCTGAAAAGCTTTACGAATCCAAACACTGTTTTCTTTTGGCCTCTCAAACATCTCCATCAGTAGAGATTTCGATGGCTTCAAATCTACCAACCTCGGTTCCTCAAGACATACTTGCAATGGACGAGATAAGTTTTTAAAGAATTCAAAATGTTCAACTATTACCTGCTCATATTCCATTGGCAAAGTATTATCATCTCGTTGATCTTGCATGTGGTCGTGTAATTGCCGTGGCAATTGTAGATGAGAGCAATCTACAGATTCCTGCTTCAACATCAACGTTGTAACCTTCTGGGCATCAGGTTCCTCAGAATTTGTTGTAGTATTGTTGTTCTCAACTTCACTGAGTGTTGTCGCGGCATTGCTCTGTTCAGGCTCCTCAATCATTGCCGAGGCAATTTGTTGTTCAGGCTCATCATGTGTTGGGCAGTCTCTTTCATTGGCATCCTCTTGATTTTGAGGTTCTAGTTGTTCCCCACGCATCAGAGAGCTTTCTTTGCATTGCTCCTTATCCTTTTGCCTTGGGACGTCAGTATCCCTAGGAATGAATTGCTGGTGCATGTTATCCATGACATATGTGGATCTTCCCAATTGATCTTCTGAATCCCCTAAGGTTGCATCCCACTGAGCTATCCTCGTATCCATAGATTTTGATTGCTCTCGAATCTCTTCAATTGATCCGTCAAGTCTAGCCAATGAAGCTAGTAATGTTTCCTCCAAGAAATTGGAATGCTCTTGAAAAGGACTACATTGCCATGGCATATCTGTTGCTGCGGCAAAATTGTTATGGTAAAAAAAATTTGAACTTTTTTACCATACCATGAAGAATTTTGCTGCTGGTTCCCTCTATGGTCCTCCATGTAGTTATATGCACCGAAAATGGGAGGGCAATTTTCAAACACATGATGTTCTCCACACATAGCACAAGATTTTTCCACGGTATAAGTTCTTTGGGCTTTTCTCGGTTGGTATAGGTAATCATCAAAGGGTGCAAGAAACTCTTGATTGGATTGATTCATATCTTCCAACATCATCTCTCAAATAGATTGGCTTTTATTTCCCGACATGTTGATGTTCCTTAACTTGTAGCGCACCTATTTTTTTTATAACAAACAAAAAGAAAAGTTAGTAAAACTAAGAGAAAAAAATGCAATAACAAAAACAACTAACACCAATTGCCAATCCCCGGCAACGGCGCCAAAAACTTGTTGTGTGTAATAAGTGCGACGCAAATGTGCAAGTATACACGTCGCAAGTAATAAAGTGATACGAGTATCGAGTATCGTCTCCACAAGGATTGGTTTGGGCCACTTTGCTTAAGTTACTGCACTGTGAAAATAAAAACACAATTGATAATAGAGGTTTTAATTAATGAGAAAACTAAGAGCAATAAACTAAAAGAATAGATGAAATTAAAATAGAGTAAATAGGCCACGTTATCGTGAGTTGAGCTGTGATAGCTGATTGGACCGTCTTGGTAAAAGATTGCAAGGGCAACTCAGTTTCTGTGGCAACTTGCACAGCGGGGTTGCCTTGGCAACTAATCGATGGTTGCCTGGGCGACTAGCTGGGCAACTACTTGGACATCTGGGCAGCAACTTCAAGGTTCGACAGAGCGTTCTTCAATGGTTTCTTCTTATCCCTAAGTCGAAACTCTAGCTACTTGTGCATGCCTTGATAATACATCCCTGCGTGAATCAAGGGTGAACAACAACCAATCTTGCGCTCCTCTTAGCCGTTGAAATCCTTAACTTATTCCTAAGCTGGATTAATCTTCACCGTCAATAGATTGAATAAAGACCATACTCATTCGTTTCTTGAATCTAACTCTCCCGATATTAGATAAATAGATGAAGTTACGAGATCCTCTCCCAATTCACTCGCAAACAAGAATAAAAGCCAAGAATGAGTAAACCTTGAATAGAAAAGTGCAAACTCTTATTACCTAAACAAAATCCAATTGTTTCTCATAACAACAAAACACAATAACCCCAACCAATCAAGTTAGTTCATGGTTGGGTTCAAAAGATATACAAAGAATAATCCCCAAACCATGAATCTAATGGAAGCAAAGAAGAAGAAGAAGAAATCGAACTCTCTCCCCTTGCTATCTTGTCGAAATTTCTCTCTTCTTGCCCTATAAGGTTGTCGAAATTTTCCCTCCTCTTGCTCTCTTGTCGAAATCTCTTCCTTCTTGCCCTTTGGAGTTGTCGAAATTTTTCCTCTTCTTGCTCTCTCCCAAGTTGACGATATGGCCTCTTATTTATAGGGCTAGGTCAAAGTCCTTCTTTGAGGAGGAAGTTAAGTTGGAATTACATTATCTTTAAAGAATATAATTCTTTATTATAATTATATTCCTACTAGAACTTCTCCTATCTTCTTGGAATTTAATTCTTCTTTAATCTCTTCATGGAAAGCAAATTGCTTTGGGATTTAGCTTTGCTCCACGTCATCTTGGGCTTGTCTAGTCATCAATTTTGACTACCATATCACCTTATTCTTTGTCGACAATTGCCCTAGCAACTGGCTCGGCGTCTCCTTCATGCATTGCCCTGGCAACTAGCTCGGCATCTCCTTCATGCATTGCCCTGGCAACTGGTTCTAGCCTTATTTAGGCAAGTGATTCTGCACACACACAAAAACACACCAAAGCAGCATCTTTTTTCCACAAAAATAACCAAGTTATGTAATCAAGCTCAACGGTGGAAAGAAACAAGAATTAATGCATGAATAACTAATTATGCAACTAATATGAGCTTAAGTCTAACAATAATATAAGTAAAAAGGGTAATAAAAATAGTACTTTTGAACACTTATCAACTATCAACAACTGAATAAAATTATCATCAAGAATAAGTATCCTTTTAAGGGTATATTATATCATCAATAGGTATTCAAGTTGACCCAAAGAATATTCAAGTTATCATTGAGTGGAGACACCCAAACTATGTTGGAGAAGTAAGATGCTTTTTCGATCTTGCAAGCTATTATAGAAGATCTGTTAAAGGATTTTCTATGATAGCAGCACCGTTTACCAGATTACTCCAAAAAGAGACGCCCTTTGAATAGACTGAAAAGAAACAATGAAGTTTCGATCTTTTGAAGCAAGTATTGACTCATGCTCCCATTTTAATCCAACTTGAGTCTGGAAAAGACTTCACTCTATACAATGATGCATCACATTTGGAATCGGGATGTGTTCTCATGCAAGAAGGAAAAGTCATTTCTTATGCTTCTAGACAACTTAAGCTACACGAACAAAATTATCGCACTCACGATTTGAAATTGGATGTAGTTGTCTTCGCGCTAAAAATTTGGAGGCATTATCTTTACGGAGAGAAATGCTTTCTATTCATTGATCGTAAAAGTTTGAAATATCTCTTAACATAGAGAGAATTAAACCTTCGTCAAAGAAGATGGACGGAACTCTTGAAAGATTGTGATTTAGTCATTGATTACCATCCGGGAAAGGCCAATGTTGTAGCTGATGCACTCAGCCGCAAACCATTGCCTGCTACTGGTGCTATTAATGCCCATTTCAAACTCAAACAAAACTATAAGCTCATAGCCATACTGCAAGTACAATCTACCATTGTGTTGAGTATCAAAGAAATTCAAGAACAAGATAAAATACTCCAAGTCATTGTCTCTAAACTACAAAACAACTTTGATCCTGACTTTTTAGTTAATTCTTAAGGTCTTTTCTATTTTCGTGTTTGGATTCATACACCAAATAATGAATCCCTCAAGTCAGATATTCTCGAGGAAGCTCATAGTAGTCTGTTCTCTTGTCAGTCGGGGTCAGTGAAGATTTACAAAGACCTCTAAGAACTTTATTGGTGGTCTGGTATTAAACAAGCCATTATCGACTATGTTTCTAAGTGTTTGACCTGTCAGCAAATCAGAGCTGAACATCCTGTCTCCACAGGACTTTTGCAACCTATCAAATTGCCTCGGTGAAAATGGAAACATATTACCATGGGTTTTGCAAGTGGTCTACCTTAAACCCCTAGAAAAAATGATGCCATATGGGTCATATTTGACCAGTTTACTAAATTAGTTCAATTCTTACCAGTAAGAATGGATTTTGGCCTCCCTAAACTTGTTGATTTGCACATTAAAGAGATTATTCCACTGCATGGAGTACCTAAATCCATTATCTCCTACCGTGATCTACGATTTGCTTCATGATTTTGGAGGGCCTTATAAGAAGCCATGGGATCCAAAGTAAAGCTTAGCATTGTGTTTCACCCCAAACTGATAGACAATCAGAAAGGGTGATTTTGATCTTGGAATATATGCTTCAGGCATGTTTTATTGATTTTGAAGGATCTTGGGAGAAATCCTTACCCTATTTATCAAATTTGCTTATAACAATAGTTATCAAATATCGATTAAAATGGCACCTTTTGAAGCATTGTATGGAAGCAAGTGTAGAACGCTCTATGCCGGTCAAAAACCTTAAAAGAAAATATATATAGTATTATGTGGGAGAGAAAGCGTTCCTTAAAGTCTCACCATAAAAGAAAATCCTTCTTTTCGGCAAGAAAGGAAAACTGAGTCCTTGATTCGTTGGCCCTTCTTTAAGTCACTGAAAGGATAGGTCTTGTAGCTTACCACTTAGCATTGCCACTAGAACTCAGTAAAATTCATGATGTCTTCCATGTATCGATGCTCAGAAGGTACCGTTCAGATCCATCGCATATCATTGAACTAGAGTCTGTGGAAATCCAAGCCAATTTAACCTATGAGGAAGAATCTGTACAAATATTGGCTCTGGAAGTTAAAAGACTTCGAAACAAGACACTCCCATTGGTTAAGGTACTTTGGAGGAGCCACAAAGTTGAAGGAGCTACCTGGGAGCCAGAAGAAATGATGAAAGAGCAAATGTTTCCTTCAGGTAAAATTTGAGGACAAATTTTTCTTAAAGGGGAAGTGTTGTAACACCCCCAAAATCGGTCTAGCTAAAAATTGGATTTCAGTGACTATAAATTCAAATTTTAGTGAGTCAAAATTATCGTTGACCATCGACCATGTGGTTAATTTCACATGTATTGATAGTGAATTAGACATTGCTATTGGGATTGGACTATAATGCAAGTATTGAAGTTCAAGAAATACTGTTAAGTGGCTACATTGTAAGAAAGCAAAGTTGAGCGATCAAGGTGAAAACAAAGGAAACGATTATTGGTATATAGATAATTAGCCCATGAGCTTACTTCGTGATAAGGAAAGATATTGGAGGGACTAAGGGTGTAATTTAACCATTCCTCAAATATGATGCATAAGTTTGCTAGGTGTCGTTTTCTAGCATTTTGGTTCAAAATAAATTCAAGAAACTTTATAAAAATAAAGAAGAGAAATTAGACACTTTTAGTGTTATGTTTCCCTACGGTTAAGGCACGAAAGATAGAAAGGAGTGGGTGAATCATGTGGAAAGGTGTCAAGTTTTCCATTTATAGTTATTATAATTTTATTAAAATTTCTTTCCTCATTATCTCTTGCAAAGAATGAAGTTTGGGGAATAGTTTTTATTCCTTTTCTCATATTCGAATAGTTTCCTTACTATTATTAAGAGCTTATTCAAGCATAGTTCTAGGAGAGAGACAGAAAAGCAAATTCATTAATTTATGTTTGAAATCCTACTAGTTGAATTCGAATCATAGCCACTCACCGGATAGTTAGACGAATTTTTTTATTAAGCATCGAATTGGTACATCGAAGGCCTTGAGAGTAAGGTAACTACCTTTAAGACTCAACTTACTATTTGGAGATTCATATGTGAGTTTTAGTATTAATATCAACTAAATGGTTAGGTTTTCAACGTATATGTGTTTCTATTAGGAGACTAAAATCAAGTTGATCAAGAAGCCGAGAGTGGAAGAGGACTTTTTCTTAACTATAAATTCTATTTTATAAGCTTGTATTTGAGGTGAGTGTTGTCAGAGTCTCAGGAATAGGATAGGTTCTTTTCTCGGTTCATTGTTATTGAATATTGCATAACTAACATTTTTGTCTAAGGATATTGCATCGAATCTCTTTGGAGACTATATTGGTAAGCATCGGTAAGTTATTGCATTGAAATATTGTTCATAGAAACATTAGTATTGTCATTGACATCATTGAAGCATTGAAATATTGACATTGACATTGACATTGATATTGTCATTGTTATCGACATTGATATTGTCACCGTTATTGCCATCGATATGGTTATTTTCATTGTTATTACCATCGACATCGTTATTGTTATTGAACCTTGGATCCAAAAGAACATTGGATACAATTGGCATGCCATAGAATTCATGATCTCATTGGTACAGGTGGACTACGGTCCTTGGGCTACGACCTTTATTGTGGCGAGACATAGGGATGTTTCTGTTATTGGTCAATTAGCTAGGTAGAGGGACTTGTCCATTCATTGACTTAGCGATGTTGGTGGGATTCGAGTATCCATTTGTTACTTTGATCCAAGAGATATAATTAATGATCATATTACTAATTATTGTATATATGGAATATATTGATCATAGCATGTTTATTGAGTTGCATATAAAGCCTGAATATGAAAAACATGACATTGATATTATTGATATGCATTGTTTTGTAGATTGAATTATTGTTGACTACCTCACTAGACTATGGAAGTCTAACGTAGTTCATTGCATACATTTTCAGGTTATATAAATTTGTGAGGCGGATCGTGGTTGGCCGATTGCAAGTCACCCCGAGTTGCTATTCTGTAATGTACACTTACACTTTGAACTCCTACAATGGTGGCATATGGCTCTAGTATGTTTAAATGGCATGTCAGATATGTTTTGAGTATGTAAGCTTAAAGTATGCATATATGGTATGTTTGGAATTTAGAATGCCTACTAAGATTGCATACATGGACAAAATGCATCTCCATTAACTTATATGTTGTTAAGAATGTTAAAATAAGATATGAACATGAAACATAGGTTATAAAACTTCTTGAAGACCAGTGGTATCGATCATTGAGACATTGGACATGCATTAGCTGGGTAAATGTCTTAAAAACCAGCAAAAGATAGAATTACAGAGTAGGGCATACCGATATGGGTAGATGCGTATTGGTACAGGTGTGTATATTTAGGCCAAACCATTAAAGGGGTACCGGTACAGACCAAGGAGTATCGGTATGCATCTTTAACACTAGAATTTGTATGTTTGTCGGGGTACCAGTACAGAATGGACCCATACCAATCCCCATTTTCAACCTCAGTCTCGTACCAGTACAGCTTAGTCCGTACCAATACTGAATTTCGCTACTAGAATTTGGAGATTTCATTGAGTACCGATACAAAAAATCTCGTACCGAAACCCACATTAAGTTCTAACTGAAATAACGACCAAGCATACCAGTACGGCCTATCGAGTACCGGTACCGAGATAGGTAATTTAGTTATTGACCTGAATTGGTTTTGCTTACTTTGTAAATCAGTCCTTAAAATTGAGTGGATTAATTGGTTATATTATTGACCTCAAAACTTAGTGAAACTTGGCATGCATGTTTAATATAATATTAGTTTGATATTGACACTTTTAATTGTTAATAAGGTCCTTAATCTATCAAGTTTTATAGTTTAGTCCCTAAACCATGAATTTATTGCATTTTAGCCCTTATTGACAAATTGATTAATGAATTGAATGTCTTATGATTATTTTTTTGAGACACGACATTAATGGCATTCATTGACTTGAGCATTGTATTCGCCGCATCGATTTTCACTGTATAGTTTCTGATATTGGTCACTGGTGACATCTCCGACCTAGTTCTCTACCAAACCGATAAGGGGTGTTACTGGTTTGGTAAAGATATATGTTACTTGATGCAAGGTATCTATATACTCTAGACGTACATCATCTTTTGAGATACGATCTCTAATGAAATGATGTCTTATCTCTATATGCTTGGTTCCAGAATGTTGGATGATATTTTTAGTGAGACAAATAGCACTTGTATTATCACACTTTATGGGAATGGTACCTACATCAATTCCATAATCTAAGAGTTGTTGTTTCATCCATAGGACTTGAGCACAACAACTACCGGCCGAAATATATTCTGCCTCGGTGGTAGATAGCGCAACATTATTTTGCTTCTTAGAAACTATGATATGAGCATGTTACCTAGGAATTGACAAATACCGAAAGTACTCTTTCTATCTATCTTACAACCTCCATAATCCGCATATGAATAAGCATGCAAACTAATGGATGAGTCTCTGGGATACCAATAACCTAAACTAGGTGTATCTCTAAGGTATCTAAAGATTCTTTTTAACGGCTTGTAAATGCAATTCTCTAGGACTAGCTTGAAGTCTAGCACACATGCAAACACTAAGCATAATATATGGTCTACTTGCGGTAAGATAAAGCAAATATCATATCATAGATCTATAAAGCTTAATATCAACACATTTACCTCGTTCATTTTTGTCAAGCTTTGTAAATGAGCTCATTGGAGTGGCTTGAGGCTTCATATTCTCTAAGCAAAACTTCTTAAGCATATCCTTTGATGTACTTTGCTTGATTGATGTAGATGACATCCTTCCTTTGTTTGATTCGGAGTCCCAAGAAGAATGAGAGCTCCCCCATGATGCTTATTTCGAACTCACCTTGCATTAACTTAGAAAATTCTTGGCAAAGATATTCAATAGTAGAACCAAAAATAATGTCATCAACATATATTTGAACTACTAAAATATCATTTCCTTTTCTTTTAATAAAAAGTGTAGTATCAACATTTCCTTTGTCAAAACCTTTTTCAACTACAAAATTTGACAATCTTTCATACCAAGCTCTAGGAGCTTGTTTCAAACCATATAAAGCTTTTGAAGGTTTGAAAATATGGTTTGGATATTTTGGATCTTCAAAACTGGGAGGTTGTTCTGCATACAAGTTCCTCAATTCTAAAACCATTTAGAAAAGCACTTTTAACATCCATTTGAAAATAATTGAATTCATGAAAACATGCAAATGCAAGTAACATCCTAATGGCTTCCATTATAGTTACGGGTGCATGGGTTTCAATCAATGAAGATTGCCAAGATGGGGTCAAGTGGCAATTAAAATTTGGTGGAAGCAAATTGCAAAAAGAAAGAAAAATGACACAAGTGATTTATAGTGGTTCAACCTTCTCAACAAGGTCTACATCTATTACCTTAGCTATCCACACTAACGATTTCTACAAATTCACTAATTTGTCTTTCTTTTAGGTTAAAGGAGGTAACCTTACAAATCATAGACTTATACCCTAAAGTCTAGCAATTTCCTTTTCCTAAAGATAGAAACAAAGAATCAAACTATGAAAACCTAACAAGGTAATGTGTTTTCACAATTGAAGTTCAATAAACCCCAACACTTGAATGAGAATGAAAATACAATGAAGAACACTCAAGTGGGTTACAAGAATTTGACAATAAAAGCTCAAAGATGTTGGATAAGTGCTTGAATGCTTTAAAATGGTTGTCTTATTGTTGAAGAAGCCTTGGAGACTTGTTTTTATACCCATTCATCGATTTCTAGCCGTTTGGGTTGTTGGGAAATTGAATAGAGCTGTTGGGCTACAATTGTCCCACATTAAATACTATATGGCAAGTGTGGGTATCGGTATGCAGATCTCTGTATCGGTACCTGCTCAAAATAGAAATAGTCGTTGCAACAAAAGGGTAGTGGTACGTGGGCTAGCGTATCAGTACGGAGTAAAGAAAATAAAAGGGGTACCGATACGTAATATATCGTACCAGTATTGAGATTACTCACTAGAATCCTTGGAAAACATTACGAACTTAGCGTATCGGTATGCGTATTCCCGTATCGATACTCAATTCAATTTATATTAAGTTTGGCTCCAAAATTTTGACAAGTCTTAACGGTAAAAAATATTTGATCTTAGTACTAGTACGCTACAGGTCGTACCGGTACTTAGTGCACATTTTGGTTTTACAAAATCTAAAGGTTGTACCGGTACATGTATAGCTCTACCGGTACTCATAAGCCATATTGAAATAAAATGTTTAAAGTTTCAAAGACTTGTACTGATACACATATAGTTGTACCGGTACTCAGCTACCAAAATGGTTGGTTTGAGTGCCAAAACACTTAGAAAAATATATGGATTGAAAATATTGACTTAGAAAATTATTTTGGTCCAGATGCTTGCCAATTTGTGAGTAAATTCAAGTACCTTAAAAATTTATTTGTTTGCAATTAAGTATTTGCTATATCAAAATTAACTATAGGTTTAACACTTTTGGGTAAATTACACAAATGGTCACTAAACTGTTCTAAAATGATATTTTTAGTCACTAAACTTTCAGAAGTTACAAAACAATTATTAAACTTATCGAACTATTACAAAATGGTCAATGACTTATTGCACATTTTAAATTATTGATAAATTTAGAAAACTTTAGTGACCATTTTGTAATAAATCAATAAATTTAATGACCATTTTGTGCAATTTTTAAAGTTTAATGACCATTTAATAATATATCAAAAAAATTAATGATCATTTTGCAACTTTTAAAAGCTTAGTAACCAAAAATAAATATATGTAAGATATATAATATTTAATGTATAATAATTTTGGTTAATTTGGTTAATAAATTAGTTTTAAACTGAATTAACCGATAACCGAAATTTTAAAAAAAGTTAAATGTTAACCGATCCTACATAAAATTAACGGGTCGATTAACCAAAAAAAATTGGTTTGGTCGGTTAATTCAGTTAAAACCAAATAATGCACACACCTAACCTCCACTGCTTCCTTCTATCCTTGCTTTCCTACACAAAAACCACTAAAACACACTACATTCTCATTAATAGCATCAATATATAAAAACATTAAGCTCAAGCATAAACTCTTAAATGCAACAATACGGGCTCGAATGCATGCAATATTTTAAGTCAAGAAGCCTAAAATATAAGTTTTTTATAGAGTTATCATCTAGTATAAGATATAAATTAATACGCGTGTCAACAAATGATTGATGGGCGCCTAAAGGACAAAAGATTTGTTTTGTGTTCGACCCTTTTTTTGGGTTGCTATCCACAACCCCTAGGGGTTGCCAATAAAAACTACATAAATTTCAATCATTAATGCATATTTTGCTTTTCAATAGAGTTTAATTAAATATAATTAATTACATTCTTAAAATGTTGTGTTCCATTAATTTAGGGTGTTTAATGTAATTAATATTCACCAAAACTCTAAAACCATAAAAACCTAAATATTGATCCCTAAAACCTCAAACCATAAAACTTAAACCATAAATTCTAAATTCTAAATCATAAATACTAAACCCTAAACTATAAAACCCATAAACCTTAAACTAAATACTAAACCCTAAACACTTTTAAGTGAATATTGATTATATTAAACAATAAATTAATAGAGGCAATTTTTTAAAAATGTAATTAATTAAATTCTATTAAAAAGTAAATTTATTATTAATAATTGAAATTTAGGTAGTTCTTATTAATAATCCTAAATAATTTTTTATCAAAATTTGTGTCCTATTCTTCGGTTACTCTAATGGACATTAATTCGCTGCTGCATCCTAGTGTTTATTGGGTAAGCTTTTCGTTTCCCCTACTGCGACTACATTGAGTGGCCAGGCAGCACCAGTGGAACTTATTCAATGGAATCCTCCTCGCGAGATTTAATTTGCTTCATCACTGAAACTGTTATTTTCAACGATTCTGAATTTAGTTCAATTGGAGGATTTTTCGAGACTCTAATGGTAGTTTCTTATCTTCTCATTTTCAAAGCATAGAGATAACAGATGTTCTCTAAGCCAAGTTCTGGGACGATATGGGAGCACATATTTGAGCGTATTGTTGTATATATGGATAATGTTGCCTTCTTCCACAAGCCTCCGTGCCTTGGTGCGAACCATTTCATATCTTCTCACTGAAACATGGACAGCTGAATTTGTTCAGCTTCGTTGTGAAGCTAACATGATAGTTGATATAATGGCTAAGTTGGATTCCACGTTCGATGGCTCTTTATATGTTTTTGATGTGCTGCCTTCAGGTAGGGATGGTATACGGGTATTCGAATGGACTAGTATGTATTTGAAAATGCATCCGCTGTGGGTGGTAGATATGAAAATATTAGGTGGGTATAAACAAGGAAATGAAGTATCCGCACTCGTTCCATGTACCATCTTTACTTACAGGTCTTGTTGATTTGCTGCACAGAAATATCTTTGGTCCCTCCTATATTCATATGAAAAACTCCTATTGTAATGGCTTCAGCCTCTTTTCCATTTCTAAAAAAGGGCTTATACCATAAATAAGTATATAAACTATACTAACTTTTTTATTTATGTACCTAAAATATTTTTTTGTCAAAATAAGTACATAAAGTATTTTTTTTGTTAAAATAGGTATTTAAAGTATTTATTCATCAAAATAGATATTTAAAGCATATTTTTTATCAAAATAAGTACACAATGTATTTTTTAATCAATGCCACATATCAATTGTTAAGAACTTAGGTGAAAAAATATACTTTAGTTACCTATTTTGACCAAAAAATATTTTAGGTATTTATTTTGATCAAAATATTTACTTTAAGTACTTATTTTTATATAAAATATTTTAAATACTTAAATAAAAATTGATATACTTTACATACTTATTTGTAATATAAGCAAAAAAAATGTGGACTCAAAAAAAAAAGTTGAACCCAAAACGTTTCACAATGGTCGAGTCCAGGTCCCATTTAGGTTTGGACTATTTAACCACAAAAATGGTGTGCTCAAACATATCCAATGTTTCACAGTGCAGCCCAATAAAATTCAGATTCTTCTTCGTGTTCACGCTTCCATTTTAGCCTCCTCTCAGAAACCCTAAACCCCTAAATTTCCATCGGAGAAAGGAGCCAGTGATGCTCCAAAAGCATCAACACTCAGCAAAGAAGTCAAGTCCACAACCGTGGTTGGTGCAAATATACTCAAGGATGGAGTGGATCCAAAATCTTGCCGGGTTCTGAGTACCCTGATTGGCTGTGGCATCTGCTTGATAAGCGTCCGGCATTGAGTGAGCTAAGAAGGAAAAACATTGAAACAGTACCATATGAAGATCTTAAGTGCTTTGTGAAGCTGGACAACCGATCTCGTATAAAAGAAAACAATTCAGTCAAGGCCAAAAACTGATGGTAGCATAAAAATACTTTCTATGAAACATTATTTCTTTATCAGTAACATGAGCCTAATCTTCTGAGATTCCTTCTGTTGATTGATTTGCATTGTGTAATGATGGAATTGAAATTATGTTAAAGCACAAATAATTAAGCGTATCTCTATATTTCCAAATACAGCTTTGCAACTTTGTTCGTTCTTATCTTTTTTGTTTTTTTCTTTTTCCCGGTATTTTCAAACTTTAATATTTCTGTTTAGCAGAAATAATGTACCATGTTCAATGATAAAGAATTGTTATATAGCTGCTTGTTAGTGTCGTGGAATCATTATACTCAAAATTACAATGACTTGAAAGTAAAAGAAGGTTATATTATGAATTTTCTACATCAGTGATGAATGGCAAACACTAGAATTGTTGCATTCCTTTCTGTCCCTATGCTAAAATGATATTTAATCATGTAAGGATACTTCTCCGAATGCACTAGAAATGTTCATTGCATCATTAAGTTGCACCTCAAGTCAAATAGTCCCAATAGAAAAGTAGATGATATTCATCTTAGGAGATTCGAGTTCAATCGCTTTGTCTACAAACACCTTTAGACTATTCAAAAAAAAATGGTGAGTTATCATTCATTAGGATATTCAGTGTGATGGGTATATGCTTTTCCTCCCTTGTGTCATGGACTTGGGGTGGTCCATCTGCTCCCTTGAATAGACAATTGGTTTACATTTGATGCAATTGTGCTCTTGTCATTCACTGTAACCTATGAAAAATGATTGTATGCAGATAAATTGCTTGGTAAAGTCATAGTTCATAGCTGCAAAAAAAAAAAATTCTGCCACCCTTAGTATCTTGGTGAATTGTGTCTAGGAACCCTCTAGATTTACAATAACATATATGCATGTATATATGAGGGCAAATGGTTGTGGTGTGCTCATGTGAAGCTGAGCTTCATAACTCCCATTAAAGGTAAGAAAGAGACCTGTAAGAGCACAAATTAAAAAAGATAAAGGTGGGAAGCAAGGGGACTGGAATTAGACATGACCTGCATTATTGTTGATAAAGCATGAAACCCACCTTTTATTTTCAACCTTTTTCAATTGTGTTAGAAATCATAAAAGTTAAAGCTGCCCTTCTTTTGCTTTTAGAGCTGTGTAATCCAAGTTTATGAGTAGTTGGATTTGAGGCTTACCAAACAGTTCAGATGCCACAGCTCACCATATCTTCTTCATTCTTATCCTTGCAAGATTAGTCCAAATTTATGCCCAAAATTAAATAAAAAATTAACCCAAATCTCCTCCTAGACTATCCATTTAAAATATCTGGTTATTTTGATGGGCTTAAATGAAAAATAAATGTTTAAAGTATACTTCTTTTGAAGTTTAGGTGCTTAAAGTATTTTTTTAAAAAAAATAGGTGCATAATGTTCCAACCGTTATAATTTTAGGTGCATGGTAGTTAACTACCGTTAAAAAAATCTGTTAACCAATAAAAAATAGACATGTGTCATGTTTTAATTTATAATTTCTTTTAATTAATTTTATATTTTTAATAATTTTCAAAAAAAAATCCTGAAATTCTAAAATCTTCTAAAATAATCCTCAAATTCCTAAATCCTAAAACCTCAAATCTTCACCACTGCCACAGTTGGCCGTTGTCTCCAGCCTCACCCGTTCGGTCACTGAACCCAGCCGACCATTTACCCCAACTTATCATTGCCGAAAACCGGCGAACGGTGTCGCGGCCGAACATTGAACGTCGAATGTGAAATAGTCGTTCGATTGGCACACTATTCGTCGATTTTCGGAGATGGCGAGTTCGCCGGACCCAACTAGTGACGGAGCGGTGAAGATTTGGGAATTTGGGATTTAGTTATTTTTAGGGATTTAGGGATTGATTTGAATATTTTTTAGAATTTTAAGATTTTTTAAAAAAACAAATTTTAAAGTTTTTTTTCAAAAATAATTTAAAAAATCAATATTCCTGTCATGTATAGGGATGGCAATGGATCGGACTTTATAAAGTCCAATCCAATTAATAATCGGACCTAAAAAAATTTAAGTCCAAATCCAAGTCTGATCCATAAAATATCTAAAATCCAAATTCAAATCCGAAAGTCCGAATCCAATTAATTTTTCTCCTTTTTTAAAGTAACATCTCAAACAAATATCTTTAAATAAAAAATAATTTCCATCAAACGTCTCTTACCACCACCAACCACGCAGTCCTCATCATTTGCAGTTTCAACACATGTCGCTTTTTCTTTTGCCGATTCATCTCCTAAAAGAAAAGGAAAAGATACAAAAGGAGTAGAAGATTTTTCATCTCGCATTCCTATTAAGATTATAACAAAAAAAAAACGAATGAATTTATTCTTTTTTCATAGAAAATTTCAATTGAAAGTACATAAAAATATAAATATCAAGAGTACATTAAACCACAAATTTAATGTGAAAAAATGTAACGTACCACTACTTTTAGGAGGAGCCATTGATGCTAACCAATAAAAGTTGCTTGCTAAATATATAAAACTATCTAAACTATTTAGATGGTTTTTTCAAAAATATTAATGATTGTCAGATCTCTCATGCCTTTATATAGCTTTTGTAAAACTCATATTAGGATTTCAATATATATATATATATATATATATATATATTAATATATATAATCCTAATTTAACTTTAATTAGGATTTCGATACATATATATTGAGATCCTAATTAAGTTGAATTGAGATTATATATATATTCAGATCTGATCATAACAATGTCTATATTCGATCCACCTCCTATTAGGACTCGAACCATTTTTTTGGATTCAGATTTGGACTTTTTTGATCGGGTTTGGATCAGATTTTTTTTCTTCAGATCGAATCAGATTCGGATCGGATTCGGATTATATTGACATCCCTAGTCATGTATCATTTTTTGATTGGGTAATGGGTTTTTTTAAATGGCCGTGCACATAAAATTATAATGGTTAAAACTTTAGGCACCTATTTTTACAAAAAAAATACTTAAGGCACCTAAAGTTCAAAAAATGTATACTTAAGGCACCTAAACTTTAGGCACCGTTCGTTGATTTTCGGCGATGGCGAGTTTGCCGGACCCAGCCGCCGGCGACAGTGGTGAAGATTTGGAAATTTGGGATTTAGTCATTTTTAAGGTTTTAGGGATTGATTTGAATAGTTTTTAGAATTTCAAGATTTAAAAAAAAACAAATTTTAAAGGTTTTTTCAAAAATAATTTAAAAATCAATATTCCATTGGGTAATGATTTTTTTAAACGGCCGTTCACATAAAATTATAACGGTTGAAATTTTAGGCACTTATTTTTACAAAAAAAAAAAACTTAAAACACCTAAAGTTCAAAAAATATATACTTTAAGTATTTATTTTTCATTTAAGGCTACATGCTCCTGAAACCTAGCACATGCCTTGTGTTTGACATGAGCATGAGAAGTAATGAACAACATCAACACTTCAGTTGATCTTCCATCATGTGGCATGGTGTTCTGAGTAGGCTAGTACTTAGGGATTTACTCCTAAAAGTTCTCTTCTCCTTTTTAATAAATTTAACTTTATTTGACGATTATATTTTTCTTACAATTGATTATTTTTTAAGTATTTATGTCTGATATATATTGAATATAATTACGAGATATTATCCAAATAACATAGTCCAACATAAAATTCATGAACCAGCTGCAGAAATTAGTCTCAATTTCATGAACAAGTTGCAGAGATCAGTCTCCTATCAATCAATAACAAGAATGAATCATGTTGGCATTAGCTATGACCTTTCTTGAAATATAATCCAAGTATTTCAAGTTTAGACTAAAGTTCCACACGATATTCAATTCAACTGTCAATATCACAGAAGAAAAAAAAAGCACTAATATATTGCCGGGGGCTGCTTGACTAGGATTAATATTTTTGGGTTTTCATTATCACTTTAGCCGCCTATGGTTTTGGAAGATTAACTAAATAAACTATCAAAAGACCAAATTAACTCAAACATCTTTTATCAATAGTAAAAAGTAAAACCCATCAGTTTTCAAGCATAAAAAGCAGTAAAACCTCACATGGTTTATCATCATTAACATCACAGTTAAAAAGGAGTCTTTACCTACTTATAATATTATTTTTTTTCTAATTTCTTTTACTATTATATTTGGTCTCCACTTTGAATAACCCAAGAATCTGTTGAACTCCAATATGATCTTTTTTCCATGTACTGATTTCTTCTTGGAACAGTTGTGACTCTGACCTTTGAACTATTTTATTCCAAATAAACCCTTTGTCTTCAAGTGCATGCCTTCTTTCCTGTCTTCAACTTTTGTGAGAGCCATGATTGCTATTTCCCGTTCTTATATCATACAGTTGATGTTATTCATAAAAATCTCTCCTTTTGGGCCATCAGAACTTGAAAGAAATCATTTATTTTCTTCACTGGTTTTTTGTTTTTGATGCAGGTGGTTCAACTGCTTGGATTTATAAAGAGTTAAACCTTTATCAGTATCTGTCTGGGTAGGTTTTTCAACACTTTTCTTTATTTAAGCTTTACTTTCATTGTTGATTTTGGTTGAACCTTTCTTTCTTTGAACTCTACACATATTCCACCTTTATTTAAGCTTTATAGCATTGAATTGAGTAGGGCCTTGGCCTTGCTCTTTGTTTTATATTTAAGATCTTCTAAATATTGACTTGCTATAGGAATTTGTTCATCTTTGTAGTTAAGACTTCATTAGTCTCTCTTGAAAAATCATCTTCATCATGCCTCCTACATATCTCCGTCTTCGCTGGGAAAGCACTGGGGATCAATGGTGGTATGCATCTCCCATAGATTGGGCGGCAGCTAATGGCTACTACGATTTGGTCCGGGAGCTTCTTAGGATAGATGGTAATCACCTCATCAAGCTTACCTCTTTGAGGAGGATCCGGCGCCTCGAGTCCGTATGGGACGATGAAGAACAGTTTGATGATGTTGCTAAACGTCGTTCACAAGTTGCTAGGAAGCTTTTCCTTGAGTTTGGATCGAAGAAAGCGAAGAATTCCCTTATAAGAGCTGGCTATGGCGGATGGCTTATGTACACTACTGCCTCAGCAGGAGACTTGGGTTTTGTTCAACAACTTCTTGAAAGAAACCCTCTACTGGTTTTTGGAGAAGGGGAGTATGGTGTTACTGATGTGCTTTATGCTGCTGCAAGGGGTAAAAATTCCGAGGTTTTCATGATTATATATGATTTTGCAGTCTCACCGAGGTTTATGACAGCCAAAGGCGACGGATTTGAGGAGCACATTGGGGAAATTCCTTCGGTTTATAAATGGGAAATTACAAACAGAGCTTTTCATGCTGCTGCTAGAGGAGGAAATTTAAAGGTTTTGAAGGAACTTCTTTGTGATTACACTGATAATTTGGCTTACAGAGATAAGCATGGCTCAACTATATTGCATGCTGCTGCTGGCAAAGGCCAGGTTGAGGTTAGTCTCGAACTATTCTGCAGCATGTTAGTCTTATATGTTCTTGTTAATGTGCTTGATTCTTTTGAAGTTACTATTGATGGATTAATTTATACTACCTGAGCATTGAAATTGAAAGATGGGCTGTATATGCTAGGATTAGAACTTAAACATGCCTGTGCTTAAGTTCGAGTTTCTTACAGATTGAATATTTGTAATCATAGCAATATATAAACCAAAGCCATATATAGAATGGTATTCATAAGTAAATCCATATATAGATGATTGGAATGAAGTTTAAATAGCAAGAGATTAGGCTCATGGGCATCTTAATAACCTGAAATGAAGGAATCTAAATCTTTTGGATGATTGATTCTTTTACCTTACTGATGAAAACAATGTTTCATTTGTATAGGTTGTTAAATATTTGGTTGCATCTTTCGATATCACAGACGCCATAGATGATCAAGGCAACACAGCTTTGCATGTTGCTTCTTACAGGGGTCAATCAACTGTTGTTGAGGCTTTGATTCTTGCATCTCCTTCTTTGATCTCTGTAAGAAACAACGTTGGGGAAACATTTCTGCATTTGGCAGTGTCGAGTTTCCAAACACTGGCTTTTCGAAGAGTGGACCGGCAGGTTAATCTTATGAAGCAACTGATACAAGCAAGGAGTTTCAGCATGGAAGACATTGTTAATGCCAAAAACAATGATGGGAGGACTGCTCCTCACATGGCCATCATTGGTAGTGTTCATACGGATCAAGTTGAACTCCTGATGTCTGCAAAATCAATCGATGTGAATATCCATGATGCGTATGGAATGAACCCACTTGATCTTCTGAAACAAAGGCCTCGTTCGGCTTCATCAGATATACTTATCCGACACTTGATTTCGGCAGGTGGGATGTTTGGTTGTCAAGATTACTCACCAAGAAGAGCAATAGCTTCACAGATAAAGATGCAAGGCCATGGAAGCAGTCCTGGAACTTCTTTCAGGATATCCGACACGCAAATCTTCTTGTACACCGGAGTTGAGACATCATCTGATGCTAGTGATCTCGGCAACGGAGGGAAGAGTCGATCATCATCAGCGGATCTCGATTCAGCTGAAGAAAACAGAAAGTCATCAGTGGATAAAAAATCTGCAGGTCCCATGAACAATGCAACACAGAGATTGAAAAGTGTTCTCCATTGGCCTCGGATGAAGGATCAAAAGCCGAAAAGATTGAAGAAAAGAATCAATGGAAGTTACTCGGAGGAAACTCCAATCCCTCTCAGACAGAGGTTCTCAAAGCTTTCCTCGCTCCCAAACAACAAGAGAACACTTTCTGTGAGGAGTAATCCATCCAGTCCTATCGCAAAGAAGAAACTTGCTTCTGGTATAATCCATGGCGTTATGCAAGCCATGCCACAGATAACAATTCCTCGAAGATCTCGTTCGAGTTCGTTCTCAAAGTCATCCACCCTATCTTCTCCAATGTCATTGGATAAAGAAAAAGGGGTTTTCATTGAAGGTGATATTGCTGGACCATCTTGTTCCAATCCAAGCCTTGATGATGAAAAACCAGATAAAACTGAGAAGCAAAGCCCAATCAAAAAGGGGTCGAGGAGTCGATATTTCTGCTTCGGAGGTTCAGGGCTGGCTGTTAAAACCCCAGTCAGCAGGCAAAGGCAAAACAAGACAACTGCTGCCAATCCAGCCAAACCTCGCAAACTTGACCCGAAATTCAAGACTCGATCCGAGATTCGATATAGGCCCGAATATGATAGTTTAAATTTGACCCGAATCGAAATTAATCAAAAGCGAAAATAACCGAAACAGAAAACAACCTGAACTGAAAGCAACCAAAACTAAATCAACCCAAACCGAAAGAAACTCGAACCGAAAATTAAACGAACCGAACGCAACCCGAGCCGTAAATCAACCCGAATTTAATTTCCTCAAATATGTATTTTTATTCTCATTTTGTGTTATATTACTAATTAACAATTACCTTTAGTAATGGTCTAAACTTGACCCGAGTCCGAATTAAAATTGATTAACTCGATCTGAGATCCGATATAGGCCTGAATATGATGGTCTAAATTTGACTTGAATTCGAATCAAAACTGAATTGACTAAAATCGACCCAAATTTAGTTAAAACGAAAATCAACCCGAATCGAAATTAACCAAAAGTGAAAATAACCGAAACAGAAAACAACCCGAACCGAAAGCAACCAAAACTAAATCAACCCGAACCGAAAGCAACCAAAACTAAATCAACCCGAACCAAAAGAAACTCGAACCGAAGATCAAACGAACCGAAAGCAACCCGAACCGTAAATCAACCCGAATCAAAAGCAACCCGAATTTAATTTTCTCAAATATGTATGTTTTATTCCCATTTTGTGTTATATTACTAATTATTCCCATTTTGTGTTATATTACTAATTAGCAATTACCTTTAGTAATGGTTTAATATCATTTTTTCTCCTTTAAAAGTTTATATTCATATATTGACTCAAATTGAAAGCTGACCGATGCGTTATTTACCGGACCAGAAAATCAACCGATTCGATATTAACCTGACCCAATTCGAAATAACATAGACTCAAACTAAATTCGAATCAGACCCAATCCAACCCGAAACGAACCTAAATCGAAAACAACTTGAACCAAAAATAAACTCAGACCCGAAGTGACCCGATCCGGATGACCTGATTTCCACTTCTAATCCAGCATGGCCTCTATGGCTTAAGTGAACACCTCTGGCATTGGGTCTTGAACTTCCTGAAACTATGTAAAAGGCAACTTACTGGCAGAGATGAAATATTTAGTAAAATTTGTAACTTGCAGCCTGTTTTATATGTCTAGGTTTTGTACTTAGATTAAAACAAAACGTATGACTGAGTTGTGTACTTTTCATGTCTCACTCCAAATGAAGTAGCCGAAAAATTAATTTAATGTTCTAAGCAGTTTGCTTCTGTGTATATATAATGCCCAATTTTCATTTGGCAATCTGTTTGATCAGATTGTGTACTGGTTTGATTGGATGGAAAAAGCTCTGGCATTCATGGATCTTCATGGCTTCACTAGCTTCATTGTTCAATTGTATTATGACAATTATCCGAGAGGGCAATGGCCTTGCAAGAAGAGTTTTGGCTGCACGATTATGCAAGGAGCCCAGTTCTTCCATGACGGTGAAGGTAGTCCACTGGAAACTACCACTGGTGGGGTTCATGAAGATAAATGTGGATAAAGCGTTTAACCGAGAGGATCATAGTGGTAGCTTTGGACTGACTGCTTGTGATGACGACGGTATTGTCGATGGAGGATGTGTGCAGCGGTTACATGGTGTTGGAGGGCCTAATTTTGCTGAAGCATGGGGCTGGGGCACTTGATATTATAGTTGAAGGGGATGCCTTTGCTATATATTGTACAAATTGCAGAGATTGGATGCTGATTTCTCTATGCTTGGCCAGTTTGGCAGTTTCTTATCCAGGCTAATGGTTTAATATTTATTTGGGCCCGTGAAATTTTTACTTTGGTCCAATAATTTTTTTAGTTAGCTTATCAGTTGAATAAGTGTTCGAATTATACATTTTTTTCCAGATAGGTGTTTGAATTATATTTTGAGCTAAATATGTGTTTAACGTTTTCTTTCGTGACTCACTTAAGGTTGTTCCGTGACGAACTTATTTTTTCACGTTATCCAATGAAATATGAACAAGCGGCATGATTTTTTTTTATTTTTTGAAATTAAAATCCAAAAATGAGAAAAAATAAAATAATATTAATTAACCCAGCAATCTTTATTTTCTCTAAAAAATCTCAAATCTTACATCTAAATTTCTAAATTCTTCTACTTCGACCACCAATTCAACCACCACTGGGCACCCTTGTCTTCATCAGACCTCCACTATTGAAAACCTCATCATCTCGTCATAAAAAACCGACGAATGAATCATCGATTGTACCGCCGACGTACATCCAACAATGAAAAAAAGAAGCCGATTGGGTTTCCCCCGACGGATAGAGGATGGCAGATGTCGAATGATGAGGTACACGATGCTTTGGGCGGTGAATGGTGAACCACCGACTTGTGAGAATACCAGATGGTGAGAGAGATGTGATTTGGGATTTGATTGCCACATGTCCTATTCTGATTGGATGGCGATTCTTTTAATGGTCGTTGACGAAAAAATCTTAAATGAGCCACGGAAGAAAATATTAGACACCTATTTGGCCCAATATATGTGTCAGAAAATATTAGACCTCCCCTAAACTTTGCTTTGGGCCAAATAGGTGCCTAACGTTAACTTCTGTTATCTGACACATGTTATCTTCTTAAATTTCTGAAATTATATTTCAAAATAAATAAAAATTAATAAAACAAAATAACCTCAAATTTCACAAAATAGCCCCAAATTTTGAATTCCCTAACACCCCAAAACTCAAATCTCAATTTGACGTGATTTCGCCGCCGATTGTCATGCTACCGCCCATCACATTCGTTACCACACCATCACGACCATTTACCCTACCACATCATCGTCGAAAATTGACTGACGCCGTGCGAAACACTGAAATCGTCGAATGGTTCATTCAAATGATTCACGACGAATCACGACATAACAGAGGATGAACGGTGTGTGGGTCATTCGGCGATGGGAGGGTGCTTCATTCCGTCGCCGAAAACGCGACCAACGCCGATTAGAGTGGCCGGATTTGGGGACTATTTTGGGGTTATTTTAAAATTTCAGGATATTTTAAAATTTATTATTTATTTTTTTAAAAAAATAAAATTCAAAAAATGTTTAATACTGTAATGTGTACGATTTTCATTAGATAACGACAGAAAATTAGCGCCCGTTACGGTGAGGCACCTATTTGGATCACTGAATAAAACGTTAGGCACCTAATTGGCCCAAAACAAAGTTTAGGCATCTATCTGGAAAAAAAACATAGTTTGGGCACTTATTTAACGGTTAAACCTTAAAAATATCACAAAATCTTTTTTTAAATAAAAACAAATTCAAGTTCAGATTTAGTTTTCTTCGAATATTATATATATGGGCTATATTTTGATACACAACCCTTCTATAAAATTTAAAACCTAAATCCCAAAATACTAGCACCCTAACACCTAAATCTTAAACCCTAAACTCTAAATTATAATCATAAAACTTAAATTCTACACCCTACACACTAAATTTAGTTTACACAAACCTTTCAATTTTCGGGTTAAGGTTTTAGGTTATGGTGTAAGGGTTTAAAAAAGGTATTTATGCTTAATTATCTTTTTTAAAATGGGTAATTATTCGATACATATACGGTGGAAATAAAAAGTTTCCACAAGCACCTTAGTTTTAAGGTTTAGGTTAAATTTTAGGGTTTAAAGGTTAGAAGTTTAGATTTAGTTGTTTAAAATTGATGTGTTGTGGTTAAAATTTAGGGATTGAGGTTATAATTTAGGGTTTATAAGTTAAAACCTAAATCCCTAACCATATTACACTAAACTCTAAACCCAACCTCTAAACCCTAAATTCTAACCACAACCCCTAAATTCTAAACTCCTAAACATAAGCCCTTAACTACTAAACCCTAAAATCTAATCCTAAACTCTAAAACCAAGACGATTATGAAATCTTTTTATTGTATTGAATATAAATCCTTTTAAAATAATTAAAAATCTATAATATTGTAAAAAATCTATAAAATTATTTAAAAGAACAACTTGAAAAGAATTTGAGATTTCTTTTCAGAACTTTTAATAATTTTAGAATTTTAAGGAATTCTTCCTTTTCCTTTTTATGAGTTTATAATTTTTTATTTTTATTTTAAAAATAATGTCCTTAAATAAATAATGTTTTTTTATGTTTTTAGAATTGTTATAGTGCTTTTTTGAATCTTAGATATTTTTATTTATTGTTTTGTGACGTAATGGCCTTTCGTTGGGTCACACTACTTTTTTAAAAATTAATAACAAAGACTAAAAAAAATACATAAATCAAACTGACTGAACAGAAATAGAAGAATGATAAACCATTTATGAATTCAATTATGTTACCTTAAACTTTAGGACAAATCATCCGGCGATCACTTAACTATTATCTCGTTTCAATTTTGGTCATTAAATAATTTTAAGATAGATTATTCCTTTAATCGAATATAACAATACACATATTTTTTAAACAATTTTTACCTAAGAAGGGAAAAAGAAAATTTACTCTTATTGGATCTAGAAACTACAACTTGAAAAAGGGAAAGTATCAACACAAAATTAAAAAATCACTTGTTTTAAAGATTGTCGACAACAATATACATATAAAATGTGCATGATTGAGGATGTAGTAGATATTATAATAATAACATCTATAAGTGTGATCATAATGATTACTCTCACCACTATAAGTAAGAACATTGAGACAAACAAGTGTTCTTAAAATAACCTTTAAGAATTATAGGTAACAACTATTATCAATGTTGATATAAGTTTTGGTAAGCAGAAAATTAATTGAAGGCTTTATTTTTTTTAATATATTGTTATCTAAAGGAACACAATTTGTGATGCATAATTATCTTATTTATTGTTATTGAGGAAAAAGGTTTTCAAAGACATTGTTAATGGTTTGTTTTGAGCTTCCCTCACTAAGCATATTGCTTACGCTCTCTTTTCTTAACAATGCAAAAATGTAGAATGTTCAGGCTGCAAGAAAGCAAGTGAAGAGGTTCAAGAGTAGCTCAAGTATGATTTTAACCCTCCAATAGTAATAAGTTTGGCAATGGGTGGATACCTTAATGATTTGGGAGTGTATGTTGTGAACTCCCTAGTTTTGGCACATGTTTGTAGTGCCTAAATGGTTGTGTAAATGGCCTTTAAAGTTGGTTTGAAATTTGATATGGTTTTTGATGTTTAACTTTGTTTGGCAATCGGGTGCATGCCTATAGATTTCCTTTTTAGAATATGAACATGCTTGATGATGTTTCTGATGCTTTTGATAGTGGTTTGATCTTTGAATATGTTGTGGTTGCCTAGGGAGCTTGTTAGAATGGTTTGGCTATCTTTATGGTGTGTTTAAATAGAAATTTGAGACATTGCATGCCTAGGCGTATCGGTACGCGGGGTACCGTATTGGTACAGGTTGGCCAAATCAGGCTTAAGGTATTGGTACGGATAGACTCGTATCGATACGATCTTAGAGAAAAATAGTTGGGCGTATCGGTACATAGCGCCGTATCGATACGGTCTTGTGTTGTCTTTGAATCTGCCAAGTTGCGTACCGATACGGAGAGCAGGTGTACCGATACGGTGTTAGGTAAATTGGTTATTTGGAATCTTCTAATGTTCTATTTCCTTACGTTTTGGTCCTTGAATGTTGTAAATGCAATTAAATGAGTTTGGGTGATCAAATCAAGTTGAAATTTGACATGTGAGCATGAAACCTGAACTATTAAATATTGGTAACTTTAATTTGGTGATTAGTCCATGTAAAACGTTGGTTTCACAAATTGGTCCCTAAACTCATAACGGGACGATTGGATGTCAATTCAACGCCTGATCAAGTTGTAATTTCACGCTCTTCCAGCATGTACATGTGGGATAATAATTAAGCATCTAGGAATGATAAAATCAAAAAAATATACAAAAGGTTGTTTATCGTGTAAACCTTCCCGGTTTACTCCAATATTCCTCGTGTGACTCGTTTGGTTCGGTCTTGTGACTAGATCAGATCGAGGGGGTTACACTATGTGTGGAATCTGATATGAACATGCTATGTTATGCTATTTGAAGCAAGGGCTTAATATGTGAAGTGAAATGTCCTAAGGGCACAATGGTAAGTTTTATGATAAGATATGTAACCTTGGACACTTGTGGACTTTGGATATATTTGGCATGCCATAGGGTTATTTGAGCTCATCATGTAAGGGATTGGACTGCATTCCAGGCTACGACCTATATGTGTGGGAGAAAAGGTTGGATTGTGTAAGGGACTCTGAAGCTACGGCTCAAGGCTAAGGCCTACTGTCGATACGATTTGGTATATAGGGGATTCCACGTATCCATAGCTTGCTAAGTCCAAGGGGAAAAAGAAGAATATGTGTTTTGCATTTAATATATGAAATCACTATATGTTGATGTTAAGCATGAATTGTATATGTTAATGTTATGTATATGTCATCCGAGCATGCTTACATGATATACATGCCATCAAAGAACTCGTTTGCATTTTTTATAACTACCTCACTAGGCTATGTAAGCCTAACATTCGTGTGTCTCATGCATTTTAGGATCTTGAAGGAATCCGAGCTTTGATCGTGTGGTTGAAGTTGCAAGTCATTCTTGTCAATCTCATGTATGCTTGTATTTTGCTTTGAAATCCTAGTAAGGTGGAATAAGGCTTAGACATGTTATGTTTGTCTATTTTGATATGTGTGTAATAGCCTAAAAGTGTCTAGTTGTCATATATGAAATATGGTGTGTTTGTAAAATAGTAAAACTAGTCAAATGGGCTTAAGGGTACCAAAAGGTAAAAACTTAGTAAATGGATTCAAAATGCTCTAAATTTTTGTATTCTATTAGAATTATTGATTAATAG
>CM033725.1:11123113-11390769 GCA_019671005.1 Hibiscus mutabilis | reverse complement strand
AGACTTTAATCACCAAAGACATGCTTCTAACTTGAATTCAAACCTCGGAACCGTGGCACAAAGTATGATCACCTTTTAATTTTTCGGATAGCACAAAAATTACCCAGAACCAAACTATAATGCTCGTGACAATGTGTGTGCGTAGTTGTGTACAAGTTGATTTTCAAGATTCTATGTGAACAATAGGCTTTTATCAAGTTAATTATCGGGGAATTTATTTTTATTTTCACTAGAGCCAATTTCAGGCACCTCTAGCAAATTAAGCAATTTCTCATTTTAGTTTAGTCGACTAGAGCCAGTTTCGGGCACCTCTAGCGATTCTTTAATGTGCATTAACTACTAGAGCCAGTTTTTGGCACCTCTAGCAAGAAAGTGCATTTACTACTAGAGCCAGTTTCGGGCACCTCTAGCAAGAATTTAACTTTTAATTTTCAATTTTAAATTTACCCAAATTTTAAGCAACCTAAGTTCACTAAGTTTCGTTCAATCAACAAGCCACAACCGTGTAAAAAAAATTCAGCATCATAGTAAAATTCTAAGTTCTTTTCATGAAATCCTAAAATTAAAGGTTCTTTCAATTAAGTGCAGTGACAAAAATTCATCATTAGATATTCAACAAGTCTTAAGAAATTAAAAAAATTAAAGGCATGTAACATATGCAATATTGTGAACTAAAGATGAATGCAACTAAACATGAAACTTAACTAGAAACCAACACCCTCCCAAAATTAAAGCATTGTCCTCAATGCATGTAAAAGTGAAACAAAATTTAAAAGAAACTAAATGAAATGAGTTACCGGAGATAGTTATAAGTTTCCCTTGTGCCGTTTGCTTGATTCAAGGTTGAATGCTTGTGGCTGGTAACTGAATAGCATTGCTTTGATTTGATCCATGTTTGCCGATGCAGTCCACTGCGGGCATTAGTAGTTTCATGCCGTGGCAATCGCTGAGGTAGTTGCAGGGGCATTGTTGCGATGTAATCCTACGCAAATTGATTGTCTTATAGTATAAAAGATATCGTGCATTGGGCAACTTCAAGAATCTAGTCTCTTGTGGCGATTTAAAAACACAAGTAACGGGTTTAACTAATTACTAATCTGGCAATTCAATTAGATTGATGGTTGGTTGATAGCCGATTGATTGTCTAGTTGGGCAACTACTTGGGCGACAACGGGTTGGGCAGCAACTTCAAGGTTGGGCTTCGGAGAGCCGCTGAAATCCTTAACTTATTCCTAAGCCGGATTAATCTTCACCATCATTGATTGCATAAAGATCATATTCATTCGTTTTTGAATCTAACTCTCCCGATATTAGATAAATGGATGAAATCACGAGATCCTCTCCCAATTCACGCAAACAATAATAAGAATCAAGAATGAATAAACCTTGAAATAGAAAAGTGCAAACTCTTATTACCTAAACAAAAACCAATAGTTTCTCACAACCACAAAACACAATAACCATAGCCAAGTAAATTTAGTTCATGGCTAGGTTCCAAAGAAACACAAGATAATTAATCCCTAGCATGAACCCAATCGAACAAAGATGAAGGAAGAGGCTTGTCGTAAATCCTCCTTGCCCTTGATGCTTGTCTAAAATTCTCTCCTCTTGCCCTACTTGGACTTGCCGAAATTCCTCCCTCTTGCTCTCTCTATTCATCTTGTCTAAATCTCCTTGGTATTTATAGGCTAGGCCAAAGTCCTTTCTTTGAGGAGGAGTTTGAGTTGGAATTAAATTATCTTTAAAGAATATAATTCTTTATTATAATTTTATTCCTATTAGAACTTCTCCTATCCTTTGAATTTAATTCTTCTTTAATCTCTGCATGGCAATCAAATTCCTTTGGGCTTGGGCCTTGCTCCATGTCATCTTGGGCTTGTAAAGTCATGAATTTCGACATCCATATTGCTTTTGGTCTTTGTCGACAAATGCCATGGCAACTAGCTCGCAACTAGCTGCGCATATCCTTCATGCATTGCCTCGCAACTAGCTCGGCATTGCTTTGGCAAGTGATCCCGCATATACACACAAAAACACACCAAAGCAGCATCTATTTCCACAAAATCACCAAGTTATGTAATCAAGTTCAACGCTTGAAGGAAACATGGATTAATGCATGAATGACTAACTATGCAACTAATATGAGCCTAAGTCTAAAAATAATATGAGTAAAAAGGGTAAGAAAATAGTACTTTTGAACACTTATCACACCCCAAACTCGAACTATTGCTTGTCCTCAAGCAATGCAAACTCATAATTACCGCCAAGACTTCAAATTTTCACAAACTTAGCTTTGAACTTGATTTCAATTCTTCTCAACTGGGCACAAAGTATGATTGGCTTTTTATTTTTCGTAAAACTGAGGAATTACTCTTGAATCAAACTATAATGCTTGTGAGTGTGTGCGGAGTTGTGTGCAAGTTGATTTTTTTCGGATTCTATGCAAACAATAGGTTTTCAAATTACTTCATTGGGTTCTTTTTAACATGTTTTAACTAGAGCCAATTTGGGCACCTCTAGTGTTTTATTTTTAGTTTTCTTAAGTTAATTTAATCGACTAGAGCCGGTTTCGGGCACCTCTAGTTAAAAAAAATTTTAACGCCTCCTAGAGCCAGTTTCGGGCACCTCTAGTGATCAATTTTTAGCACATGCTAGAGCCAATTTCGGGCACCTCTAGCATTCATCCAATTTTTATTCTAATCCCCAATTAGTTAATTATCAACCTAAGTTTACTAGAACTCCTTAAATCAATCAAACCACAACAAGTGTTTCATCAAATTTAGCATCATAGTAAAATTCTAAGTTTTTCATGGTTATCCTAGAATAAAAATTCTATCAATTAAGTGCATTGGTAAAGTCATCATTGAATATTCATCAAATCTAAGCAATTCTTGTTCCAATTAAAGGCATGGCAAGCAATTTATGTATCCTAAATGTAATGCTTAAGATTAATGTAACTAAACATGGTAATTACTAATAACAATCCCCCAAACTCGAGTGAGGCATTGTCCTCAATGCATGCATAAAAATAACGAAAAATAAAAATAAAATGCATACGAGGACTTACTTCGAGAGTTCGCCATCGAGATGATTAGTTTCCTTCTAGTTGGCGCCTTGATTTTCTTGCTTGAATGCAATGGTTGTTTTCTTGTTGCCGGATGTCTTCAGCTTTGGTTGCCGTGGCATCTTCGTGGTTGGTTGCCGTGGCATCAGCCTTGTGCATGCATGAAGTAAGTTGTCGCGCATCTTCTTCATTGGTTGCCGGGCAATGATCTTGGCAGTAAATTTCCTTAGCATAGTAGTTGTGAGTCTTGTTGTGAAAAAGAAAATAAAGAAAACTCAAAACTAAAGATAATGAAGAAAAAAATAAAATATCTCCTAAAATTAAAAATAAAAATAAAAAGAAAAAGAAAAAGGAAATATCGAGAGGAGAGCATGCTCATGCATCTCCTAAGTTGACCACTTCCTTGTTACGCTCCACATGGGCACCATTGTAGTGCTTCAATCTTTGTCCATTAACTTTGAATTCATGGTTGTCGAGATGGACTTGATTATCACAAGCACCATGGGAGAATGGTTTGACGACTTCAAATGGTCCCGACCATCTTGATTTCAGCTTTCCCGGAAAAGTTTTAGCCGAGAATTGAATAGGAGAACTAGTTGCCCCGGGCGTGAATTGCCGCGGGCAATAGTTTCTTGTCATGCCATCGCTTTGTTTTCTCCTTGTATATTCGCATTGTTATAGGCGAGTGCACGAAATTCTTCTATCTCATTGAGATCCATCAAGCGCTTTTTGTCCCGCACTTTCCCAATCCATATTCACGGTCTTGATTGCCCAAGACGCTTTGTGCTCGATTTCCACCGTAGTAGATGACATGTTTTACCATAGACAAGCCGAAGGGGGACATACCTAATGGTGTTTTAAATGCAGTGCGATATGCCCAAAGTGCGTCATCTAGTCTTAATGACCAATCCTTCCTTGAGGGATTTACAACTTTCTCGAGTATTCCCTTCAACTCCGGTTTGAAATTTCGCTTGCCCGCTGGTTTGTGGGTGATATGCCGTGGCGATCTTGTGTGATATGCCAAGCGTTGCAACATCTTGGCAATTAGTCCGTTGTCAAAATGCTTGCCCCCCGCCGCTGATAATTGCTCTCGCATCCCAAACCGTAAATATGTTTTTTTCAGCAGAATCGCTGCACGGTCTTGGAATCGCTGTTGGGAACCGCAGCTGCCTCTACCCATTTAGACACATAGTCGACGGCGTAGTAAGATGTAGAGGTTGCCGAATGAAGATGGGAAAGGTCCCATAAAATCGATCCCCATACATCGAACAGTTCCACCTCGATGATGTTTCGAGTGGCATCTCATGTCGCCTAGAGATATTGCCCGCTCTTCCGCAACGATCACATTGCTTGTAAAAGTCTTGGGCATCTTTGTACAATGTTGGCCAATACAACCCGGATTGCAAGACTTTGGTCATGTACGAGTTCCTCCAAAATGTCCTCCATAGGGTGAAGAATGGCATTGTCTGAGTACATTCTGTTGTTCTTCTTCAGTGGACACATCGGCGTATAACCCGATCCGCACATTGTTTAAACAAAAGAGGCTCGTCCAAAAAAGTAATGCTTAGCATTATGGCGGAACCGCTTCTTCCCTTGGTGAGTAATGCCATACGGAAAATACCACAAACAAGGAAGTTAACTAAATCTGCGTATTCCAAGGTATTGCCGGGCATGTGTCGTCAGAGTGTCGCGCTCCCAAAATTGCCGAGGCGTGCTCGTCAAAGTCCGGCCGCGGGCGCCAAGAGTTGCCGAGGCGTGTGCTTCCATGGTTTCCGAGGCGTCATGGGCTGCCGAGGCGTCAAGGGTTTCCGAGGCGATTAGAATTTGTTCATCCGGGAATGCATCACATATCTCTAGATCCGCCCCTCCTCCCTATTGTGCGTTCCAAACGTGATAAGTGATCGCCACTTGATTTTTCTGTTCCTTTTCCGTCCCAATTTCAATATCAAATTCTTGTAAAAGTAATATCCAACGAATCAAACGGGTTTAGCATCCTTTTAGCAAATAAGTATTTGATTGCCGAATGGTCCGTATGAACAATTACCTTTGTACCAATTAAATAGGATCGAACTTGTCAAATGCGAAAACTACAGCTAGTAACTCTTTCTCCGTTGTTGTGTAATTCACTTGAGCATCGTTAAGAGTTTTACTAGCGTAGTATATCACATGGAATGTCTTACCTGCGGCGTTGGCCTAGGATCTGCTCCTACCACAAATCACTTGCATCACACATGAGCTCAAAAGGTAGCGCCCAACTGTGGAACAACAATGGGTGCCGAGGCAAGCTTTTTCTTTAGGGTTTCAAATGCTTGAGTGCAAGAATCATCAAAATCAAGACTTTATCCTGTTCAAGCAGATTACACAAAGGTTTAGTGATTTTAGAAAAGTTATGAATGAACCTCCTGTAAAAACCTCGCATGTCCGAGAGAAAACTTCAATTCTTTTAACCGAATTTGGTGGGGTAATCTCTCGATCACGTCCACCTTGGCTTTGTCTACTTCAATTCCCTTGATGAAATCTTATGGCCGAGCACTATTCCTTCATCTACCATAAAGTGGCATTTCTCCCAATTGAGGACTAAACCGCTTTCTTCGCATCTTGCCAACACCTCTCTAAATTGCCGAGACAGCCGCCAAGTCATTACTAAAAACCGAAAAATCATCCATGAAGATCTCAAGGAAGTCTTCGACCATGTCCGAAAAGAGCGCCATCATGCATCTTTGGAAGGTTGCCGGGCGTTACATAATCCGAACGGCATCCTTCGAAGGCATAAGTACCGTAGGGGCATGTGAAGGTTGTCTTTTCTTGATCTTCCGGTGCTATGGCAATCTGATTGTAACCTGAATAACCATCAAGAAAACAAGAAAAGGGTTTACCCGCAAGACGGTCAAGCATTTGATCAATAAAGGGTAATGGGAAGTGATCTTTCCTAGTGGCTTTGTTTAGCTTTCGATAGTCCATACAAAACCTCCAACCGTCACAGTCCTGGTTGGGATAAGTTCATTATTTTCATTGCTTACCACCGTTATACCTCCTTTTTTCGGCACACATTGTACGGACTTACCCACGTACTATCGGAGATAGGGTATATAATGCCCGCGTCAAGCCACTTGATGATTTCTTTCATTACAACCCCTTTCATGGCATGATTCAGTCTCCTCCGGGCCTCAATTGAAGGTTTGTGATCATCTTCCAACAAGATCTTGTGCATGCACACCGCCGGCTAATTCCCTTCAAGTCGGCAATTGTCCACCCTATTGCCTTTTTATGTAGCTTCAACATGTTGATCAGCTTCTTCTTCTCGCTCAGTCTGTAACTTAGAAGAAATAATTACAGTGTAATGTATTATCGGTCCCTAAGTATACATATTTCAGTTGCTCGCAATTGTTTCAACTCAAGAATTGGTGGATTTTCGATAGAGGGTTTTTCGATCTTACCTTCCTTACCCGAGTAGTCCAGTGGTTCAAAGTATGTACCTGGTCGATTGACTAGCCAATTTGCCTCTTCTGGTTGTTCCTCATCGACCGACTCTTCATACTCCTCATGTTCCTCTCGTGTTCGGCAATGTAGTTGCCGAGGCAACTAAATTCTTCATCGGTTAAACTCGCCGTGGCATGAAGTAGTTGGCATTCTTCCGGATCATCTCGCATGCCTTAGTGTTTGGAACACATTTAGTTTTACCTGCTGGTCATTCACCTCATTGTGAGTTCTCCTTTTCAACATCAATCAAAGTTCTCCCCGCCGCTAGGAATGGTCTTCCGAGAATGATAGGCGCATGCTCATCCGCTTCACAATCTAAAACAATAAAGTCAGCGGGAAAATAAATTTATCAACTTTTACCAAGATGTCCTCGATTTTTCCCTCTCCGGATGCACATAGGATCTGCTCGGCTAGTCAGAGCATAATCGTTGTAGGTCTTGCCTTCCCGATTCCTAGTTTTTCGAAAACCGATTTAGGCATCAAGTTTATGCTAGCCCCTAGGTCGCATAGTGCTTTCCCGACATAGTGATTTCCAATAGAACAGGTATTGTGAAACTTCCGGATCCTTCAACTTGGGCGGCATACGACAGCAACATTGCCATGCATCCCCTCTGTCATGCAATTGTTTCAAACTCTCCTAGCCTTGTTCTCTTGGACACAATGTCTTTAAGAAACTTGGCATAGTTTGGCATTTGTTCAATTGCTTCCACCAATGGCAAGTTGATGTGGACTTGCTTTAAGATATCAAGAAACTTCTTGAATTGGTATTCTTGCTTTTGTCGCTTCAATCTTTGTGGGAATGGTGGTGGAAGTCGGATATCTTCTATCTTTTCATTGGTTTGAAACCTGATTGACGGCATTACGGGGACATCCGAGTTGCCGATGTGTTACTAAATCGGGTTGCCGAGGCGTGTTTATCGCAAGTTACCGAGGCGTCATTGGTTGCCGAGGCATGCTTATTGCGGTTGCCGCGCAGCAATTCTTGGTTCAGCATCCGAGACTTTGCCGCTAGGTTCGTCTTGCTCTTTTTGTGGAGTTTTGTTTGACGAGCGGGTTTGAACCTCTCTAAGTTGTTGGCCACTGGTGGTGATTGCCTTACATTGCTCATGGCCGCCTCTTGCGACTTGAGATCGCTTAGGTAAACCTCCTTGTGGTCTAGTGTTCAGATTTTGAGCAAATTGTCCGACTTGATTTTCCAATGATTTGATTGCCGCCTCTTGGTTTTGCAATCTCATCTCGGTCCTGTTAATAAAAGCATCAGTTCTTTTTATGAAATTACTATTCTCAGCCATATAAGATTCAGTTTTCATCATAAAAGCATTTAGAGAATTTTCCAAAGAACTAGATGTTGTCGGTTGTTGCCGCGGCATCCGCTGTCGCGTGGCATATTCTGCTGGAACCCGATGCTTGTGCATTCTGATTGTTGGTTTAGAGCATTGTTGGGATTACTCCATGAAAAAATTCGGTGCTTCTTCCAAAGCTGGATTGTATGTATTTGACATCATGTTGTTGCCCGATTGTAATTCCCCACATAGAAGCTAGATTCGGATTCTCGCATACATTCAGAAGAATTATGGTTATCACCACATAACTCACAAAAAGAATCCATTACCTTGACTTCATGTGTGTTGTTTGGTTTTTGCATGTTCGGGACCATCTTGGTTAAAGCGCCAATTGTGCCGAAATTGAATCGATGATCCTAGTTCATGTATTGTGGCTTGGCGCCTAACTCCTCCTCTTCTAGTGGATGGGAATTGATAGTCATTCTTGGCCAGCCTGTTTAAAATTTGCATTGCTTCCTCCGCGACTTATCTAAGAGTATGCCGCTTGCCGAGGCATCTAGCATCATCCTTGTTGGTGTATTCACGGCGTTGTAAAACATTGTCACTTGAGTCCACACCGAACCGTGTAGAGGACATTTGTGTAGAAGTTCAATATATCGCTCCCAAGCCTCGTACATGGATTCATCATCCGCCAGAAAAGAAGTAATGTCGTTACGGCTTATCGCTTAAATTTGTAGGATTAAATCTAGCAAGGAAATCACGACAAAGATCAGTCCAAGATGGCTATGGATCCGCAGAATGCTATTTAGCCATGCTTTCGCCCTATCCTCAAAGTGAATAGGGGAATAATCTTAATCGTAAGACATCGTGGGTGACTCCGTGTATCTTGAACGAGTTGCAAATCTCGAGGAAAGATTTCAGATGTTGTCGTGCATCTTGATTCTTTCGAGCCGCCAAATTGACCTATTGTGTTGATCATATTAAACATTACCGGTTTCAACTCAAAGTGGTCGGCTTCAATTTCGGGTGCGACAACTCCCGGGTTGAGTCCATCAAGATCTTCTTCAAGATAGTCTCAATCGTTCTGTTTCGTGCAAGAATCACTCCTCCCCCCGCCGAACATCTTGATTAATATTGCCGCCTTGATTTGCCATTGCTTCTCTTATCCTTCGCCTAAGTCTTTGTAAGGTTCGTTCGATTTGGATCAAAGGGATATTCTGGTGAAGTCGGTCTCGCCCTGGTCATATACCAATGCAAAACCAAAGTTTGTTAGCCCTTTGAATTTTAAACAAGAAAAATAAAAAGAATGTGCAAGAAAATAAAAACAAAGTCGCTATTGCCAATCCCCGGCAACGGCGCCAAAAAACTTGTTGCGCGTAATAAGTGCTACGCAAATGTGCAAGTATACACGTCGCAAGTTATAGTATAAAAGATATCGTCTCCACAGGGATTGGTGCCACTTCAAGAATCTAGTCTCTTGCACTGTAAAAAGTAAAAACACAAGTAAAGGATTATCGAAGTTTAACTAATTACTAATCTAGAAAGCAATAAAATAAAATAAAAGATGAATTCAATTGAGAGAGATAGGCTAGGTTATCGTGAGTTGAGGTGTGATAGCCGATTGGATTGTCTTGGTAAAAGAGTGCATGGGCAACTCAGTTGCCGTGGGCGACTTGCACAACGGGTTGCCTTGGCAACTAATTGATGGTTGCTTTGGGCGACTAGTTGGGCAACTACTTGGGCGATCGGGCAGCAACTTCAAGGTTCGGCGGAGCGTTCTTCAATGGTTTCTTCTTATCCCTAAGTCGAAACTCTAGCTACTTGTGCATGCCTTGATAATACATCCCTGCGTGAATCAAGGGTGAACAACAACCAATCTTGCGGTCCTCTTAGCCGTTGAAATCCTTAACTTATTCCTAAGCCGGATTAATCTTCACCATCATTGGATTGCATAAAGATCATATTCATTCGTTTCTTGAATCTAACTCTCCGATATTAGATAAATGGATGAAATCACGAGATCCTCTCCCAATTCACTGCAAACAATAATAAGAATCAAGAATGAATAAACCTTGAAATAGAAAAGTGCAAACTCTTATTACCTAAACAAAAACCAATAGTTTCTCACAACCACAAAACACAATAACCATAGCCAAGTAAATTTAGTTCATGGCTAGGTTCCAAAGAAACACAAGATAATTAATCCCTAGCATGAACCCAATCGAACAAAGATGAAGGAAGAGGCTTGTCGAAATCCTCCTTGCCCTTGATGCTTGTCGAAAATTCTCTCCTCTTGCCCTACTTGGACTTGCCGAAATTTCCCTCTTGCTCTCTCTATTCATCTTGTCGAAATCTCCTTGGTATTTATAGGGCTAGGCCAAAGTCCTTCTTTGAGGAGGAGTTTGAGTTGGAATTAAATTATCTTTAAAGAATATAATTCTTTATTATAATTTTATTCCTATTAGAACTTCTCCTATCCTCTTGGAATTTAATTCTTCTTTAATCTCTGCATGGCAATCAAATTCCTTTGGGCTTGGGCCTTGCTCCATGTCATCTTGGGCTTGTAAAGTCATGAATTTCGACATATTGCTTTTGGTCTTTGTCGACAAATGCCATGGCAACTAGCTCGGCGTCTCCTTCATGCACTGCCCTGGCAACTAGCTCGGCATTGCTTTGGCAAGTGATCCTGCACATACACACACAAAAACACACCAAAGCAGCATCTATTTCCACAAAAATCACCAAGTTATGTAATCAAGTTCAACGTTTGAAGGAAACATGGATTAATGCATGAATGACTAACTATGCAACTAATATGAGCCTAAGTCTAACAGTAATATGAGTAAAAAGGGTAAGAAAAATAGTACTTTTGAACACTTATCAGGCATCCTCTGTTGCAGTTGCCGTGGCAAGTAGTCGACAGTGAATTTCCTTAGCATGGAGGTTGTGAGTCTTGTTGTGGAAAAGAAAAGAAAACAAAGAAAACCTGGAAACTAAAGATAATGAAGAAAAATAAAATAAACTATCTCCTAAAAATTCCAAAAATAAATAAAAAAAGAGAAAAAAATGAAAATAATAAAAAAATAGTTCAAAAAAAGAAAAAAAAGAAAAAAAAGAAAATATAGAAAGGAGAGCATGCTCATGCATCTCCTAAGGTAACCACTTCTTTGTTACGTTCCACATGGGCACCGTTGTAGTGCTTCAATATTTGTCCATTAACTTTGAATTCATGTTTGTCAGTGATGGACTTCATTATCATGGCACTATGGGAGAATGGTTTGACAACTTCGAATGGTCCCGACCATCTTGATTTCAGTTTTCCCGGGAAAAGTTTCAGCAGATAATTGAATAAGAGAACTAGTTGCCCTGGCATGAATTGCCACGGTAATAGTTTCTTGTCATGCCATTGCTTTGTTTTCTCCTTGCAGATTCGTGCATTGTTATAGACGAGTGCACAAAATTCTTCTATCTCGTTGAGGTCCAACAAACGCTTTTGTCCAGCACTTTCCAAATCCATATTCACGGTCTTGATTGCCCAATATGCCTTGTGTTCGATTTCCACCGGTAGATGGCATGTTTTGCCATAGACAAGTCAGAAGGGAGACATACCTACGGGTGCTTTGAATGCAGTGCGATATGCCCAAAGTGCGTCATCTAGTCTTATTGACCAATCCTTCCTAAAGGGATTTACAACTTTCTCGAGTATACCCTTCAATTCCCAGTTGGAAATTTCTGCTTGCCCATTGGTTTGTGGGTGATATGTCGTGGCAATCTTTTGCGATATACCGAAGCATTGCAACATCTTGGCAATAAGTCTGTTGTCAAAATGCTTGCCTTCATCACTAATAATTGCTTTCGGCATCCCAAACTGTGTGAATATGTTTTTCTGCAAGAATCGTTGCACGATCTTGGAATCGTTGTTGGGAACTGCAGCTACCTCAACCCATTTAGACACGTAGTCAATGACAAGTAGAATTTAGAGGTTCCCAAATGAAGATGGGAAAATTCCCATAAAATCGATCCCTCATACATCGAACAATTCCACCTTGATGATGTTTTGGAGCGGCATCTCATGTCGTCTAGAGATATTGCCCGTCCTCTGGCAACGATCACATTGCTTGTAAAACTCTTGGGCATCTTTGTATAGTGTTGGCCAATACAAACTGGATTGCAAAACTTTGGCCGTGGTACGAGTTCCTCCAAAATGTCCTCCATAGGGTGAAGAATGGCATTGCCAGAGTACATTCTGCTGCTCCTCTTCAGGGACACATCGGCTTATAACCTGATCTGCACATTGTTTAAACAAAAGAGGCTCGTCCAAAAAGTAATGCTTAGCATCATGGCAGAACCGCTTTTTTCCTTGGTGAGTAAGGCCATAAGTTAAAATACCACAAACAAGGAAATTAACTAAATCCACGTACCAGGGTATTGCCGAGGTATGTGTTGCCGTGGCAACTGCTTCCATGGTTGCCAAGGTGTGCGTGTCTAGAGTTGCCGCGGCATGCGCGTCAAGGGTTGCCAAGGCATACGCGTCAAGGGTTGCCAAGGCGTGCGGATCAGTGGTTGCCACGACGTACGCGTCTGGAGTTGCCAAGGCGTGCTCGTTAAGAGTTGCTGTGGCGTCGAGGGTTGCCGAGGCATGCGGATCTATGGTTTCTGAGGCGTCTAACAATTGCTCATCCGGGAATGCATCATATATCTCTAAATCTATATCCTCCTCCCTATTGTGTTCTAAGCGTGATAAGTGATCGGCCACTTGATTTTCTGTCCCTTTCCTGTGCGTTGGCCTAGGACTGCTCCTACCGCGAAATCACTTGCATCACACATGAGCTTAGAAGGTAGCGTCCAATCTGGTGGAACGATAATGGGTGCCGAGGCAAGCTTTTCCTTTAGGGTTTCGAATGCTTGGGCACAAGAATCATCAAAATTGAAGACTTTATCTTGGTGGGGGTAGTCTCTCGATCACGTCCACCTTAGCTTTGTCTACTTTAATTCCCTTGGATGAAATCTTGTGGCCGAGCACTATTCCTTCATCTACCATAAGATGTCACTTCTCCTAATTAAGGACTAAATCAGTTTCTTCACATCTTGCCAACACCTTCTCTAAATTTCTGAGGCAACTGTCGAACTCATTACCAAAAACGGAAAATTCATCCATGACGATCTCAAGGAAGTCTTCGACCATGTCTGAAAAGAGTGCCATCATGCATCTTCTAATGTTACTGCATATCTGATAAAACTAGAGGAGAGTCATTTTCGATACTTCTTATAGTCCATCCGTACCCTCCATCGGGTGATAATATTGCCCAAAAAGAGTTTGGCCAATGTGCTTGCCACTACTCCCTTTTGCGGTACCATGGCAGAGGTGCCTTTCTTTCGTGTTCCCTTGTAGTCCATGCACATCTTCCACCTTGCTACTGTTCCAAAAGGTATGGATACATTATTAGGAAAAATTATATCAACATCCAACCATTTAATTACCTCATTCTTGTCGGGCTCCATCATGGTTGGATGTAGCCTTCGTTGTCGTGGCAATTGCTGCTCTAGCCAATTACCGTGGCAATCAGTTGCCAAAATTCGCTGTAAGTCAAGGCAAAAACCAATTTTCTGAAAAGCTTCACGAGTCTAAACACCATTTTCTTTTGGCCTCTCAAACATCTCCATCAGTAGAGATTTCGATGGCTTCAAATCTACCAACATTGGTTCCTCAAGACATACCTGTAATGGACGATGTGAGTTTTTAAAGAATTCAAAAGGTTCAACCATTACCTGCTCATATTCCATTGGAAAAGTATTATCATCTCGTTAATCTTGCATGTGGTCGTGCAATTGCCGTGGCAACTGTAGATGAGAGCATTCTACAATTCCTACTTCCACATCAACGTTGTAACCTTCTGGGCATTAGGTTCCTCAAAATTTGCTGTAGTATTGTTGTTCTCAGCTTCACTGAGTGTTGTCGCGTTATTGCTCTGTTCAGGCTCCTCAATCATTGCCGAGGCAATTTGTTGCTCAGGCTCATCATGTGTTGCGCAGTCTTCCTCATCAACATACTCTCGACTTTGAGGTTTTAGTTGTTCCTCACACATCGAAGAGCTTTCCTTGCATTTTTCCTTGTCCTCTTGCCTTGGGACTTCAGTACCCCTAGGAATGAATTGTTGGTGCATGTTATCCATGACATATGTGGATCTCCTCAATTGATCTTCTGAATCCCCCTTGGTTACATCCCACTGAGCTATCCTCATATCCATGGACTTTGATACCTCTCGAATCTCTTCAATTGATCCGTCAAGTCTAGCCAAGGAAGCTAGCAACGTTTCCTCCAAGGAATTGGAATGCTCTTGAAAAGGACTACATTGCCATGGCATATTCATTCTTTCTTGGCAAAATTGTTATGGTAAATTTTTTTTTGAGCTTTTTGACCATACCATGAAGAATTTTGCTGCTGGTTCCCTCTATGGCCCTCCATGTAGTCATATGCACCGAAAATGTGAGGGCAATTTTCAAACACATGATGTTCTCCACACATAGCACAAGATCTTTCCACGGTATAAGCTCTTTGGGCTCTATCATGGTTGGATGTATCCTTTGTTGTCGTGGGAATTGCTGCTCAAGGCAATTACCGTGGCAATCAGTTGCCAAAATTTGCTGTAAGTCAAGGGAAGAACCAATTTTCTGAAAAGCTTTAAGAATCCAAACACCTTTTTCTTTTGGCCTCTCAAACATCTCCATCAGTAGAGATTTCGATGGCTTGAAATCTACCAACATCGGTTCCTCAAGACATACCTGCAATGGACGAGGTGAGTTTTTAAAGAACTCAAAAGGTTCAACCATTACCTGTTCATATTCCATTGGCAAAGTATTGTCATCTCGTTGATCTTCCATGTGGTCGTGCAATTGTCGTGGCAACTGTAGATGAGAGCAATCTACAAATTCCTGCTTTAACATCAACGTTGTAACCTTCTGGGCATCAGGTTCCTCAGAATTTTCTGTAGTATTGTTGTTCTCAGCTTCATTGAGTGTTATCACGGCATTGCTCTGTTTAGGCTCCTCAATCATTGCCGAGGTAATTTGTTGCTCAGGCTCATCATGTGTTGGGTAGTCTCTCTCATTGCCATCCTCTTGACTTGGAGGTTCTAGTTGTTCCCCACACATCGGGGAGCTCTCTTTGCATTGTTCCTTGTCCTCTTGCCTTGGGACTTCAGTATCCCTCGGACTGAGTTGTTGGTGCATGTTATCCAAGGCATATGTGGTTCTCCTCGATCGATCTTCTGAGTCCTTCAAGGGTGCATCCCACTGAGCTATCCTCGTATCCATAGACTTTGATAGCTCTCAAATCTCTTCAATTGATCCGTCAAGTCTAGCCAAGGAAGCTAGCAACGTTTCCTCCAAGGAATTGGAATGCTCTTGAAAAGGACTACATTTCTATGGCATATATGTTGCTGCGGCAAAATTGTTATGGTAAAATAAATTTGAGCTTTTTGACCATACCATGAAGAATTTTGCTGCTGGTTCCCTCTATGGTCCTCCATGTAGTCATATGCACCGAAAATGTGAGGGCAATTTTCAAACACATGATGTTCTCCACACAGAGCACAAGATTTTTCCACGGTATAAGCTCTTTGGGCTTTTCTCGGTTGGATAGGAAGTCATCAAAGGACGCAAGAAACTCTTGATTGGATTGATCCATATCTTCCAACATCAACTCTCGAATAGATCGGCATTTATTTCCCGACATGTTGATGTCCCTTAACTTGTAGTGCACCTAATTTTTTTGATAAAACAAACAAAAAGAAAAGTTAGTAAAACTAAAAAAATGCAATAACAAAAACAACTAACACCAATTTCCAATTCCCCGGCAATGGCACCAAAAACTTGTTGCGCGTAATAAGTGCTACGCAATTGTGCAAGTATACACGTCGCAAGTTATAGTATAAAAGATATCGTCTCCACAGGGATTGGTGCCACTTCAAGAATCTAATCTCTTGCACTGTAAAAAGTAAAAACACAAGTAGAAGATTATGGGAGTTTAACTAACAACTAAAGTAGAAAGCAATAAAGTAAAAGAATAGATGGAATCAAATGAGAGAGATAGGCCAGGTTATCGTGAGTTGAGGTGTGATAGCTGATTGGATCGTCTTGGTAAAAGAGTTCAAGGGCAACTCAGTTGCCGCGGCAACTTGCACAACGGGGTTGCCTTGGCAACTAATCGATGGTTTCCTGGGCGACTAGTTGGGCAACTACTTGGGCGTTTGGGCAGCAACTTCAATGTTCGGTAGAGCGTTCTTCAATGGTTTCTTCTTATCCCTAAGTCGAAACTCTAGCTACTTGTGCATGCCTTGATAATACATCCCTGCGTGAATCAAGGGTGAACAACAACCAATCTTGCGCTCTTCTTAGCCGTTGAAATCCTTAACTTATTCCTAAGCCGGATTAATCTTCACCATTAATAGATTGAATAAAGATCATATTCATTCGTTTCTTGAATCTAACTCTCCCGATATTAGATAAATAGATGAAGTTACGAGATCCTCTCCCAATTCACTCGCAAACAAGAATAAGAACCAAGAATGAATAAACCTTGAATAGAAAAGTGCAAACTCTTATTACCTAAACAAAATCCAATTGTTTCTCACAACCACAAAACACAATAACCTTATCCAAATAGATTTAGTTCATGGCTAGGTTCCAAAGAAACACAAGATAAAGAATTTCTAGCATGAACCTAATTGAACAAGAAAGAAAAAGATGAAGGATGGATGAAGCCTTCTTGTCAAGATCTCCCCCTTGAAGCTTGTCGAAAATTATCTCTACTCTCTCCCAATCGAACTCTCCCCTCTTGAACTCTCTTGTCGAAATCTCTCCCTTCTTCCCCTTTAGAATTTGTCGAAATTTCTCTCTTCTCTTCTTGCCCTTTTGAGTTGTCAAAATTTTCCCTCTTCTTGCTTACCTCTCTTTGACGGCTTGGTCCTTTAAATAGGAGATGGCTAGGTCAAAATCCTTCTTGAGGAGGAAGTTAAGTTGGAATCAAATTATCTTTAAAGAATATAATTCTTTATTATATTTAAATTCCTTCTAGAACTTCTCCTATCTTCTTGGGATTTAATTTCTCTTTAACCTCTTCATGGAAATCAAACTCCTTTGGAATTTAACTTTTCTCCACGTCATCTTGGGCTTATCTAGTCATCAATTTCGACTACCATATCATCTTATTCCTTGTCGAAAATTTCCCTGGAAACTGGCTCTGCATCTCCTTCATGCATTGCCCTGGCAACTAGCTCGGCATCTCCTTCATGCATTGCCCTGGAAACTAGTTCTAGCCTTGCTTTGGCAAGTGATTCTGCACACACCAAAGCAGCATATTTTTCCACAAAAATCACCAAGTTATGTAATCAAGCTAAACGGTGGAAAGAAACATGAATTAATGCATGAATGACTAATTATGAAACTAATACGAGCCTAAGTCTAACAATAATATGAGTAAAAAGGGTAATAAAAATAGTACTTTTGAACACTCATCAGTCATCTTCAAGCTTAAGCTCAAGCAAGCACCTCAATCCAATCCTCGATCTTTGTTCGATTTCAATAGACCATTTGAGAGCTTATAGCTTGGTAAGTAAAAACCCTATTTCAATTTGATAATTCCATCAATCCTTAGAATTTAATTTTAAGATTTTAAGTCCTGAATATTCAAGTTAAGTGTAGACTCTGTAGAAGATGTGTAAAGTGAATGTTGGCAAAAGGGGCAAAATGTATGTATTAGTAAATAGTGCAAAGAGTCTTTTAGGTGCAAGTATACACGGTCTACAAGTAATACAGTAGTTAAGCTGAGTATCGATCCCATAAAGATTGACTTAGAATTCGATTGTTTAATTGTTACTTGCCTTGGAAGAAAAGATGTTTGTCTTCAAAGTTTGTTTTGGAAATACTTTAATAAGAAAATAAATAAAAGTGAAGTAAAGAAGTTGGCAAGGAAGGTCTTTTTAGTGAATGATGAGTGTTGGCAGGGAATGCTTGAGTTTAATGTTGTTCATGTCAGCCTTTGTTGGCAAACTGTCTTGGCATTGTTTGTTGAGCAGATTCAACATTAGCAATTCCTCTCTCGATGGTCATTTCTCTAAACCGATTATATGAAAACCCCTATATCTCTATAGTGAATGTTTCTAAATGAACCAAGTTGATTAAGAACCAATCTATACTCCTAGGGAGTAGATATCACTTCCGAAGTAAGTTCATCTACTTGAACAACTTCTCTCGAAGCTTTTCTCCCTAGTATTCAACAACTTAATCGTTGCCACCCCAAGTCTGTTAAGATACTGGGAAGCACTAGGCCAACTATGCCAGCTCTCGCTTGGCAGAGTACTTAGGAAAAGTTGAAGTATGCCGAATAGGAAAACATTTGCCAAAACAAAATTGCCATTAAAGAAAATTAAGGCATGAAACAATGTTTAAACCAAACATCCCCCACCAACTATGAAATTAGTTCATGGTGGGGGATTTAACCAACAAAACCATAATCGTTTTCAAATTCATCATCATAAAATAAAAATAAAACAGCTTGAACCAATGAGATTAGATGAGATGGGGTCTCTCGATGCAGCCCTCAAATCCAGGCTCTTGACCAAGGGGTTGAACCACCCTTCCTCGGTGCAGCTGGCTGTCACTCGTTGAGCACTCCAACACCTTACTCCAATCACTCCTCTTTCTTCACGATCTTCTCTCGTGCGATCCCCCGTCTCTCGTCAAATGCTTGATCGGTTGGTGTTTATATAGGCATGCAAGGGAAGAGAATAGGATACCTTCTTCATTTGAATTTCAAATGCTCCAAGGATAAGAGATAAAGTCTTATCTGATTAGTGTGATAGATTATCAAGCTAGGGCTGACATCATTATGCCGATGTTGCCTTGGCACACAAGCTTGGCACGTCATTTCCAACATAGTTTGGCATCACCTTATCTGCTATTTTCTCGGAGGTTGATCCATTTGCAATCTTTTAGGAGCCTGATCATATCCTATTTTTTCGGGGTTCAACAGCCTCTTGGCATGGCATCAAATTCACTTCTCTTCCAACAAGTGTTTGGCACTATCTGGTCCTTCTATGCCAACAACACTTGGCATTCTCCTTGGCAATCCTAACTGTGCTGCTTTCCTGCACCTAATCCTATGCCAAACCTGCAAAATAGCCACAAAGACAACCCTTCACACTGGCATAGACAGAATATTAAACTCCTTATGCAAATGCATGATTCTATCATCCTAATGCAACTAAATGTACCTAAAAACAAGCAAGTGTATTGTAAGGTTGGCATTAAAAACTATATTTTTGGAGAGGTAACACACCCCCAAACCTAACTCATTGCTTGTCCTCAAGTAATGCAAACAAAGAAAAATAAAAACTAAAAAAGTTACCTCGACAAAATTTTGTTTTGAATGCCAACAGATGCTGGCAAGCAAAATTTGGCTCTATTTATGTCCTTAGTATCTCAGTGAAATAATGCCAAGCAGGTAATAATTCAAGTGCAACAATATAACTCTAGTATAAGTTCATGAAGAGTGCACGATGTGTAGGGAATATGCATCCAATGTCCTTTCACTCCCTTAGCCAATTTTACTACCTAAACTCAGATCCTTTTTTCTTTCTTGCCGGGGGTTTTGTTGGCATTAATTTAAGCTTGCTTCATGACACTATTTAGCGTGAGTGATAAGAGGGAGCATACCACGAATCCCCGCCTTAATCCAGACATCACTAGGCTTTCTCTTCAACTCATACGCTAGGGTTTTGGACTTGAGAACTAAGATGGAGCAAACCACGAAGCCCCAAGTAACTTATTATCTCTAGGTAGAGGAGAGTTCTATTTTTTATTGCCTTGGCAGAACATTGTTGTCTTATTTATTTTCTTTTTTACCTTGGCATCATTTTTTCAACTTTTTTTGTTTTTCAATCTAAGTATAGTTTCAAAGAGTCTAAGTTTGCTAGGGAAATAGATGCATATCACGTGTTAAGTGTAAATTCAATTCCCTAAACTAGAGATCAATTGCCAAGCAATCTTGGCAAACTACCTTGCTGGCATGGCATGACAACTAAAGATTAAAATTTCCTCATTGGATAGATACATAGATCAAATTAAACTTGCCTAACAAGTGTTAACTTTCTTTTTTAGCAGTTCGGTATGCATCTAATCTATATGACCTACATGGCATGGCAACAAAAATTAAACATGAAATGCATGACATAGCATAAATGTGAGGAAATGCACACCCCAAACCCAAGATTTGCATTGTCCTCAATGCATGAAACAACACATATATATACAAAGTAAAAACAGAAAATAAAATGCATGATCATGTGAATGCAATGTAATGGAATGCAAAGGAGTTCAAGTAGAAAATGACTCCCCTTCGGAGACTTCCTCTCATGTTACTTCTGCCCGTGTGACTGAGTCTTCCTTTTGACAAAGCTTCCACAGTCGGGAGCTTTGCGTTTGATTCTGGTCATTGGTGGCTTTGTAGCAGTGGAGGCTCCAACTTCCTCCTTCTTGGCAAGTTCAACTGGCGGTGTAGTTGGCTTAACTTTGGGTGTTTTTACTGGAATTTCCTCTGATTCAGATGAGGAATCAGTGTTGGCGGATTCAACTTGCACCTGGGACACATGAATTGTGGCATTTGATTCAGAACTGGCTGGTTTAACTGGACTAACTGAACTGGCTGGACTGGCTAGCTTAACTGGACTATCTAAACTGCTTGGAATGGCTGGTAAGTCATCTTCATTTCTCGAGGGCTCGGCAGGGAAAACTGGGAAACGTGGCACCACTTTAGGGGATAGTTTTTCAAGCACCTCCCTAATAATAGTGTCCCTTGCCTTGGTGTAATGCCTCATCTTAGCATTAAGATCTCGGTTGCCTCTAGCTTTTGGAGAATAATCTTCTGGCGATGGTAGACTTGGGGCAACACTGCCAATGAACTGGTTAGCATAGTCCTTGGCACACTGCTTGGCTCTGCCTTTGGCTTTGGCCTTGGCGTGACCCCTTGCCCTTTTCTTTTGGCTCAATAGTCGTGAGGTTTTTCCAAATGGCAACCGTAATTGTCGTTCCCTTTATAATCTAGCCTCGATCTTTATCAAGTCTAGGCACATCATGGCGCACACAAATGTTAGAAATAAGGAAAGGGAAAAACAAGCTGCCTTTACCTTACGCGGTGCACTTATAAGTCTCATCGATGATGACTTTGCCAATGTTGATCTTGTGTCACTTGACAATGTAGTGCAACAAAACCAGCCCCTCTTCCGAAACAGTCTTATTGTGAGATGTAGGCAACAAATTTGCCTTGATGAAGTGATTCTAGCCGCGCATCTCTGGCTTCAACGCCAACCTCTTCACCGTCCAGTGGCCCGTCAACGAAACTGTCCAAACTGTGCTCGGCTCACGCAAGTCTGCCAATAGTTTCTTACATTTGGCAGTGGTCATGAATTCAGCATAGTCAAAGTTCTCATCTCCTATATCATCAAAGAAAATAGTGAATTAACATACCCTTCATCAAAACGCACGCACTTACCTCAAATCATCAAGAATGGAGAATCTTTTGTCACAAGATGTACATAAAATTCTTGCACAATGGTGGCATGAGATTCAGCAAAGTCGACTTCTAAACGCAAGCACTTACGTGGAATTTAATTCTTGCACAAGATACATGTCGACAATGTCCATGAACTTCAGTGGGAATCTCACAGTGGTGTCGGTTTAGAAGTCGAAGTGCTTCTCATACACGAAGGATCTCAAGGCAAAGCCTGTTTCAAACTTCTTGCAGATTTCTTCATTAAAGAAACGTTTGAAAGTAGTAGATGAAGATGCCATGAAGATAAGATTTGAATCGGTTTAAAGGAGGGGAAGAGAAAAGACGATTGGTTTCTTGAATCTTGCTTGAGAAAAGAGAGTGAGAAAAGGGTTTTTTTCTTGTCCTTGGGAAATCAACTAGGGTAAAGAAAGTAAAAGATGGAGTGGTGAAAAGGATTTAATGATGGTAGCTGATTTTAGTGGGGTGATAATGATGAAATTTCAAGAGTTTTAATTGGAAAAGATTTGAAAGTGATAAGGGATAAGTGATAAGTATTGGGTAAGAATATGAAGTGATAAGATAATTAAGATGAATTTAATTCTAACCTAACTTGGGTGGCTAGGGTTTAATGCTTCAAGAAAGATAGTTTCTCATCTGATCAAACTAGGGTTTTCTCTTCCTTCTTCATCACATAAACTGACGCATGCCAAGCTGTTGTGGCATTGCCTTTGGCAAGCATGCTGGTTGTGTCCCTGACGTCAATTATGCATACACTTAAAAGAAACTTCTCAACACAGAAAGGGAATAAAACTGAAAAACAACAAAAAGAAAAACAAAAACCTAAATCCTAAAACAAACAAAAACAACTAACCTGATATTTACAAAGAGTTCAGACCTGATGATTTTCATGTTAACTCTACCAAGAGGATCACCTCCTTGGCATTGTTTCGATTACCTTCCATGTAATGCTTAAGACGTTAGCCATTCACCTTGAAAATTTCTCCCGTCTTTAAGTTCTTAATATCCACAGCCCCATGGGCGTGTATGGTGTAACAACTTCATAAGGACTCATCCATCTTGATTTGAGTTTACCTAGAAACAGCTTAAGTCGGGAATTAAACAATAGAACATGTTGGCCTATTTCAAATTGCCTTGGCATTATCCTATTATCATGCCAACGTTTTACTTTCTCCTTGTAGATCCTAGCATACTCATAGGCCTGTGTCCTGAATTCCTCCAACTCATTGAGGTCGAGTAACCTCTTTTCTCTAGCAACTCTTCATGCCATGTCAAGTTTTCTGATGGCCTAGTAGGCTTTATGTTCAAGTTCAACTGGAAAATGGCATGGTTTACCAAAAACAAGTAGAAATGGTGAAGTACCCAAATGAGTTTTAAAAGCAGTCCTATAAGCCCACAAAGACTTATCTAGTCTCAGAGATCAGTCTTGTTGGATTTACAGTTTTCTCTAGAATGTTCTTGATCTCCTTGTTTGAAATCTTAGCTTGCCCATTTGTCTGTGGGTGGTATGTTGTGGCAATTCTCTATTGTATACCATATCTACACAAAGCTTTAGAGATAAGATTAAATTTAAAATGAGTACCCTCATCATGAATTATTGCTCTAGGAGCACCAAATCGGGTAAAAATGTGTTTGTGCAAAAACATGGCAACAGCCTTGGCATCATTTGTTGGCAGAGCAACAACCTTTACCCACTTAGATACATAGTTAACAACCACAAGAATATATACATTTCCAAATGATGGAGGGAAAGGACCCATAAAGTCTATCCCTCATACATCGAATAAATCCACAGGTATAATATTTTGAAGTGGTAGTTTGTGTCGATTGGAGATGTTTCCTATTCATTGGCATTGGTCACATGCCTTGGCATCCTTATATAGAGTCGGCCAAAAGAATCTGGATTGCAGCACCTTGGTAGCAGTCTTCATCTTGGCAAAGTGACCTTCATATAGTGCAGAGTGGCACAAATGCAATATGTTATGTTGTTCAACCTCAGGCATACACCAGTGAAGAATTTGGTCAACACATTGTTTGAACAATATTGGTTCATCCCAATAGTATTGCCTAACTTCTCGCAGGAACCTTTTCATGGCATTGTATGCCAAGACTGGTGGAAGAATATTGCTCACCAGGTAGTTGACAATGTCAGCGTACCATGGCATAGCATTCACTGCAGGCAAGTATTCGTCAGGAAATTCATCTTTAATAACCTTAGTCTTACCATCTTTAATGTGATGCTCTAAATGTGAAAGGTGGTAAGCTACTAAGTTTTCGCTGCCTTTCATGTCTCTGATCTCTAGGTCAAATTCATGAAGCAAGAGCATCCATCGGATTAGTCTGGGCTTGGCATACTTCTTCGCCAAGAGATACTTCATTGCTGAATGATCTGTATAAACCACAACCTTGTTACCAAATAAATAAGATCTAAATTTATCAAGAGAAAATACAAAAGCAAGAAATTCTTTCTCTGTTGTAGAGTAATTAAGTTGTGCTTCATTCAAGGTTCTGTTAACGTAGTAGATGGCATGGAAAACCTTTCCATGCCGTTGTCCCAAAACTGCTCCAACGACATAGTCGCTGGCATCACACATGAGCTCAAAGGGCTTATTCCAATTCAGTGCTATGACTATAGGGGCATTAATCAATTTCTCTTTAAGTTCCTTAAACGCTCTAAAAAAAGAATCGTCAAATGCAAAAGTGGCATTATATTCCAATAGCAAGCATAAAGGTTTAGCAATTTTTGAAAAATCTTTAATAAACCGCCGATATAAACTAGCATGACCTAAAAAATCTGTATACCTTTAACCGTTGTTGGCGGTGACAATTCCTTGATTACCTCCACTTTGGCTTGATCAACTTCTAGTCCTTTCTTAGTCACCTTGTGGCCGAGTACAATGCCCTCATTCACCACGAAGTGGCATTTCTCCCAACTAAACACTAGGTTCGTTTCAATGCATCTCTTTAAGACTTGCTCCAAACTATGGATGCATTCTTCAAATGTTTTACCAAACATTGATAAATCACCCATGAATACTTCCATGTTGTGCTCGATCATATAAAAAAATGGACATCATGCAATGCTAAAATATTGCGGGTGCATTACAAAGGTTGAATGGCATCCTTCTAAAAGCAAACGTCCCATAAGGGCACGTGAATGTGGTCTTCTCTTGATCACTAGGGGCAATGGCAATCTAATTATAACCCGAACAACCATCTAAGAAACAATAGAAAGCTTTACCTACCAATCTGTCTAACACCTGGTCAATGAAAGGCAATGGGAAGTGGTCCTTCCTTGTAGCCTTATTCAGCCTTCTACAATCCATGCACACTCTCCATTAGGTGATGCTCCTGGAGGGAACCAATTCAGCTTCACTATTTTGTACCATAGTCATGCCACCTTTCTTTGGCACGTATTGCATCGGGCAACCTATGAGCTACCGAAAATGGGATAAATGATCCCGGCATCAAGCCATTTTATGATCTCTTTCTTAACTACCTCTTCCATGCTCGAGTTTAACCTTCTTTGGCCTTCAATGGTTCTGCCATAATACTATTCTAGAATGATTTTGTGCATGCAAGTGGTTGGGATAATACCTCAAATGTCTGCCAAGGTCCAACCCAACGCTTGCTTATAATTTCTTAATATTGCCAACAATCTCTCCTCCTGATCATTGGTGAGATTAGTGGCAATGATCACTGGCAGGGTTGAGTGTTTACCTAAATAAGCATACTTTAAGTGATTTGGTAGTGGTTTAAGCTCCAACTTAGGTGGTTCCTCAACTGATGGTTTAGGTTCTTTTATCTCTCTTCTGGCCAACCGTAGTGGCTCAAAATATCTTACATCTTCAGCCTCCAAGGCTGATTCCTCAAAATCCTGAAATAGTTCAGCTATGCCATCAAACATGCTAGCATCAAATTATGTATATTGGCATAACTGTGCCATGTCCACAGTATAAATGGACTCCATCATCTCCTCGGCTTGACATTCATCAGGTTCATCTGCATATTTCATAGCTTGAAACACAATAAAAGTAACATACTGGCCATTCATACGCATTGATAGCTCCCCTTTATGAACATCAATAAGATCCCTACCCGTGGCAAGGAATGGCCTACCTAAAATAATCGGAACATTAACATCGGCCTCACAATCCAAAATGATAAAATCAGCTAGAAAGATAAATTTGTCTACCTTTACCAACATATCCTCAATCTTACCCTTGGGATGCATATAGGATCGATCTGCCAGCTGGAGTGTCATGATAGTAGGTCTTGCTTCAATGCCAAGCTTCCTGAAAACTGACATTGGCATCAAGTTGATGTTGGCTCCTAGGTCACACAATGCCTTGTCCATAAATTTGTTGCCAATTGTATAGGGAATAGTGAAACTTCTCGGATCTTTCATCTTTGGTGGTAATCGGTTTAGGATCATGGCACTGCATCCCTCAGTGAACGCGTCAGTTTCAAAATCTCCCAACTTTCTCTTTTTGGACAGAATGTCCTTCATGAATTTTACATAGATGGGCATTTTCTCAAGGGCTTCTACCAATGGAATGTTAATTTGTAATTGCTTAAGAACTTCATAGAAGCGCTTAAATTGTTGGTCCTGTTTATGCTTTTGAAGTCTTGCGGGAAATAGTGGTGGTGGGTAAACATATGCTGGCACTACCGACTTTGCCGATGCAGTGTTGGCATCTAGTTTGGCATCAATATGTTGTTTGACCTCAGTCTATTTGTCATCAATGTCGGCATCATGTATGGCATCATTGTTGGCATCGTTTTTGGCACTGGTATTGGCCTTAGCACTGGCATTATCTGTTTTAATTTCCTTATTCTCTACTTCTCTGGGCTTGTCTATCGGCACTGGCTTTTCACTTTGGTAATTAACTGGCTGCTTGGTATCCATCTCTACTTCACACTGCTTACCACTTTGAAGGGTTATGGCCTTGCATTACTCATTGTCTTTGTGCCAAGAATCTTTAGTGTCACTTGGAAAAGCTCCTTGAGGTCAATTGCTGAGTGCATTAGCAATCTTCCCAAGTTGGACTTCCAAGTTCCTCATTGATGCTGCCAAACTCTGGACCGTAGCATCATTCCTCTCCATGTATTATGCTAGAGTGCCTCCTTGATTAAGTCTTTACCCTTGCTGAAAATTGTTTTAGGTGTTTTGAAGCATGGCATTCTGATTGAATGCTGGCATGGCATTGCTATTATGCCTCTTGGCATTCTGGCGTTGGGCGTTATATTGGTTACCCCCTTGATTTCCCTAAGCTAAGTTAGGGTGCTGTCTCTAACCTACATTGTATGTATTGGAGTTAGTATTATAATAACGACCAAAATTTCTAATGAAATTTACTGACTCGGGGTTGGCAGGGCATTCATCCACATGGTGGTTTTCTCCGCAGATGGTACAAAATGGCTCTAATGCTTTAACTTCTTAGGACTCTTTGTTCTTTTGCAAAGTTCTCACCATGCTGGTGAGGTTGGAAATCTTGCCATGGATGGACGTTAGCTCATTAACCTTCAATTTCCAGTGGCTTTGGTTCCGGTCCCAAGCCTAGCAACAGGATATTCAAAGTTATTAATTGAAACCCTCTCAAGAATACCAGCAGCCTCTGCGTAGTTTTTGTCAAGTACTGAACCGGCTGCTGAATCATTAACAACAATCCTCATTTTGCATTCAATCCATTGTAGAAGATCTATATTTGGGTCCAATCTAGGAATCCATGGGTAGGACACATTCTCAATAGATCCTTGAATATTTCCCAGGCATCATATAGGGTCTTATCCTCAGCCTGCTGAAATGTAATGATCTCACCACGCATCTTGGCAGTAAGTGTTGGCGGTTGAAAACATGTTAGAAACTTCTGGCAGAGGTCTCCCCATAAGGTGATTGAGCCAGGTGGTAAGGAATTGAACCAAGCCTTGGCTCTATCTCGCAAGGAAAATGTGAATAACCTTAACTTCACCGTGTCTCCCGATACTCCAGTTTGTTGAAATAATTGTCAAATCTCCATGAACTACTTTAGATGTTGCCTCGGACCTCCCGTAAGTGCTCTACCAAATTATCCTATATTCAAAAGAGTTTGAATCATTATCGGCTTAAGTCCAAAATTTGGTTAATTTACCTCTGTGCCAACAATTCCTGGCATTAGATTTGCAATGTCAGGTGCTGAATGTTCTTAGACTGGCCTCTCTTCCACCGCATTGACAATTGGGACATTAGGAGGTGGTGGTGCATTATTATTTGGTGGATCTCCATCATTGTTCACCCCACCATTCCTTTGATTACCGTGATTCATTTCTCGGTATCTTTTCTTTAACCTCCACAAGGTTCTCCCAATTTCCAGATCGTATGGCCAATCGTTCACCACATGGTAGTTTTCTGGTCATACACTGATGAAAACAAAAACAAAGTAAAAACTAAAAGAAAACAAGTAAAAATTAAAAGCAATCAAATCCGTTGCAATCCCTGACAATGGCGCCAAAAACATGTAGACTCTGTAGAAGATGTGTAAAGTGACTGCTGACAAAAGGGGCAAAATGTATGTATTAGTAAACAGTGCCAAGAGTCTTTTGCGTGCAAGTATACATGGTCTGCAAGTAATAAAACAGTTAAGCTGAGTATCGATCCCATAGAGATTGACTTGGAATTCGATTGTTTGATCGTTACTTGCCTTGGAAGAAAAGATGTTTGTTTTGAAAGTTTGTTTTGGAAATACTTTAATAAGAAAAGAAATAAAAGTGAAGTAAAGACGTTGGCAAGGAAGGTCTTTTTAGTGAATGATGAGTGTTGGTAGGGAATGCTTGAGTTTAATGTTGTTCATGCCAGCCTTTGTTGGCAAATTGTCTTGGCATTGTTTGCCGAGCAGATTCAACATTAGCAATGCCTCTCTCGATGGTCATTGCCCTAAACTGATTATGTAAAAACCTTATATCTCTACAGTGAATGTTTTTAAATGAACCAAGTTGATTAAGAACCAATATATACTCCTAGGGGGTAGATATCACTTCCAAAGTAAGTTCATCTACTTGAAACGACTTCTCTCGAAGCTTCTCTCCCTAGGATTCAACAACTTAATCATTGCCACCTCAAGTCTGTTAAGATATTGGGAAGCAATAGGCCAACTATGCCAGCTTGGCAGAGTACTTAGGAAAAGTTGAAGTATGCCGAATAGGAAAACATTTGCCAAAACAAAATTATCGTTAAAGAAAATTAAGGCATGAAACAATGTTTAAACCAAATATCCCTCACCAACTATGAAATTAGTTCATGGTGAGGGATTTAACCAACAAAACCATAATCATTTTCAAATTCATCATTATAAAACAAAAATAAAATAGCTTGAACCAAAGAGAATAGACAAGAGGGGTCTCTCGATACAGCCCTCAAATCCAGGCTCTCGACCACGGGGTTGAACCACCCTTCCTTGGTGCAGCTGACCGTCACTTGTCGAGTGCTCCAACACCTTACTCTGATCACTCATCATCCTTCACGATCTCCTCTCGTGCGATCCCCCGTCTCTCATCAAATGCTTGATCGATTGGTGTTTATATATGCATGCAAGGGAAGGGAATAAGATAGCTTCTTCATTTGAATTTCAAATACTCCAAGGATAAGAGATAGAGTCTTATCTTATTAGTGTGATAGCTTATCAAGCTAGGGCTGACATCATCATACCGATGTTGCCTTGGCACACAAGCTTGGCATGTCATTGCCAACATAGCTTATCATCACCTTATCCGCTATTTTCTCGGAGGTTGATCCATTTGTAATCTTTTTGGAGCCTAATGATGTCCTATTTTTTTAGGGTTCAATAACCTCTTGGCATGGCATCAAAGTCACTTCTCTGCCAACAAGTGCTTGGCACTATCTGCTCCTTCTGTACCAATAGCACTTGGCATTCTCCTTGGCAATCCTAACTGTCCTGCTTTCCTGCGTCTAATCCTATGCCAAACCTGCAAAATAGCCTAAAAAACAACCCTTCACACTAGCATAGATAGAATATTAAACTCCTTATACAAATGCATGATTCTATCATCCTAATGCAACTAAAAGTACCTAAAAACAAGTAAGAGTATTGTAAGGTTGGCATTAAAAATAGTACTTTTGGAGAGGTAACACTAAGCCCATCTATTAGAAAGTCAACTTCCCTATTTTGATATTGTCTATAAGCTTTAGTAAGCTTGAATAATGTTTATGAACAATTAGTTTCGATTCTAATGCAATCCTCTAATTTTGAACTAGCTCAAGTGGTGGAAGATAAGCCATCTTCGTCATCTCCAATGCCAAGCCCTTCTAGAGACAAGAGGGATCGTTATCCAAGAACCTTGAAGCCTTTGATTGCTAGGTGAGTGTAGTTATGTCATGAGATTGGCTAGGTGCCATCCCGGTTGCATTTGTTTGTGCTTAAAGTTGTATCTTGTTTAAGGTCTTAGTAAAACAAGCATGTGTGGATTCAAGTGGTAAGTGTGATAAGACCATCATATTGCCTTGATACATTTTAATCTTATATGTGACATTTGAAATATGCTATGTGTGGAATCTGATATGAACATGCTATGTTATGATATTTAAAGCAAGGGATTGGACTTTGGATACAACTGGCATGCCAAAGGGTTATTTGATCTCATCATGTAAGGGATTGGACTACGATCCAGGCTACGACCTATATGTGTGGGGAGAAAAGGTTGGATTGTGTAAGGGACTCTAGAGCTACTGCTCAAGGCTAAGGCCTATTTTCGATACGATTTGGTGTATAGGGGAATCCGCGTATCCATAGCTTGCTAAGTCCAAGGGGAAAACGAAGACTATGTGTTTTGAATTTAATATATGAAATCATTATATGTTGATGTTAAGCATGAATTGTATATGTTAATGTTATGTATATGTCATCCGAGCATGCTTACATGATATACATGCCATCAAAGAACTCATTTGCATTTGTTATAACTACCTCACTAGGCTATGTAAGCCTAACATTTGTGTGTCTCATGCATTTTAGGATCTTGAAGGAATCCTAGCTTTGATCATATGGTTGAAGTTGCAAGTCACTCCCGTCAATCTCATGTATGCTTGTATTTTGCTTTGAACTCCTAGTAAGGTGGCAAAAGGCTTAAACATGTTATGTTTGTCTATTTTGATATGTGTGTAATAGCCTAAAAGTGTTTAGGTGTCATATATGAAATATGGTGTGTTTATAAAATAGTAAAACTAGTTAAATGGGTTTAAAGGCACCAAAAGGTAAAAACTTAGTAAATGGGTTCGAAATGCTCTAAAAATTGTATGCTATTAGAATTATTGATTAATAGCTCATTGGTAAAATTTGGTGAAGTTTGGACATCATTTGATGGGTTAATTCGAATAATAACCATCTAAAATCTGTCATTACGGTACAAGTGTATCAATGCAGGTCAAGCTGTATCGATACGGCCTTGCATATTTGGCCTAGTCAGACCCAGTTCAAGCATGGGGTATCGATACAAGTCTAAGTGTATCGATACGAATTTTGGCAGTAAGGTTTGGGAAATAAATTGTATTGATACAAGCTTAGGGTGTATTGAAATGGGTCAACCTTGGTTAACGTGTATCGGTACATGCTTAGCTGTATCAAAACAGGGTCTTTTGAACGAAGTCAAAATAGGTCAACCAATATCGATACGGGCTTAGCTGTATTAATACAGGATTTGGCAGATTCAAATGGAGATGTGATTTATGTGTATCCATAGTGATACAACCCCAAGATGTATCGATACAGGGTTTGTTAATTCTGTTAAAAAGCATTGAATATATTTTTGAATATTTTATAAAATGGTCACTGAATCTCGTATGATCTAATTGGATAGGTAAATGACCTTCGTTAGTGATAAAATTTAACAGGCTAATAATTGATAAGTTCAATTGAAGGCTAGTAAAAAGAAATTTTGATAAAGGCCCTTAACTTGTAAAATTTATAGTTTGGTCCCTAAGTTTACAAAAGTTTAAAATTGACCCAAATCATGTAAGTTGCTGATGAATAGGTCTGTTAAGTCTTAAAAGAGGTTAATAAGACATTCCGAATAAGTTTCGAACTCTGATTGAGCTTTCAATCTTTGAATATGTCTTTCAGTAACACTTTTCGACCCGGTTCTCTACTAGGCCTGGAATGGGGTGTTACAATATTCAATCTTTTCTTTTAATTTGTGCTTCAATTAGCCAACAAGGGATTCCTAATGATGCCACACAGATGCAATTGTTTCCCTATTAATTGTAGGGTAGAGCTTGCACATGGTACAGAGGCTTACCTACCAGCTCGATTATATCATGGAATGATCTTGCAACACAATTTGTTTTGCGCTTTAATCCACCAACAATGAACTCGCGCTTGAGGAATGATATTCTAGCCTACTATCAGTTAGATGATGAGACTTTTCACACTACATGGGAAAGATATATATCTTTGTTGCGATGATGTCGCAACTACGACATTCAACAGGAGACTTCGATTAAAATTTTTATAATGGGTTGAATGCAGCCACAAGACATCTTTTTGACGGGTCATCTAATGGCCCCTTACTTGATTGCACCTACAATGCCGTTGTTGGTGTATTGGAGCAATTTGCTCAAAATGATTCACAATATCATATCTCTAGAGCTACATCATGAAAACATGCAATGGGAGTGTTTGAGATTGATGATCTATCTTCTCTACAGTCTAAGATATCTACTTTGGAGAAAAAAATCAAGAATATGGAGGGGACAAGTGAAGTTGCCCTGATCCAGTTAGCTCACTAAACAACCACCCCTGTACTTTCATGTGAGATTTGTAGAGGAAATCATAGTTTTGAGGTTTGCCCACAACATGCAGAAAATGCTAGTTATGTTAGCAACATGCGAGTTAATAACTTGGGTACATCCTACAGCACAACTAATCGACGCCTTGGAGTAACTCTAATTCTGCACAACAACAAAGAGTATTTCGCTCCGGGAATAACTCCTTTCAAGGCAATTCTAATATGCGTCAAGGAAATTTCGGTTACTCGCAACAACAGTATACACCACAGACTCTATTGCAACCACAACATATTGCATCACAGTCTCAACAATCACAGTTTGGTATGCAATCACAATACGGTGCACCATCTCAAGCTATATCTCAAATGAGTCACTATGCTCCATCAAGTGTATTTGATCCATTTGCTATTCTTGAAGAGATGATGCAGAATCACTTGTCTTGCACTGAAGTGATGGTGCAAGGTCACGTTTCACCAATACAAACTTTGGAAGTTCAGTTGGGACAATTAGCTACTCACATGAATTCTGGACAGCTGGGCACACTACCTAGCAACATTGAGAGTCCTATTAACAAGGGTAAGGAGCATTGCAAAGCCGTTACTCTTCGCAGTGGAAAATAGACTTCTGACTCGACGCAACATGTTCCCATGTCAGTTAACAAGGGGAGTCCTCTATCCTTGATCATACAGTGGAGGATGGAGACAACATTGGCAAAACGAGTAATATACATCCTACTATTACTCCAGTTCAATATGATTTACAACCGAAGTTGTCGCCACAACATCCAATGTCGGCGCAACAATCAGACAATTCATCTCCACCTTTTCCTCAATGATTCAAGAATACTGAGTTAGACATTCAATTTCAATTCTTTCATGATACTTTGCAACAACTTATAGTTCAAATTCCTTTGATTGATACTTTTACACAAATTCCAAACTACGCAAAGTTCACGAAGGATATCCTGTCCAAGAAGAAGCTCAACGCAATGGAAACAATTGCACTCACTGAAGAGTGCAGTGTGTTGATATCTACCCCTCTACCAAGAAAGATGAAGGCATTACAAGAAATTTCTATTGTTCTGACAAATTTAATTTTGAAAAAATTATTTTTGTCACTATTAGTAGCTTTATTGTGAGAAAATAAATAAGCATTACTTTAAATTAGAAAAGCATATACAATTGTGACAAAAACTAAAATCGTCATAATATTTTGTCACAATTAGCAAACTTGTGTAACCTATAGTGAAAAAAATATATTTTTACTATCTTTTGTCACAAATGTTTCCCTCCATTTTTTGGCGCAAAAAAAAGTCATATGGCGACAAGTTTTGTAACTATAAGTTATATTTATCGTTACATAAAAAATTGTCACAACAAATAATGAAATTCAATTTTTTTGTGACAAGTTATGTTTGTAGTTATATATTTGAGTTATAGTAAAAAATTTATTGTCACAAATTTTCTCTCTATTTTTTGGGCGCAAAAAAGTTATATATTGACGAGCTTTGTAACTATAAGTTATAATTATTGTTACAGAAAAAATTGTCGCAACAAATAATGAAATTCTAGTTTTTTGTGACAAATTATGTTTGTAGTTATTATTTTAGAATTATAATGATAAAATGTATAGTTATGAATGTTTCCCTTCATTTTTCTGGCGCAAAAAAAAAGTCATATAGTGACAAATTTTGTATTTATATGTTATAATTATTGTTACAGAAAAATTGTCATAACAAATAATGAGATTCAAGTTTTTTGTGATAAATTATGTTTGTAGTTATATATTTTAATTATAGTGATAAAATATATTGTCATTGATGTTTCCCTCCATTTTTTGGTGCCAAAAAAGAGTTATACAGTGATAAGTGTTGTAACTATAAGTTATAGTTATTGTTATAGAAAAGAATTGTCACAACAAATAATAAGATTCAAGTTTTTTGTGATATATTATGTTTGTATTCACATATTCTAATTATACTGACAAAAGATATTATCACAAATGTTTCCCTCTATAGCGATGATCAAAACGATCCACACATTTCCCACATACTCTACAGTGCATACAATATTAGAAAACAATTACCTCAATTGAAATTACTAAGAATCAAATAAAAAAAGCTTAATTACTAGTCAATTTAGTTAAAAAGGAACTAATTGAATTAAATTAATCACATGGTCAATTTGTTAAACAAACATGCAAAACAATGACTTTAATGCAAAAGATATTATCACAAATGTTTCCCTCTACAATGATGATCAAAACGATCCACACATTTTCCACATACTCTGCAGTGCATACAATATTAGAAAACAATTACCTCAATTGAAATTACTAAGAATCAAATAAAAAAGCTTAATTACTAATCAATTTAGTGAAAAGGAACTAATTGAATGGAACTAATCATATGGTCAATTTGTTAAACAAACATGCAAAACAATGACTTTAATGCAAAAGAAACTAATTAGATAATATGTAGGACCTAATTGAAAGAAAACTAAAATTACATGCTGAAAATCAATCAACTTAAAATTAAATATGACTAAATTATATTAGATTTAAACCTAAATGACTAATTGAGGACCTAAAAGGTGGCATGACATAAATGACAAATAACCTTAAAAATTAAAAACAACTGTTACAACCTAATTTTAAACCTTAATTAAAAATCCTAATTTTGAAATTTTCAATTTTTGAAATAATTTGATGAAATTTGGAAAATATTATGTCTAAAGTTATAATTTAGAAGTTTATGGTAATTCTATAATTTTTAAAAAGTTTAGGGTTACAACAGAAAGTTTTGACAATTTTATGTTAAACTTAAAACACTGAAAAGTTCAAGCCTTACTTCATCAATTTAATCATTTTTATTTATGTTTAAAATGCACTCGTTTTCGAGCAATTGACTTAAAAAGAATAGAAAAAAAAAACTCTTCCACACACAAAACGATTTTACCCCCAAATTAAAACCCTTAATTTTAGAATTTATAATTTTTCAAATGTTTAGGTTTTAATTGAAATTTCATACAATCTAGGGGACATGACCCAAATTTTGTGTTTTAAATTCTCGATTCCCATTTTTCTCCTAAACTATCGTTCTCCGTATTTATATTGAAGAATAATACCTAAGGTTTTGTTTTAATTCTTGAAAGCTGATCTTCTTTTTGAAGCACCCAATATCCTAAACCATTGTACGTCTCCAACTTTAAGCCGCCGACGTCTTCATCCCATTATCGAACCTGATCATTCCTTGACTCTGCAGTGTGTTAACCTACCGAACCAAAATGAAAAAACTTAAAACCCTTTAACATCCTCCTCTCGAGCCTAGGCCTCTTTTTTTGTCGCCCCCTATTTTATGAATCAGTCGTTCACCGTGCAACCACCAAGCCTCTAAAAACCAGCCCCTCAAACCCTTGCCTTCAAGCGTTCTAAATTGGATCCAAAGTGTCATCCCATACCCTAGTTTTGTCTGCCCAAAGCGCACAGTCACCATGCCCACTCACCCAAACTCTAATGCGTCGCCTTGAATCCAAGCAAAACATGAGACCCTCCATCTGTCCCATTTCTATGTTGCTCACGTCTACGCCAGGTGAGATATTCATCATTCACAAGTATTAATCTTGGTCATCATTAATTCATATTTTTTATTTATTTTTAGAAGGTTAATATTAATAAATTCTTTATTATCTACACATGATTTTAAGAATGGTATTTTATTATTACTACTTTATTATCATTTATTTTGTTATTGATATGGTTGACTCGAGTTAACTTTGGTCTGCTCTATTTATATTTGAATTTCATCTTGTTTAAATCTTCTAAATCGAATCGAATTGTTTGACAATCCACGTCTGATTCTAGCCATTGAGCGTCGACCTATACTTTGTAAAAATTAGAGAATATATCGATCAACACCAAATAGTTGTAAAACTTGGAGAACATTTCGAATTAGATAAATTTTCCTATAACTGTTAATAATGTAGATTATTATTTGGATGCAATAATTAGAAATTTCTTGATAGTCTTTTGATATAAAGAGTAGAAATTAATAGTTTTATATTAATTTTTCTTCTTCTATGATCTCAGGGCATGTGGTTTTGGCTACAGTGTGGAATGAGTTGGAAAAAAAAGAGAACAATGAGTTCTTTGAGACTTGCGCAAGATATAGAGACTAGAAAGCTACTGAAACAGAGAAAAACACATAATCCAATCCAAACGTGACAGGGACTAGTTTCATTAATGCATGATCCTTAGTCTAAATCTTGTTGAAGTTGTTTACCCTTATTGTAAGAAATTAATTTTTTTGTAATTTTTGTTTTTTTCTCAAAAAATAATTTATTTTCAATGTTAAAATTTAAGCTAAATGTGACAAAATGTACTTTTTGCGATGAAATAAATATTATATTTTAACAAATATTTTGTCCTTATAAGTAACATTTTGTGACGAATAAAGGTAGGGAGAAATTAAATTTTGTTGTAATATATATTTTTGTCACGAAAACCTTTTACATTCGAGGTTAAAATTTGAGTTAATTTTTTTGATGAAATAAATATTTTATTCCAACAAATATTTTGTCTCCATAAGTTATATTTACTGATAAAATAGAAGTTGCGAGAAATTAATTTTTGTTGCAATATGTATTTTTGTCGTAAAAACCCTTTATATTTATGCTAAAATACAAGTTAGTTGTGACCAAATGTATTTCTCGTGATGAAATACTTAATTTGTTGTGACAAATATTTTGTCGTGATAAGTTAATTATAGCAACTAAATTTCATTGTAACGATAAATAGTATAACATAGTTACAAACACAATTTCGTCACAATATACTTTACATGACGAGGTTGTTCTAACAAACACGGTAACAAACAAAATTTTTCAAAATAAATGTATCGTGATAAATTTAATACTTTTAGTGATAAATAATTTTGTTGCAATATTATAAATTCCTTGTAGTGAGGATCCATACATCTTCATCATACCTTGCTCAATTGGTATTCATTACTTTAGTAAAGCTCTTTGTGATTTGGGGGCTAGTATAAATTTAATGCTATTATCTACTTTTCAAAAGTTGGGCATTGGAGATATGAAGCCCACTATAGTTACAATATAGTTGGCTTATAGATCTTTGACTCTTCCAGATGTTCAAATCAAGGATGTGCTTGTTCATGTAGACAAGTTTGTTTTCCCCACTGATTTCATTATTCTTGATTGTGAGGTTGACAAGGATGTACCTATTATTCTTGGTCTCCCATTCTTAGCTATAGGTAAAGTAGTCATTGATGTATCGAAATGAGAGATTACAATGAGAGTTGACAATGACCAAGTCACGTTTGGAATGTTCAATGTTTATATGAGAAGAAAGTCTGAAGAATGTCATCATATTGACTTCTTTCAAAACAACATCCAAGAAGACCTCCCTCATCATGGTATTCTCGTTGTTGAAGATACTGCACTAACATTAGTAGAAGAAGATCTTCAAAATTGTGACCACTTTGTAAAAGTTCTCACTACAACAGTTCATCATAAAATGGCAAGTTGAATCTTTGGATCAAGCTCACCGGTCAATTCCTACGTTTAAACCATCTATTGAATAAGCTCCTACTCTGGAACTCAAACCATTACCGGCTAATCTCAAATATGTATTCCTTGGAGATGCGGAAACACTCCAGTCATTGTCTCTGCAACTTTGGACGCAATACAAGAAGCTAAGTTGATAGATATTCTGAAGCGACACAAGCGTTCTATTGCACAAACAATTGCTGATATCAAGGGCATTAATCCATCTTTTTGCATGCACAAAATTAAGCTAGATGATGAGAACAAACGGTCCATTAAGCCGCAAAGAAGATTGAATGAAAAGATGAAGGAAGTGGTCAAGAAGGAAATCCTTAAATGGTTGGATGTAGACATTATCTATGCAATTTTTGATAGTATATGGGTGAGTCTAGTCCACTATGTTCCTAAGAAGTGGCATTACTGCGGTTCGTAACGATGCTAATGAGCTGATTACAACACACATTCCTACTAGTTGGCGTATTTGTATAGATTACAAGCGTCTCAATGCATCCACAAAGAAAGATCATTTTCTCCCCCTTTCATTGATCATATGTTAGATCGACTCTCGGGCAAGGAGTATTATTGCTTCCTAGATGGATATTCTTACTACAATCAAATGGCTATTGCACCTGAGGACCAGGAGAAGACTACTTTTACATACCCTTTTGTGACATTTTCTTTTCGTCACATGTCTTTCGGTCTTTGCAATGCACCAGCCACGTTTCAAAGGTACATGATGGCAATATTTTCAGATATGATTGGCAATTCCCTTGAAACCTTTGTGGATGATTTTTTTGATATATGAGAATAATTTTGACCATTACGTTGATAATATAGAGAAAGTATTGCAGCGATATGAAGACACCAATATGGTTTTAAACTGGGAAAAATGTAACTTCATGGTCACTAAAGGGATTGTGTTGGGCCACAGAATTTCGAAAGCTGGAATTGAAGTTGATAGAGCCAAAGTTGATGTTATTGAAAAACTGCCACCACCTACAAATGTAAAAGGTATCCACAGTTTCTTAGGCCACGTTGGGTTCTATAGGAGATTCATTTGAGACTTCTCAAAGATCACCAAGCCTCTATGTTTATTGTTGGAGCAAGGTAGAAAATTTGTTTTTGACAATGCATGTTTGGATGCATTCAATAAAAATTAAAGCATAGCTTGTGAACACACCGATTGTTGTTGCGCCCAACTGGGAGCAACCATTTGAACTTATTGTAACGACGTTTTTTGAAATTTCTTGAAATCAATTCCTTGAAATCTTAGCTTAAAAATTGGGATTTATTTTGAAAATCTCTTTTATTTTGCAAATCGATAAAAACTTGGGAGTCGCAACCGGCCACTTGGATAAGGTAGACCAGACACCATAAAACTAGAGATTCATTTTGAAAGGGCTCATGAGTTGGTTACGCGTGGGGAAGGATTAGCACCCCCACCACACCCGAAAATCGGTACCAAAATATTTGTTGCTTCTAATCAAAGGAAATTGTCAGAATTTGAAAAGAATTTAATCCGGTGACCTTAATTGAAAATTAACTTAAGTGAATGGGCTTTATCAAATTGGCGGGTTCAAATTAATTAGACATTTAATTAATAAGGTTGACGATACATCGGACCATAGATTAAACCGACATCGAATAAGTTTGATTTCCGTGTTAATTCATGGTTTGAATCTCGCATGTCACCTTTATGCATGGTGTAAGCAGTTAAGATATGATGTAATGATTTTATCAACTTTTAACTTTACCTTGGGACGGTAAGAATTAATTCTGATATTTGGTCAACATCTTTTAAGCTTGGACTATTATGACACAAATATCGGAATTAATAAATATCTCCCTTTTTATGATTTAGATTAATTAATGTAAAATTAATGGGCCGTATGAATGACAATTAAGGAATGGCAAATAAAGACACAAAAAGGCCCAACCCAAGACCTAACCTATAAAGGCCCAAATTATGGAAAGCCCAAATGATGATCTAATTATCAATTAGGTGATTCTAGTATTAACCTTAAATCAATTAACCCCAAAAGGCTAGAGAACCCTAATAAATTATGATTTATCTTGTATCATGACAATTAACTCGACCGATCTTAAACTAGTATTCCAATAAGCCAAGAATATTATTTAAAGTAAATCGAATTAATTAATCATGATTTTAATTTAAATGTCAATTTAATCTCCATGTTAATTTTATCGTAAAAGTAATTAAGAAATGTTCAACTAGTTTAATGAACTTAACATTTATCCCAATAAGCCAAGGGTAAATTTAAATTCACTAAACCAATTTGAACCTTAATCTATCTAAGGCTCTAAGCGAAGCCTAAATTAATCTAATTAATTTAAAGATCGTGCCCTATGAGATGAGCACACAATTTTAAATTAATCAAATTAATTTCACATAATTCTAATCAAGAATTAATCTATCAAACTCAAAACCCTTCTAACCTAAGCAAGCTTTAAACACAAGAAGGCCCAAACCACTAAGCCCAAAACATAAAAGCCTAAACCACTAAGCCCAAAACATAAAAAAGCCTAAACCACTAAACTAAACCCAAATGAAAGACCACATGTATACTTTTAAGAAAATATTTTAATTATATATTATATACCATATAGAAAAAAATTATAAAAAGGATAATATGAAATCATGATGATAAAGTAAATATACAAGCTAATAGTAAATTAAACAAATTTAACAAGTGAAATAACATACATATCACAAGCAAAAAAATAAAATAAAATAAAACTCATAAAAAAGAAACTAAAATAAACAACAAAGGTTACTAATAAAATCATCCACATTTTCATTGAGCTATAAAAAAGGATTATACATAAATAAACAGAAAAGGGAAGAATGTACCCAAAACCCAAATATTTATGCTCAATCAACCAAATTCCACATGTTGTTGTTGGGGTTGAGAAGCTCGATTCAAGGGTTTAATAATGGTGGAAAACAATTTCGATTCGAGAAAATTATAGTGGATAAAGGAATCGAATGGTCTTAAAAAATGGCAGTCGGGATTTGGGTCTTTAAAAATAATGGAAAATGGCAGTTAATTTAGGGTATAAAAAAGAATGAAAATGAAGAAAAAGGTAGGGGGTTTGCCGAATGCAGGTAAAAAAGTCATTAGGGTAGGTTTTTTTAGGGTATGTATGTATGTATGTGATGAAGGGTATTTTTGGTTAATCCCTTTAAAATAAGAACCAATGAAAATTAAGACCTTGGTCACCAAGTAATTTTTTTAACCAATGAGAATGAGGCATTGATTCATCCAATGAGAACCAAGCCTTGGTGAGCAAGGAGTTAGGATTTTTATTATTTTTTCGTACATATTTTTTTACTATAAAAAATTATAAATAATGGGCCATGAGATTTTGGGCTTAGAGTATAAGGTAAGGTTTTTGGGTATTTAAAAAAAGGGTAATGTAGATTTATTTTATTTTGAGCATTTAATTTAACCTAGACAAAATTTAGTGTCTACAGCTTCCCCTATTTGCTTATACTTGTGGAACAAGAATAAAGCAAAGACCATAAGCACTAATTTTGTCCTACTTCCCTGTTAGGAGATTCCGAGCTTTGATTTCCTCCTATATAGAACTGTTCACCCTTCCTCTCCCTACAACTTGGAGCTATGAGTATCTGCCTCCTTTGCCCCACAAAACTTTGAGCTACGGGTATTTGCCCCTTTCACTCCAAAACCCTGAGCTATGAGTATTTGCCTCCTTCGCTCTAAAAACTCTGAGCTATGATTATCTACTTCCTCCGCTTGATAGTTCTAATGTGGCGAGTTTGAAATACTTCGCCTGATATCCTTGAGCGTTGAGTATATGCCCCCTTCGCTCTAAAAACTCTGAACTATGAGTATCTGCCTCCTCCGCTTGGTAGTTCTAAACGGCGAGTTTGAAATCCTTCACCTGAAATCTTTGAGTTTTGAGTATCTGCCTCCTCCGCTCTAAAAACCTTGAGCTATGAGTATCTACCTCCTCCGCGGTAGTCCTTTATGTCATTTATTTTTCTTGACTTTCTGAATCTCTTGCTATAAAGCGCCTTTACAGGTTTTCTCTCTAAATATTTTTCTTCTTTTTTCTTTCTTGTTCTTTTTCTTTTCTTTTTCCTTTCCTTTTCTTTTCCTTTTTCTCCTCTCTCTTTCTCTCTTTTTCTTTTCTCTCTCTTTTTCCTTTTTCTTTTGCTCTCTTTCTTTTTCTCCTTTCTATTTCCCTTTTTCTATTTCTCTCTTTTTCTTTTCTTTTCTCTCATTCTTTTTCTTTTTCTCTTTCTCATTTTTTTATTTTCTTTTTCCTTTTTTCCTTTTCTTTTTTCTCCATTTTTCTTTTCTTTTTTCTTTCTCTTTCTCTTTTTATTTTTCTTCTTCTTCTTCGTTTTCCTCTTTTCTTCCTTTTCTTTCTCTTTCTCTTTCTTCTTTCTCTTCTTTTTTCTTTTTTCTTCTTTCTTGATCTTTTTCTTTCTCTTTTCTGGATGCCCCTATAGGTTTTTGCCTCTAGTCCCTTTGGGTTTCTTCGTGAGAGACCTTCGTTTTCATTTCTCAGCAAATTTTATCCATTTTGCATCCGATGTCCTCTTGCCTTAGCTTTGACAGATTCCTTTCATGTCTTGAAGGCCTAAAAGTCTTGACGGGAAAGCATACTAGATTCTGAAGCTTAAAAGCTGCTCTCTTTGCTGTGAAATCCTTTGATCTCTTACCAGAATTTGAACCCTAGAGTTGTACTTCTCATTCCAAATTCTTCAACCTTCGCAAGTGCTGGTGAAGTCTTCTTATCATGGATTCAGGGACTAGTCATATCCACTGAGATCTACTTCTCCAACCGGGAAGTTTTAGGTCAAAATCTCTTTCAATCTTTGTATTTGTCAAAAATAATCAAAATGATTTGATGATATGAGTTAGCATGTTCCTAACCTAGGGATGACCAACTAATTATGATGCATGAATGATGATATTTTTAGAACTGCTGGAAAGATCTTGATTTCTGGTCGATCACCCTTAATCTCACATGGGTCTTCTGTCTTTGCCAAGTCTTCATTTTTGTCTTATCTTGAAAGGATGTGGCTGGCCCATACCATTCTGACTGAAATCCATGACCTCCTAAGGTACATCTTCGGACACTACCCCACTCAACTTGGGCTTCGTTATTTTCTCTTTATTGACTCTTCATGGTGAGTCCTCTTTACTCTCGTCATTGGGGTGAACTCATCCCCCAAAAATCTTTCAACCATTAACTTCCCTAAGGTATGATCTTCATTTTTCTTTACTAAACCTTCCTCCTTCGTTTCCTCTTGAAGGAAGGTACTGACTTTCATTGGTCGAAGTAACATTACCCACAGGCTTAACTCCTGCCTCTTCATGGGGTCTTTATGATGATTCTTCTACAATTTCAATCTTGAGGTGGACCCATGCCCCATAGATTTTTAAGTTCTCCTTATTCTCAAATCTTTGAGCGATCTGAAGTACATGGTCTTGAAATTGCTCTTATCGTAGTCACTGACAAATTATGTTATGCCAACCAATTAGGCCCTTGATCTGAAGCTGTGCCGAAAAGCCTTGTTATTTAAATGCTCGAACAAGTTCAAGGTACCACCATTAATACCACCCAATATTCTTTAAGGAATATGATTGCGCCATGAATCCCTATTGTGAACAGATCCGTTTCCATGACCTTCTTCAGGTGTGCAGACACATTCTTATGACAAGGTGGTGATATCTCCACGATTTTGAGTCAAACCTTTGCCCCAATATTCACTCATTCTAGCTAAAATTCTAAGCTTCAAAGGATAATCATGGGACTTCAACGGCTTTATGGAAACCCAGCCCTTGTTAACACTTTTCTGATTAAGCAAAGCAAAATACTCCTCAACTGTAGACGTCGGGTCCTTCCCGTTAACAGATAGTAGGATTCCAAGACTGAAAGATGGCTCAGAACGATGGTTGATTAACTTGGACATTCATTAAGCGTGTGATACACTACAATTCATACAAGACCAACTTCGTGATCGTCAACCCCATCTTTACCGGATTTGTTTCATCTTTCACAACTCATTTTGCTGTAAGCAGATGTAAGTATACCCCGCTCGCTTGATAAACTGTCGCCTGGTACACTTTGGTTATCTTTAGACCAACTTCGGACGGCTAAATCAATGCCCAATTTTTCCTAATCTTAGCAGTACTTCATCTTTTCCTCGAGTTCAAGGGTTACTTACCCTTGACCCATTTGTATGGTCCTTCTTCCTTCTGAATACTAGGCTGAAGACATGCCCCATGAGTCTCCCAATTTTCAAGAGAATTCAACCTTGATCTTTCTGAACCAACTAAGGCCTTGCAATAGATACTTATTTTAGGTTCTTGAATCATGTAACATGAAGGCCTGCTATTATTCCCTTCAAAAGCAATGATAGGTTTGCATTAAGTCGATCATGTACACACTTGACCTTGCATCCTAAACTCCATTCTAAAAAGCACGGAGATACCTTATTCTTCTATTTCTCTCTTTTCTTCTTTTTATTTCCTACATTTTTCTCTCTCTATCCTTTTGTCTATACATCGGTTTGCTAATCATCATTTCAACAAAGGATGCCCCTTTTTAGGTTAATAAACAAAATCAAAATTAATAAAAAGAATAGAATGCCCCAGATATCAAATGCAAGAGCGTCTTGGATTCAATCCCCCAATGACCAACAATTTACCTTTGAAGGTTGTGGCGATATTTACAAAATTCCTCCTAGATTGCTCAGTTCATCCTTATGATTATGGTACTTGCTTAATCGGTTTGAAAACTACTCCTTCTAGTTCTCACCATCTCTCTATTTAAAAATGTTTGAGCTTTCCGACTTTTATTCAGCCCATAGAGCGTGGAAAATGCTATTCGGATAATTCTAATTGTAAGTGTGTACTTTTGATTATAATTAATATTGTGCCAGTGTCCTCAAGGATTCATCTCCGGGACTTATTCAATTTGTTCATTCATTTCCTTTTTCCTAGGGGAATTCAACTCATTACAGTCCTTTGTCTCGAAGATAATGATGGAGCATACAACAATACCCCAAGTTACTCGACATAGTCACGATTTTGAAAATATTACCATCACTCATAAAGTGAAGAGTTTCAAACTTCAATGGAGTGCCCCTAAAATTCCACACTCGTATCCGAAAATGCCTATTACCAGGTTTTGAACATTGGAGTGCTTTTTAATTAATTCCTATTACCATGCATTGAAGGTTAAATCGATTTGTTTTATTTTGAAATATTATATTTTTCTTTTTCCAGCACACTCAAGCAACTCTATTTGGACTCTCCTTGGAGATTTTCTTATCATCGAACATCATCGAAAGAGTAGTAATCTTACTTCTCGTGCTTTACCGACCAGAGCAAACTGATCGAAAATCATGCTTCATCGTTATCATAACATTCAATTGATCTGTTTCATTAGAATCAATGTCGCATCATGCACGTGATATCCAGGGGTCTATGAGGGTAAGAAAAAATATATACACATATGTTTAAGAAAAGAGTATCCTTTCATTGAAATAGCAAAAGCAAACATAAATTAAACCTTTACAAATTATTACTACTGTCTTCGGGTAAACAAAAACAAAATTAACACACATAAAAGCAGGTAAAACAAAAACCTAAAAATATGGATAGGATGTGTAACATACTCTAACCACCCTAGTAGGATTAGGTAAGTTACCACAATTTCAATCAATGATCCATTCAATTAAAGCTAGTGAGTTCAATTCGTTTTAAGTTTTTCTTGCTCATTAAGTAAGTAATCGAATAGGTGAGGACCCAATAGACAATTCATGATGCACCTATTAGATATATTAGGACCCATAATGCAATTAGTTATCATGATCAATACCATTTAGGACTTACTTGTTCTTCAAGAAACCATTCGACTAGATGGAAAACACAATAGAAAATTTTCAACATTCAATGAAGCTATTATGCATAGTAATAGGTGATTACATCATTTACTTAAGTGACCTTAATCAAACATACATGCTTTCAGTGTTATATACATCATTCGGGTAGTACTATAAGTGACCAAAGTGGTTCATGTCTAAACATGTAGATTACTACATTTACTTATTGTTAACTATCCAACTTCAATAGATCTATTCAACCATTACATGCATAATCCAACCATGGGAATCTAACATTAGGCTAAAAGCATCCAGGCTTAATAAAGTGCATACATGCTCATATATACTTACCATACTCTTTATAGATCATAGATGAAGTTAATATATACAAACCATTACTAAGTGATCATGAATATACATGCCTTAGGTGCCACCATCCTAGGAGAACTATAACAAGTTGGAAACATACTCTCTCAAGCAAAATGTGACTTGTACGAGCCTAGACTTTGGGGTAGGATCCAATTTCAACCTGAATCGTAGTAAAAAGACTTGAATAAGCAAAGCTTAGTGAGTGAGTTCAAGTTAGAAGGCAATCAATACAATATGTCTCAACTACGACCATCTAATAGATGGTATGGTTCCCCAATCAATAAGGAACCATTCGAAACAATGTAAACAATACTAGATGCTTTTGCTTAATTTTCAATCCAATATCAATAAAAGGTTTGAAATTTAGACATGCTCAATCATCCACTTCGAATAAAAATAGGCATAACATGTCATTTGAACACAATCAATGTCTCAAACTCAAGTAATCTCATATAAGCAATGTCTCAATATCAATAGTTTAGGGCAATCAATTTTCCTTTACTATCAATCAATGCAATTAAATGTAACAATAGATTCAATGTACATGAGATATAGTTTATTTTAAGTATAGCCTTGAGAATCTATTACTCAGTCTAGATACTCAAGTCCCCAACCAAACTGTCACCAATATCAATAGTCAATATGGTACAAAGTACCGGTCAAATCCCTCCTACTGCTGCCAATGACCAATAACAATACTTCCCTCATACTGTCACCAATTAGGGAATAATGTCCCGAACCGTAGTCCATCCCGATAATGAGCTCTATGGACTCTATGGCATGCCAACTATATCTATGACCGAATCAAGACCAAGGCTTACAATAATTATCACTTTCATTCAATTTCAAGCATGATTCAATTCAATGTGCACATTTTGTGCCAATATCCCCTATCAATCGAATAGGGTTCAAAGCCAATACCAATATTAATATTCCAATAGTCAATGAAGGTATGTCAATCAATATGTCATTAAACAGTGAATTGAGTTACTTTTAACTATAACAAACATGCTTCATTTCAATATAGTTCAATTAAGCAAGAAGCATATCATGGCAATCAATTGTAATTCAAGCATGCTTCTCAATCAAGTAACCACTCAGAAGAGCACTTACCTAATGCTCCATAGCAAGCTCATTACACAATTTACACTAAGAATCAATAAGAAATTCAAATCAGAAATGGGCTTGGAGAGGTTACCGCCCTCTCCAAACTTTAAACTGCACTCACAGGAATATTTCGAGCTATTGACGTTCCCGAATCGAAATCCCTTTCCCTCTACTAGCTTGCTGATCTATGTGAACCCCTTTCTCCTCAATATCCACTTGATCTATCATTCATACAATGCATAGTGTATTAGGTAAAATCCAGCAACCATTTGAGTCATTATGTGACTCCATACACTCAAGCATTCAATTCAAAACATCAAGACTATTGTTGCCTGGCAGCATGTGCACTACTTGCTTAAATGTTCATATCTTTTATTCCGTATGTCGGAATTTTGAACCATTTACACCGTTAGAAAGATAACTTAATTTTCCTTCTAACCATATAGGCCTTGCATTTTTATTCATAGTGAATTAATACTGTTTTTTGTTTAAACACAGACCAAATTATGCCACTGGACAGTTTGCACTGTCCTTAGAGATTAGTCTCTACAAACTGTTTTATAACTCAGAATTTGATTCCGTTTGTACTATACGAAACTAGACATACACATGATTCTGTACATATAAGATTTATTCCCTAATTTGGTCTATGTGATTTTCTACAAATTTTTAAACTTACTGCCCGAAACAGAGTCTTCTGGACAAATTTCCTTAAGCTAGATTCTAGCTTCATTAATCACTTAGACAAGGATTCTAACATGATTGTTCAACACATATACTCATTCATACATGTCCAATTATGTGTCAAACCTATAAAAATAGGGCAATTGAACAATATTTTCAAATTGATTCATTAAGACATCATCTCACTAGAATTTCCAGCAACAAGAATTTCACATATCAATCATCCATTCTAATCATCATCCAAATTTTTCCAGCAACTAGCATAACATTTCACCATCAATTTGGTTATTGACAACATCAATTTCTCCTACTTATTCGAATGGCACTACCAATTTCATGGATTGATCAATCAATTGAACTTCTTAACTAATTCATGGCATCAATTCACTAACTAATCATCCAATTCATGTAATTCAAGCAAGAACTTAAAATCTACATGCATCATTTGAATCTATAATGCATTAAGGAAGATATTTTACCTTCTTATCAAGATAATATGAATGCTAGCAACTCCAATTCTTCCAATTTTCAAGCTTGAATCTATGAACATGGAGTTTTCTCACTCAATTCTTTTCTCTCCTATTTTGTTCATCTTTTCGGCCACAAGGAAGAAGATGATAATAGATCATTAATTAATCCCCCCCAAAATAACTAATTTGTCCTTGATTATCCACTAATTAATGACATGTGTAGGGGCATTTAGGAATATAAGAATTTAGCATACATTCCTTCACTTTGTTATTTGTTTTGGTTTGGTCACTTATAATTTAGGTTACCACTTTTCATTTATAGAATTCTAGTCCTTATTAACTAGACCTAGTACCTTACTTTCAATCAATTAGGGATTAAATGAAGGCATTATAGTAACTTCCTTTATACTAGTTTTGAGGATATTACAGGATGCCCTAGAAACCCCTGACCCTTGCAACGTAGGTCAATCATCCCGATGGCTCAAACTTTCCAAAAACTTGGCCTCTTTCTCTGAACTTTGGTTTTCCATTCTCAAAGGAAAGCACTCTATTCTTAATAAGCTCATAGATCTTGCCCTTCAGAAACACGCACTCTTTTGTTGTATGGCCAAAGTTGCCGTGATGATTATTGCGTGTAATAAGTGCTCCGCAATTGTGCAAGTGTACACGTCGCAAGTTATAGTATAAAAGATATCGTCTCCACGGGGATTGGTGCCACTTCAAGAATCTAATCTCTTGCACTGTAAAAACTAAAAACACAAGTAGAAAATTGTAGGAGTTTAACTAACAACTAAACTAGAAAGCAATAAAGTAGAAGAAGATGTAATCAAATGAGAGAGAATAGGCCAGGTTATCGTGAGTTGAGGTGTGATAGCCGATTGGATCATCTTGGTAAAAGAGTGCAAGGGCAACTCAGTTGTCGTGGCAACTTATGCAGCGGGGTTGCCTTGGTAACCAATCGACGGTTGCCTGGGCAACTACTTGGGTGGCTGGGCAACAACTTCAAGGTTCGGCGGAGCGTTCTTCAATGGTTTCTTCTTATCCCTAAGTCAAAACTCTAGCTATTTGTGCATGCCTTGACAATACATCCCTGTGTGAATCAAGGGTGAACAACAACCAATCTTGCGCTCCTCTTAGCCATTGAAATCCTTAACTTATTCCTAACCCGGATTAATCTTCACCATCAATAGATTGAATAAAGACCATACTCATTCGTTTCTTGAATCTAACTCTTCGGATATTAGATAAATAGACGAAGTTACGAGATCCTCTCCCAATTCACTTGCAAACAAGAATAAGAACCAAGAATGAGTAAACCTTGAATTAAAAGTGCAAACTCTTATTATCTAAAAAAATCCAATTTTTTCTCACAACCACAAAACACAATAACCTTAGCCAAATAGATTTAGTTCATGGCTAGGTTCCAAAGAAACACAAGATAAAGAATTCCTACCATAAACCTAATTGAACAAGAAAGAAAAAGATGAAGAATGGTTGAAGCCTTGTCGAGATCTCTCCAAAGCTCTTGTCGAAATCTCCCTTGCTCTCTTTGTCAAAATTTCTCTCCTCTCTCCCCTCATGGAGTTGATGGCTTGGTCCTCAATTTATAGGGCTAGGTCAAAGTCTTTTTTGAGGAGGAAGTTAAGTTGAAATTAAATATCTTTAAAGAATATAATTCTTTATTATATTTAAATTCCTTCTAGAACTTCTCCTATCTTCTTGGGATTTAATTTCTCTTTAACCTTTTCATGGAAATCAAACTCCTTTGGGATTTAACTTTGCTCCACGTCATCTTGGGCTTATCTAGTCATCAATTTTGACTACCATATCATCTTATTCCTTATCAAAAATTGCCCTGGCAACTAGCTCGGCATCTCCTTCATGCATTCCCCTAGCAACTAGCTCGGCATCTCCTTCATGCATTGCCCTGGCAACTGGTTCTAGCCTTGCTTTGGCAAGTGATTCTGCACACACACACAAAACACACCAAAGCAGTATCTTTTTCCACAAAATTAAGCAAAATATGAAATTAAGCTTGTCCACCAAGGAAATAATGCAAACATGCATGAATGGCTAATAATGCAACTAATATGAGCCTAAGTCTAGCAATAATAAGAATAAAAAGGTAATAAAAATAGTACTTTTGAACATTTAACACACCCCCAAACTCGAACTATTGCTTGTCCTCAAGCAATGAAAACTAATAATTACCCGCCAAGACTTCAATTTTCACAAACTTAGCTTTGAACTTGATTTCAATTCTCAGAACCGTGGCACAAAGTATGATTGGCTTTTCATTTTTTGGAAAACTTAGGAGTTACTCGGAATCAAACTATAATGCTTGTGAGTGTGTGCGGAGTTGTGTGCAAGTTGTTTTTTCAGATTCTATGCAAACAAGAGGTTTTCAAATTACTTCATTGGGTTCTTTTAACATGTTTTAACTAGAGCCGGTTTCGGGCACCTCTAGTGTTTTGTTTTTAGTTTTCTTAAGTTAATTAATTTATTCGACTAGAGCCGGTTTTGGGCACCTCTAGCAAACAATTTTTAGCATACACTAGAGCCAATTTCGGGAGCCTCTAGCGATCAATTTTTTAGCACATACTAGAGCCAATTTCGGGAACCTCTAGCATTCATCCAATTTTTATTCTAATCCCCCAACTCTTTAGCTATCAACCTAAGTTCGCTAGAATTCCTTAAATCAATCAAGCCACACAGTGTTTCATCAAGTTTAGCATCATAGTACGATTCTAAGTGTTTCCATGTTTATCCTAGAATAAAAAGTTCTATCAATTAAGTACATTGGCAAAGTCATCATCGGATATTCATCAAATATAGGCAATTCTTGTTCCAACTAAAGGCATGGCAAGCAATTTATGTATCCTAAATGCAATACTTAAGATGAATGCAACTAAACATGGTAACTAACTAATAACAATCCCCCCAAACTCGAGTGAGGCATTGTCCTCAATGCATGCACAAAGAAAAATAAAAATAAAGAGAAGTAAAATGCAAACGAGGACTTACTCCGAGAGTTCGTCGTCGTGGATGATTAGTTTCCTTTTGGTCGGTGTCTTGATTCTTTTGCTTGAACGCGGTGGTTGCTTCCTTGTTGCCGATGGTGGAATCGATCCTCGTATGGGGTTGTCCTCATCGTCCTCTTCATTAATGTCATTGGTTTTTCGCTTGGGCTTGGAGTATTCGATTGGTGCGGTCTTTGTGGTGCAATAGAGGACTCGTCCGAATCTGAAAAATCAGACAATGATTCAAGATGAGTTGATTGGGCATAGGTGCTTTACCTTTGGCTTTTGTAGTGGTTGCGGCGTCTTTAGCTTTGTTTGCTGCGACATCTTCAGTGTTTGTTGCCGTGGCAACTTCTTGGGCAAGCGCGCGGTGTAGGTTGCCTCAGAATCATCTGCATTGCGATTACCGTGGCAACTGCTTCATTGGTTGTCGTGGCAAAGATTTGGCGGGAAAGATGGGAATGGCACGCGGCTGTCCGGGTACTTTTCAGGATGACTTGGGTGATGGCATTGTTGTGATCCTTCATGTGCCGCATGAACATTAGTTGCCGGTCTTCAATTTGCCTAAGGCGGTTCGACAACGGTTGTAAGAGTGCTTCAAGTTGTCCTAGGTTGCTGGACGAGTTACCAGGGCATCAGTTGCTTGGGCATTAGGAGTTACCGAGGCGGCAAGAGTTTTCGCGGCAATTGAAGGCGTTGGGGATTTTACTAGTGCCTCTCCCATTAGCTTTCAGATTTGTGCTCGATTCCAACCGGACTTTGGTGGGGCCTTTTCAACAGTGGAGTCACTTGGGACATGCATCTCCTTGCAAAGATTGGAAATTAAGCAAGGGAAGAAAAGAGAACCCTTGTCTTTTGTGCTACATACAAAAATCTCATCACAAATAATTTTTCCAATGTTAATGATGTGATTATGCAAAATATAATGTATGAGCAAAAGACGAGGTGTATCAACGGTGGTATTGTGTGTAGTGGGCATTAAAGAAGTTTTAACAAACTTATTCCATAACTTTGCCTCGGGTTTAAGTCGAAGGTGATTTACTGTGCCCTTGTATTTACCGTCGTTCCGATGAGTTCCCGATAGAGTGAGTTATTAAAGCACCTTGTCGAGTTACTTGGGCATGAGTTGATCAACAAGGGCTTGATGCTCGTCCTTCTCAATGTAGAGCCCGTAAAAGGCGTTGATGTTTTCGGGGCTTATGAGTATAGCCTTGTCATGAACAAAAACATAAGGATTATCTGGGATAGGTGAGTGAACATAAGGATTGATGGCAAAAGATTTGCCACTTTTGATTTGCAATCCTTTCGAAGATGAATGGTTCAAGGCCGAAATCTTGATGAGAGTTGGAGTATTCAAAGCCTTGTTCTTCGCAAATCTTTCGGCTTTCAAACTTGGAGTGAAATCTTTCTTGAACCACCGGTGTAGCAAACTTCTTGTATCTTGGTTCTTTGGAGGAACTTGGATGAACCAAAAATCCGATTTTGGATGCCATGGATGATCCTGGTTGTGAGTTTGGTAGAAACAAAGAAAATAAAGCAAAAGAAACTAAAGAGTTGCAAGGTGAAAAGTAGGAATATGTTTCTTGGAAGTTAAGGGTGATGGGTTAAATAGAAAAGATAGGTAGTAAATATGGTGGGTGGGAGTAATTTTGAGAGAAAGAAAACAAGGGTTTAGATTGGGGAAGGTGGCTAGGGGGTTTAGGGAAGGGGAAGGGTTTGGCCGGTTATGTAGGGTTTATTTAGGGTAAATTGGAGGCTTAATATAAGCCTTAGATTCAGCCCATTAATTTCCTTGTTGAAGAAGTTTCCTTCTTGAATCAAAATTCCTCTTTATCTTGAACTCTTTTCCTACAATTCAAAAACAAATAAAATAAGGATTAAAATTAAAGATAAACTAATAAAAGAAAATAAATAAAGATGTGCAAAGAAACTCTTAAACTTAAAATTTTAAAAACAATTAGATAAATATGAAAGAAAGATGTAGTTTTAATCTTAAAGAAAATAAATAAATCTATCCTAAAAAGAAAAATAACCGAAAATAATAAATAAAAATATAAAATTAAATAGTTCAAAAAAAAGAAAAAGAAAAATAAAAAGAAAAAGAAAATATCGAAAGGAGAGCATGCTCATGCATCTCCTAAGTTGACCACTTCTTTGTTACGTTCCACATGGGCACCGTTGTAGTGCTTCAATCCGCTAACTTTGAATTCATGTTCGTCAGTGATGGACTTGATTATCACGGCACCATGGGAGAATGGTTTGACAACTTCGAATGGTCCCGACTATCTTGATTTTAGTTTTCCCGGGAAAAGTTTCAGCCGAGAATTGAATAAGAGAACTAGTTGCTCTGGCATGAATTGCCGCGACAATAGTTTCTTGCCATGCCATTGCTTTGTTTTCTCCTTGTAGATTCGTGCATTGTTATAGGCGAGTGCATGGAATTCTTCTATCTCGTTGAGGTCCAACAAACGCTTTTGTCCGGCACTTTCCCAATCCATATTCATGGTCTTGATTACCCAATATGCCTTGTGTTCGATTTCCACTGGTAGATGGCATGTTTTGCCATAGACAAGTTAGAAGGGGGACATACCTAAGGGTGTTTTGAATGCAGTGCGATATGCCCAAAGTGCGTCATCTAGTCTTACTGACCAATCCTTCCTAGAGGGATTTACAACTTTCTCAAGTATACCCTTCAATTCCGGTTGGAAATTTCTGCTTGCCCATTGGTTTGTGGGTGATATGCCGTGGCAATATTGTGAGATACACCAAAGCGTTGTAACATCTTGGCGATGAGTTTGTTGTCGAAGTGCTTGCCTTCATCACTGATAATTGCTCTCGGCATCCCAAACTATGTAAATATATTTTCTGCAAGAATCGTTGCACAGTCTTGGAATCATTGTTGGGAACTGCAGTTGCCTCAACCCATTTAGACGCGTAGTCAATGGTAAGTAGAATGTAGAGGTTGCTGAATGAAGATGGGAAAGGTCCCATAAAATGGATCCCCCATACATCGAACAATTCCACCTCGATGATATTTTGGAGTGACATCTCATGTCGTCTAGAGATATTACCCGTCCTCTGGCAACGATCACATTGCTTGTAAAATTCTTGGGCATCTTTGTACAGTGTTGGCCAATACAAACCGAATTGCAAAACTTTGGTCGTGGTACGTGTTCCTCCAAAATGTCCTCCATAGGGTGAAGAATGGCATTGCCAGAGTACATTTTGCTGCTCCTCTTCAGGGACACATCAGCGTATAACCTGATCTACACATTGTTTAAACAAAAGAGGCTCGTCCCAAAAGTAATGGTTAGCATCATGGCAAAATCGCTTCTTTCATTGGCGAGTAAGGCCATAAGGTAAAATACCACAAACAAGGAAATTAACTAAATCCGCGTACCAGGGTATTGCCGAGGCATGTGTTGCCATGGCAACTACTTCCATGGTTGCCAAGGCTTGCGCGTCCAGAGTTGTCACAGTATGCGCGTCCATGGTTACCGAGGCATGCGAGTTAAGAGTTGCTAAGGCGTCGAGGGTTGCCGAAGCATACGCATCCATGGTTGCCGAGGCATACGCGTCCATGGTTGCTGAGGCAACTAACAGTTGCTCATCTTGGAATGCATCGCATATCTCTAAATCTGCGTCCTCCTCCCTATTGCGTTCTAAGCGTGATAAGTGATCGACCACTTGATTTTATGTTCCTTTCCTGTCCTTAATTTCAATATCAAACTCTTGTAAAAGCAATATCCAACGAATCAAATGAGGTTTGGCATCCTTTTTAGCAAATTGATACTTAATTGCCGAATGGTCCGTATGAACAATTACCTTTGTACCAATCAAATAGGATCGAAACTTGTCAAATGCGAAAACTACGGCTAGTAACTCTTTCTCCGTTGTTGTGTAATTCGCTTGAGCACTATTAAGAGTTTTACTAGCGTAGTATATCACATGAAAGGTCTTACCTGTGCATTGGCCTAGGACAGCTCCTACCGCGAAATCACTTGCATCACACATGAGCTCAAAAGGTAGCGTCAATCGGTGGAGCGACAATGGGTGCGAGGTAAGCTTTTCCTTTAGGGTTTGAATGCTTGGGCGCAAGAATCATCAAATTTGAAGACTTTATCCTGTTCAAGCAAATTGCACAAGGGTTTAGTAATTTTAGAAAAATTATGAATGAACCTCCTGTAAAAACTCGCATGTCCAAGAAAGCAGATTCCTTTAATTAGAACTTGGTGGGGTAATCTCTCGATCACAACCACCTTGGCTTTGTCAACTTCAATTCCCTTGGATGAAATCTTGTGGCCGAGCACTATTCTTTCATCTACCATAAAATGGCACTTCTCACAATTAAGGACTAAATCGGTTTCTTCATATCTTGCCAACACCTTCTCTAAATTGCCGAGGCAAATCACAAAGTAATTACCAAAAATGGAAAAATCATCCATGAAGATCTCAAGGAAGTCTTCGACCATGTCTGAAAAGAGTACCATCATACATCTTTGGAAGGTTGTCGGGGCATTACACAATTCGAACGACATCCTTTAGAAAGCATAAGTATCGTATGGGCATGTGAAGGTTGTATTTTCTTGATCTTCTAGTGCTATGGCAATTTGATTGTAACCTGAATAACCATCAAGAAAATAATAAAAGGGTTTACCTGCAAGACGGTCAAGCATTTGATCAATAAAGGGTAATAGGAAGTGATATTTCCTAGTGGCTTTGTTTAGCTTTCGATAATCCATACAAACCATCCAACCGGTCACAGTCCTGGTTGGAATGAGTTCATTGTTTTCATTACTTACTACCGTTATACCTCCCTTTTTCGATACACATTGTACCAGACTTACCCATGTACTATCAGAGATAGGGTATATAATGTCGGCGTCAAGCCACTTGATGATTTCTTTCATTACAACCCTTTTCATGGCATGACTCAGTCTCCTCTGGGCCTCAATCGAAGGTTTGTGATCATCTTCCAACAAAATCTTGTGCATGCACTCTGCCGGGCTAATTCCTTTCAAGTCGGCAATTGTCCACCCTATTTCCTTCTTGTGTTGCATCAACATTTTGATCAGCTTCTTTTCCTGCTCAGGCTATAACTTAGAGGAAATAATTACAGGCAATGTATTATCGGTTCCCAAGTAAGCATATTTTAGTTGTCCTGGCAATTGTTTCAACTTAAGAATCGGTGGTTGTTCAATGGAGGGCTTTTCGAGTTTACCTTCCTTACGAGTAATCCGGTGGTTCGGGGTATGTACCTAGTCGATTGACTAACCAATTTGCCTCTTCTTGTTGTTCCTCATCGATCGGTTCTTCATACTCCTCAGGTTCCTCTTGATCGGTAATACAGTTGCCCGAGGCAACTAAATTCCTCGTCGAAGTTAAACTCTGCCGTGGCATGAAGAAGTTGGCATTCTTCCGATCATCAACATGCCTTAGTGTTTGGAACACATTTAGTTTAACTTGCTGGTCATTCACCCTCATTGTGAGTTCTCCCTTTTCAACATCGATCAAGGTTCTCCCTGTTGCTAGGAAGGGTCTCCCGAGAATGATAGGTGCATGTTCATCTACTTCACAATCCAAAACAATAAAGTCAGCGGGAAAAATAAATTTATCAACTTTTACCAGTATGCCTTCGATTTTTCCCTCCGGATGCACATAGGATCTGTCGGCTAGCTGTAGCATAACTGTTGTAGGTCTTGCCTTCTCGATTCCTAGATTCTGGAAAATTGATTTAGGCATCAAGTTTATGCTTGCTCTAAGGTCACATAATGCTTTCCTGACATAGTGGTTTCTGATGGAACAAGGTATTGTGAAACTTCCGGGATCCTTCAACTTGGGTGGCATGCGATTGTGCAACATGGCCATGCATCCCTCTGTTGCGGCAACTGTTTCAAACTCTTCTAGCCTTGTTCTCTTGGACACAATGTCTTTAAGAAACTTGGCATAGTTCGGCATTTGTTCAATCGCCTCAACCAACGGCAAGTTGATATGGACTTGTTTTAGGATATTAAGAAACTTCTTGAATTGATATTCTTGCTTTTGTCGTTTCAACCTTTGTGGGAATGGTGGTGGAAGTTAGATATCTTGATCCTTTCATTGGTCGGAACTGATTGACGGCATTGCCGAGGCAACTGGAGTTATCGTGGCATTGTCAACTGGGGTTGCCATGGCGTGCCTATCGTTGGTTTCTGCAACATCCTTATTGCCGGTTTCTGAGGCATGCTTATCGCTGGTTGCCGCGGTAATTCCTGGTTCATCATCTGAGGCTTTATCTTTGAGTTCATCTTGTTCTTTTTGTGGAGTTTTGTTTGATGAGCGAGCTTGAGCCTCTTTAAGTTGTTGGCCACTTCTAGTGGTGATCGCCTTACATTGCTCATGGCCAGTTCCTCTTGCAACTTCAGTATCGCTACGTAAACCTCTTTGCGGTCTAGTATTCAGGTTTTGAGCAAATTGTATGACTTGATTTTCCAATGATTTGATTGCCACCTCTTGGTTTTGCAATCTCATCTCGGTCCTGTTAATAAAAGCATCAGTTCTTTTTATGAAGTTACTATTCTCAGCCATATAAGATTCAGTTTTCAACATAAAAGCATTGAGAGAATTTTCCAAAGAACTAGATGTTGTCGGATGTTGCTGCGATAATTGTTGCCGTGGCATATTCTGCTGGAATCCCGATGCTTGTGCATTCTGATTGTTCTGGTTTAGAGCATTGTTGGGATTACTCCATGAAAAATTCGGGTGCTTCTTCCAAGCTGGATTGTATGTATCGACATCACATTGTTGTTCCGGTTATAATTCCCCACATAAAAGCTGGATTCCGGATTCTGCATACATTCAAAAGAATCATGGTTACCACCACATAACTCACAAAAGGAATCCATTACCTTGACCTCCTGTGTATTGTTTGGTTTCTGCATGTTCTGGACCATCTTGGTTAGAGTGGCCAATTGTGCCGAAATTGAGTCTGATGATCTCAAATCATGTATTGTGGCTTGGCGTCTAACTCCTCCTCTTCTAGCAGATGGGAATTGATAATCATTCTTGGCAAGCCTATTTAGAATTTGCATTGCTTCCTCCGGTGACTTATCTAGGAGTATGCCGTTTGCCGAGGCATCTAGCATCATCCTTGTTGGTGTATTCACGGTGTTGTAAAACATTGTTACTTGTATCCACACTGGGAATCCGTGTAGGGGCATTTTTGTAGAAGTTCTCTATATCGCTCCCAAGCCTCGTACATGGATTTATCATCTGCCTGTCAAAAAGAAGTAATTTTGTTACGAAGCTTATCAGTCAAATTTGTAGGATTAAATTGAGCAAGGAAATCACGACAAAGATCGGTCCAAAATCCTATTGATCCTGTAGGAATACTATTCAACCATGCTTTCGCCCTATCCCTCAGTGAATAGGGGAATAATCTTAGTCGTAAAATATCGGGGTGACTCTTTGTATTTTGAATGAATTGCAAATCTCGAGGAAAGATTTAAGATGTTGTCGTGCATCTTCAGTTGCTGAGCCGCCAAATTGACCAATTGTGTTGATCATATTGAACATCACCGGTTTCAACTCAAAGTGGTCGGCTTCAATTTCAGGTGTGACAAAGCCAGGATTAAGTCCTTCAAGATCTTCTTCAAGATAGTCTCAAATAGTTATGTTTCGTGCAAGCATCTCTCCTCCTCCTGCTGGAACATCCAGATTCATATTGTCGTCTTGATTAGCCATTGCTACTATTAACCTTTGTCTGATTCTTTGCAAGGTTCGTTTGATTTATGGATCAAAGGGATATTCTGGTGTAATCGATCTCGCCCTGGTCATATACCAATGCAAAACCAAAGTTTGTTAACCCTTTGAATCTTAAACAAGAAAAATAAAAAGTGCAAGAAAATAAAAACAAAGTTGCTATTGCCAATCCCCAGCAACGGCGCCAAAAACTTGTTGCGCGTAATAAGTGCTCCGCAATTGTGTAAGTGTACACGTCGCAAGTTATAGTATAAAAGATATCGTCTCCACAGGGATTGGTGCCACTTCAAGAATCTATCTCTTGCACTGTAAAAAGTAAAAACACAAGTAGAAAATTGTAGAAGTTTAACTAACAACTAAACTAGAAAGCAATAAAGTAGAAGAAGATGTAATCAAATGAGAGAGAATAGGTCGGGTTATCGTGAGTTGAGGTGTGATAGCCGATTGGATCGTCTTGGTAAAAGAGTGCAAGGGCAACGCAGTTGTCGTGGCAACTTGTGCAGCGGGGTTGCCTTGGCAACTAATCGACGGTTGCCTGGGCAACTAGTTGGGCAACTACTTGGGCGGCTGGGCAGCAACTTCAAGGTTCGGCGGAGCATTCTTCAATGGTTTCTTCTTATCCCTAATTCGAAACTCTAGCTATTTGTGCATGCCTTGACAATACATCCCTACGTGAATCAAGGGTGAACAACAACCAATCTTGCGCTCCTCTTAGCCGTTGAAATCCTTAACTTATTCCTAAGTCGGATTAATCTTCACCATCAATAGATTGAATAAAGACCATACTCATTCGTTTCTTGAATCTAACTCTCCCGATATTAGATAAATAGATGAAGTTACGAGATCCTCTCCCAATTCACTCGCAAACAAGAATAAGAACCAAGAATGAGTAAACCTTGAATTGAAAGTGCAAACTCTTATTACCTAAACAAAATCCAATTGTTTCTCACAACCACAAAACACAATAACCTTAGCCAAATAGATTTAGTTCATGGCTAGGTTCCAAAGAAACACAAGACAAAAAATTCCTAGCATAAACCTAATTGAACAAGAAAGAAAAAGATGAAGAATGGTTGAAGCCTTGTCGAAATCTCTTCAAAGCTCTTGTCGAAATCTCCCTTGCTCTCTTTATCGAAATTTCTCTCATCTCTCCCCTCATGGAGTTGACGGCTTGGTCCTCAATTTATAAGGCTAGGTCAAAGTCTTTTTGAGGAGGAAGTTAAGTTGAAATTAAATATCTTTAAAGAATATAATTCTTTATTATATTTAAATTCCTTCTAGAACTTCTCCTATCTTCTTGGGATTTAATTTCTCTTTAACCTCTTCATGGAAATCAAACTCCTTTGGGATTTAACATTGCTCCACGTCATCTTGGGCTTATCTAGTCATCAATTTTGACTACCATATCATCTTATTCCTTATCAAAAATTGCCCTGGCAACTAGCTCGACATCTCCTTCATGCATTCCCCAGCAACTAGCTCGGCATCTCCTTCATGCATTGCCCGGCAATCTGGTTCTAGCCTTGCTTTGGCAAGTGATTCTGCACACACACACAAAACACACCAAAGCAGTATCTTTTTCCACAAAATTAAGCAAAATATGAAATTAAGCTTGTCCACTAAGGAAATAATGCAAACATGCATGAATGGCTAATAATGCAACTAATATGAGCCTAAGTCTAGCAATAATAAGAATAAAAAGGTAATAAAAATAGTACTTTTGAACATTTAACACACCCCCAAAACTCGAACTATTGCTTGTCCTCAAGCAATGAAAACTAATAATTACCCGCCAAGACTTCAATTTTCACAAACTTAGCTTTGAACTTGATTTCAATTCTCGTAACCGTGGCACAAAGTATGATTGGCTTTTCATTTTTTGGAAAACTTAGGAGTTACTCGGAATCAAACTATAATGCTTGTGAGTGTGTGCGGAGTTGTGTGCAAGTTGTTTTTTCAGATTCTATGCAAACAAGAGGTTTTCAAATTACTTCATTGGGTTCTTTTAACATGTTTTAACTAGAGCCAGTTTTGGGCACCTCTAGCGTTTTGTTTTTAGTTTTCTTAATTTAATTAATTTATTCGACTAGAGTTGGTTTTGGGCACCTCTAGCAAACAATTTTTAGCATACACTAGAGCCAATTTCGGGAGCCTCTAGCGATCAATTTTTTAGCACATACTAGAGCCAATTTCGGGCACCTCTAGCATTCATCCAATTTTTATTCTAATCCCCCCAACTTTTTAGCTATCAACCTAAGTTCGTTATAATTCCTTAAATCAATCAAGCCACACAATGTTTCATCAAGTTTAGCATCATAGTACGATTCTAAGTGTTTCCACGTTTATCCTAGAATAAAAAGTTCTATCAATTAAGTACATTGGCAAAGTCATCATCGGATATTCATCAAATATAGGCAATTCTTGTTCCAACTAAAGGCATGGCAAGCAATTTATGTATCCTAAATGCAATACTTAAGATGAATGCAACTAAACATGGTAACTAACTAATAACAATCCCCCCAAACTCGAGTGAGGCATTGTCCTCAATGCATGCACAAAGAAAAATAAAAATAAAGAGAAGTAAAATGCAAACGAGGACTTACTCCGAGAGTTCGTCGTCGTGGATGATTAGTTTCCTTTTGGTCGGTGTCTTGATTCTTTTGCTTGAACGCGGTGGTTGCTTCCTTGTTGCCGATGGTGGAATCGATCCTCGTATGGGGTTGTCCTCATCGTCCTCTTCATTAATGTCATTGGTTTTTCGCTTGGGCTTGGAGTATTCGATTGGTGCGGTCTTTGTGGTGCAATAGAGGACTCGTCCGAATCTGAAAAATCAGACAATGATTCAGTACGAGTTGATTCAGGCATAGGTGCTTTACCTTTGGCTTTTGTAGTGGTTGCCAGGGCGTCTTTAGCTTTGTTTGCTGCGACATCTTCAGTGTTTGTTGCCGTGGCAACTTCTTGGGCAAGCGCAGTGTAGGTTGCCTCAGAATCATCTGTTGCGGTTACCGTGGCAACTGCTTCATTGGTTGTCGTGGCAAAGATTTCGGCAGGAAAGATGGGGAATGGCACGCGGCTGTCCGGGTACTTTTCCAGGATGACTTGGGTGATGGCATTGTTGTGATCCTTCATGTGCCGCATGAACATTAGTTGCCGGTCTTCAATTTGCCTAAGGCGGTTCGACAACGGTTGTAAGAGTGCTTCAAGTTGTCCTAGGTTGCTGGACGAGTTACCAGGGCATCAGTTGCTTGGGCATTAGGAGTTACCGAGGCGGCAAGAGTTTTCGCGGCAATTGAAGGCGTTGGGGATTTTACTAGTGCCTCTCCCATTAGCTTTCAGATTTGTGCTCGATTCCAACCGGACTTTGGTGGGGCCTTTTCAACAGTGGAGTCACTTGGGACATGCATCTCCTTGCAAAGATTGGAAATTAAGCAAGGGAAGAAAAGAGAACCCTTGTCTTTTGTGCTACATACAAAAATCTCATCACAAATAATTTTTCCAATGTTAATGATGTGATTATGCAAAATATAATGTATGAGCAAAAGACGAGGTGTATCAACGGTGGTATTGTGTGTAGTGGGCATTAAAGAAGTTTTAACAAACTTATTCCATAACTTTGCCTCGGGTTTAAGTCGAAGGTGATTTACTGTGCCCTTGTATTTACCGTCGTTCCGATGAGTTCCCGATAGAGTGAGTTATTAAAGCACCTTGTCGAGTTACTTGGGCATGAGTTGATCAACAAGGGCTTGATGCTCGTCCTTCTCAATGTAGAGCCCGTAAAAGGCGTTGATGTTTTCGGGGCTTATGAGTATAGCCTTGTCATGAACAAAAACATAAGGATTATCTGGGATAGGTGAGTGAACATAAGGATTGATGGCAAAAGATTTGCCACTTTTGATTTGCAATCCTTTCGAAGATGAATGGTTCAAGGCCGAAATCTTGATGAGAGTTGGAGTATTCAAAGCCTTGTTCTTCGCAAATCTTTCGGCTTTCAAACTTGGAGTGAAATCTTTCTTGAACCACCGGTGTAGCAAACTTCTTGTATCTTGGTTCTTTGGAGGAACTTGGATGAACCAAAAATCCGATTTTGGATGCCATGGATGATCCTGGTTGTGAGTTTGGTAGAAACAAAGAAAATAAAGCAAAAGAAACTAAAGAGTTGCAAGGTGAAAAGTAGGAATATGTTTCTTGGAAGTTAAGGGTGATGGGTTAAATAGAAAAGATAGGTAGTAAATATGGTGGGTGGGAGTAATTTTGAGAGAAAGAAAACAAGGGTTTAGATTGGGGGAAGGTGACGGCTAGGGGGTTTAGGGAAGGGGAAGGGTTTGGCCGGTTATGTAGGGTTTATTTAGGGTAAATTGGAGGCTTAATATAAGCCTTAGATTCAGCCCATTAATTTCCTTGTTGAAGAAGTTTCCTTCTTGAATCAAAATTCCTCTTTATCTTGAACTCTTTTCCTACAATTCAAAAACAAATAAAATAAGGATTAAAATTAAAGATAAACTAATAAAAGAAAATAAATAAAGATGTGCAAAGAAATTCTTAAACTTAAAATTTTAAAAACAATTAGATAAATATGAAAGAAAGATGTAGTTTTAATCTTAAAGAAAATAAATAAATCTATCCTAAAAAGAAAAATAACCGAAAATAATAAATAAAAATATAAAATTAAATAGTTCAAAAAAAGAAAAAGAAAAATAAAAAGAAAAAGAAAATATCGAAAGGAGAGCATGCTCATGCATCTCCTAAGTTGACCACTTCTTTGTTACGTTCCACATGGGCACCGTTGTAGTGCTTCAATCCGCTAACTTTGAATTCATGTTCGTCAGTGATGGACTTGATTATCACGGCACCATGGGAGAATGGTTTGACAACTTCGAATGGTCCCGACTATCTTGATTTTAGTTTTCCCGGGAAAAGTTTCAGCCGAGAATTGAATAAGAGAACTAGTTGCTCTGGCATGAATTGCCGCGACAATAGTTTCTTGCCATGCCATTGCTTTGTTTTCTCCTTGTAGATTCGTGCATTGTTATAGGCGAGTGCATGGAATTCTTCTATCTCGTTGAGGTCCAACAAACGCTTTTGTCCGGCACTTTCCCAATCCATATTCATGGTCTTGATTACCCAATATGCCTTGTGTTCGATTTCCACTGGTAGATGGCATGTTTTGCCATAGACAAGTTAGAAGGGGGACATACCTAAGGGTGTTTTGAATGCAGTGCGATATGCCCAAAGTGCGTCATCTAGTCTTACTGACCAATCCTTCCTAGAGGGATTTACAACTTTCTCAAGTATACCCTTCAATTCCGGTTGGAAATTTCTGCTTGCCCATTGGTTTGTGGGTGATATGCCGTGGCAATATTGTGAGATACACCAAAGCGTTGTAACATCTTGGCGATGAGTTTGTTGTCGAAGTGCTTGCCTTCATCACTGATAATTGCTCTCGGCATCCCAAACTATGTAAATATATTTTTCGCAAGAATCGTTACGATCTTGGAATCATTGTTGGGAACTGCAGTTGCCTCAACCCATTTAGACGCGTAGTCAATGGTAAGTAGAATGTAGAGGTTGCTGAATGAAGATGGGAAAGGTCCCATAAAATGGATCCCCCATACATCGAACAATTCCACCTCGATGATATTTTGGAGTGACATCTCATGTCGTCTAGAGATATTACCCGATCCTCCGCAACGATCACATTGCTTGTAAAATTCTTGGGCATCTTTGTACAGTGTTGGCCAATACAAACCGAATTGCAAAACTTTGGTCGTGGTACGTGTTCCTCCAAAATGTCCTCCATAGGGTGAAGAATGGCATTGCCAGAGTACATTTTGCTGCTCCTCTTCAGGGACACATCAGCGTATAACCTGATCTACACATTGTTTAAACAAAAGAGGCTCGTCCCAAAAGTAATGGTTAGCATCATGGCAAAATCGCTTCTTTCATTGGCGAGTAAGGCCATAAGGTAAAATACCACAAACAAGGAAATTAACTAAATCCGCGTACCAGGGTATTGCCGAGGCATGTGTTGCCATGGCAACTACTTCCATGGTTGCCAAGGCTTGCGCGTCCAGAGTTGTCACAGTATGCGCGTCCATGGTTACCGAGGCATGCGAGTTAAGAGTTGCTAAGGCGTCGAGGGTTGCCGAAGCATACGCATCCATGGTTGCCGAGGCATACGCGTCCATGGTTCTTTGAGGCAACTAACGAGTTGCTCATCTTGGAATGCATCGCATATCTCTAAATCTGCGCCCTCCTCCCCTATTGCGTTCTAAGCGTGATAAGTGATCGACCACTTGATTTTATGTTCCTTTCTGTCCTTAATTTCAATATCAAACTCTTGTAAAAGCAATATCCAACGAATCAAATGAGGTTTGGCATCCTTTTTAGCAAATTGATACTTAATTGCCGAATGGTCCGTATGAACAATTACCTTTGTACCAATCAAATAGGATCGAAACTTGTCAAATGCGAAAACTACGGCTAGTAACTCTTTCTCCGTTGTTGTGTAATTCGCTTGAGCACTATTAAGAGTTTTACTAGCGTAGTATATCACATGAAAGGTCTTACCTGTGCATTGGCCTAGGACAGCTCCTACCGCGAAATCACTTGCATCACACATGAGCTCAAAAGGTAGCGTCCAATCTGGTGGAACGACAATGGGTGCCGAGGTAAGCTTTTCCTTTAGGGTTTCGAATGCTTGGGCGCAAGAATCATCAAATTTGAAGACTTTATCCTGTTCAAGCAAATTGCACAAGGGTTTAGTAATTTTAGAAAAATTATGAATGAACCTCCTGTAAAAACCTGCATGTCCAAGAAAGCTTCGGATTCCTTTAACCGAACTTGGTGGGGGTAATCTCTCGATCACAACCACCTTGGCTTTGTCAACTTCAATTCCCTTGGATGAAATCTTGTGGCCGAGCACTATTCTTTCATCTACCATAAAATGGCACTTCTCACAATTAAGGACTAAATCGGTTTCTTCATATCTTGCCAACACCTTCTCTAAATTGCCGAGGCAACTGTCAAAGTAATTACCAAAAATGGAAAAATCATCCATGAAGATCTCAAGGAAGTCTTCGACCATGTCTGAAAAGAGTACCATCATACATCTTTGGAAGGTTGTCGGGGCATTACACAATTCGAACGACATCCTTTAGAAAGCATAAGTATCGTATGGGCATGTGAAGGTTGTATTTTCTTGATCTTCTAGTGCTATGGCAATTTGATTGTAACCTGAATAACCATCAAGAAAATAATAAAAGGGTTTACCTGCAAGACGGTCAAGCATTTGATCAATAAAGGGTAATAGGAAGTGATATTTCCTAGTGGCTTTGTTTAGCTTTCGATAATCCATACAAACCATCCAACCGGTCACAGTCCTGGTTGGAATGAGTTCATTGTTTTCATTACTTACTACCGTTATACCTCCCTTTTTCGATACACATTGTACCAGACTTACCCATGTACTATCAGAGATAGGGTATATAATGTCGGCGTCAAGCCACTTGATGATTTCTTTCATTACAACCCTTTTCATGGCATGACTCAGTCTCCTCTGGGCCTCAATCGAAGGTTTGTGATCATCTTCCAACAAAATCTTGTGCATGCACTCTGCCGGGCTAATTCCTTTCAAGTCGGCAATTGTCCACCCTATTTCCTTCTTGTGTTGCATCAACATTTTGATCAGCTTCTTTTCCTGCTCAGGCTATAACTTAGAGGAAATAATTACAGGCAATGTATTATCGGTTCCCAAGTAAGCATATTTTAGTTGTCCTGGCAATTGTTTCAACTTAAGAATCGGTGGTTGTTCAATGGAGGGCTTTTCGAGTTTACCTTCCTTACCTGAGTAATCCAGTGGTTCAGGGTATGTACCTAGTCGATTGACTAACCAATTTGCCTCTTCTTGTTGTTCCTCATCGATCGGTTCTTCATACTCCTCAGGTTCCTCTTGATCGGTAATACAGTTGCCGAGGCAACTAAATTCCTCGTCGAAGTTAAACTCTGCCGTGGCATGAAGAAGTTGGCATTCTTCCGATCATCAACATGCCTTAGTGTTTGGAACACATTTAGTTTAACTTGCTGGTCATTCACCCTCATTGTGAGTTCTCCCTTTTCAACATCGATCAAGGTTCTCCCTGTTGCTAGGAAGGGTCTCCCGAGAATGATAGGTGCATGTTCATCTACTTCACAATCCAAAACAATAAAGTCAGCGGGAAAAATAAATTTATCAACTTTTACCAGTATGCCTTCGATTTTTCCCTCCGGATGCACATAGGATCTGTCGGCTAGCTGTAGCATAACTGTTGTAGGTCTTGCCTTCTCGATTCCTAGATTCTGGAAAATTGATTTAGGCATCAAGTTTATGCTTGCTCTAAGGTCACATAATGCTTTCCTGACATAGTGGTTTCTGATGGAACAAGGTATTGTGAAACTTCCGGGATCCTTCAACTTGGGTGGCATGCGATTGTGCAACATGGCCATGCATCCCTCTGTTGCGGCAACTGTTTCAAACTCTTCTAGCCTTGTTCTCTTGGACACAATGTCTTTAAGAAACTTGGCATAGTTCGGCATTTGTTCAATCGCCTCAACCAACGGCAAGTTGATATGGACTTGTTTTAGGATATTAAGAAACTTCTTGAATTGATATTCTTGCTTTTGTCGTTTCAACCTTTGTGGGAATGGTGGTGGAAGTTAGATATCTTCGATCCTTTCATTGGTCTGGAACCTGATTGACGGCATTGCCGAGGCAACTGGAGTTATCGTGGCATTGTCAACTGGGGTTGCCATGGCGTGCCTATCGTTGGTTTCTGCAACATCCTTATTGCCGGTTTCTGAGGCATGCTTATCGCTGGTTGCCGCGGTAATTCCTGGTTCATCATCTGAGGCTTTATCGCTGAGTTCATCTTGTTCTTTTTGTGGAGTTTTGTTTGATGAGCGAGCTTGAGCCTCTTTAAGTTGTTGGCCACTTCTAGTGGTGATCGCCTTACATTGCTCATGGCCAGTTCCTCTTGCAACTTCAGTATCGCTACGTAAACCTCTTTGCGGTCTAGTATTCAGGTTTTGAGCAAATTGTATGACTTGATTTTCCAATGATTTGATTGCCACCTCTTGGTTTTGCAATCTCATCTCGGTCCTGTTAATAAAAGCATCAGTTCTTTTTATGAAGTTACTATTCTCAGCCATATAAGATTCAGTTTTCAACATAAAAGCATTGAGAGAATTTTCCAAAGAACTAGATGTTGTCGGATGTTGCTGCGATAATTGTTGCCGTGGCATATTCTGCTGGAATCCCGATGCTTGTGCATTCTGATTGTTCTGGTTTAGAGCATTGTTGGGATTACTCCATGAAAAATTCGGGTGCTTCTTCCAAGCTGGATTGTATGTATCGACATCACATTGTTGTTCCGGTTATAATTCCCACATTTTGGATTCGGATTCTCGCATACATTCAAAAGAATCATGGTTACCACCACATAACTCACAAAAGGAATCCATTACCTTGACCTCCTGTGTATTGTTTGGTTTCTGCATGTTCTGGACCATCTTGGTTAGAGTGGCCAATTGTGCCGAAATTGAGTCTGATGATCTCAAATCATGTATTGTGGCTTGGCGTCTAACTCCTCCTCTTCTAGCAGATGGGAATTGATAATCATTCTTGGCAAGCCTATTTAGAATTTGCATTGCTTCCTCCGGTGACTTATCTAGGAGTATGCCGTTTGCCGAGGCATCTAGCATCATCCTTGTTGGTGTATTCACGGTGTTGTAAAACATTGTTACTTGTATCCACACTGGGAATCCGTGTAGGGGCATTTTTGTAGAAGTTCTCTATATCGCTCCCAAGCCTCGTACATGGATTTATCATCCACTTTGTCAAAAGAAGTAATTTTGTTACGAAGCTTATCAGTCAAATTTGTAGGATTAAATTGAGCAAGGAAATCACGACAAAGATCGGTCCAAAATCCTATTGATCCTGTAGGAATACTATTCAACCATGCTTTCGCCCTATCCCTCAGTGAATAGGGGAATAATCTTAGTCGTAAAATATCGGGGTGACTCTTTGTATTTTGAATGAATTGCAAATCTCGAGGAAAGATTTAAGATGTTGTCGTGCATCTTCAGTTGCTGAGCCGCCAAATTGACCAATTGTGTTGATCATATTGAACATCACCGGTTTCAACTCAAAGTGGTCGGCTTCAATTTCAGGTGTGACAAAGCCAGGATTAAGTCCTTCAAGATCTTCTTCAAGATAGTCTCAAATAGTTATGTTTCGTGCAAGCATCTCTCCTCCTCCTGCTGGAACATCCAGATTCATATTGTCGTCTTGATTAGCCATTGCTACTATTAACCTTTGTCTGATTCTTTGCAAGGTTCGTTTGATTTATGGATCAAAGGGATATTCTGGTGTAATCGATCTCGCCCCTGGTCATATACCAATGCAAAACCAAAGTTTGTTAACCCTTTGAATCTTAAACAAGAAAAATAAAAAGTGCAAGAAAATAAAAACAAAGTTGCTATTGCCAATCCCAAAGAACGGCGCCAAAAAAACTTGTTTGCGTGCGTAATAGTGCTCCGCAATTGTGTAAGTGTACACGTCGCAAGTTATAGTATAAAAGATATCGTCTCCACAGGGATTGGTGCCACTTCAAGAATCTATCTCTTGCACTGTAAAAAGTAAAAACACAAGTAGAAAATTGTAGAAGTTTAACTAACAACTAAACTAGAAAGCAATAAAGTAGAAGAAGATGTAATCAAATGAGAGAGAATAGGTCGGGTTATCGTGAGTTGAGGTGTGATAGCCGATTGGATCGTCTTGGTAAAAGAGTGCAAGGGCAACGCAGTTGTCGTGGCAACTTGTGCAGCGGGGTTGCCTTGGCAACTAATCGACGGTTGCCTGGGCAACTAGTTGGGCAACTACTTGGGCGGCTGGGCAGCAACTTCAAGGTTCGGCGGAGCATTCTTCAATGGTTTCTTCTTATCCCTAATTCGAAACTCTAGCTATTTGTGCATGCCTTGACAATACATCCCTACGTGAATCAAGGGTGAACAACAACCAATCTTGCGCTCCTCTTAGCCGTTGAAATCCTTAACTTATTCCTAAGTCGGATTAATCTTCACCATCAATAGATTGAATAAAGACCATACTCATTCGTTTCTTGAATCTAACTCTCCCGATATTAGATAAATAGATGAAGTTACGAGATCCTCTCCCAATTCACTCGCAAACAAGAATAAGAACCAAGAATGAGTAAACCTTGAATTGAAAGTGCAAACTCTTATTACCTAAACAAAATCCAATTGTTTCTCACAACCACAAAACACAATAACCTTAGCCAAATAGATTTAGTTCATGGCTAGGTTCCAAAGAAACACAAGACAAAAAATTCCTAGCATAAACCTAATTGAACAAGAAAGAAAAAGATGAAGAATGGTTGAAGCCTTGTCGAAATCTCTTCAAAGCTCTTGTCGAAATCTCCCTTGCTCTCTTTATCGAAATTTCTCTCATCTCTCCCCTCATGGAGTTGACGGCTTGGTCCTCAATTTATAAGGCTAGGTCAAAGTCTTTTTTGAGGAGGAAGTTAAGTTGGAATTAAATATCTTTAAAGAATATAATTCTTTATTATATTTAAATTCCTTCTAGAACTTCTCCTATCTTCTTGGGATTTAATTTCTCTTTAACCTCTTCATGGAAATCAAACTCCTTCGGGATTTAACATTGCTCCATGTCATCTTGGGCTTATCTAGTCATCAATTTTGAGTACCATATCATCTTATTCCTTATCAAAAATTTCCCTGACAACTAGCTCGACATCTCCTTCATGCATTGCCCTGGCAACTAGCTCGGCATCTCCTCCATGCATTGCCCTGGCAACTGGTTCTAGCCTTGCTTTGGCAAGTGATTCTGCACACACACACAAAACACACCAAAGCAGTATCTTTTTCCAGAAAATTAAGCAAAATATGAAATCAAGCTTGTCCACCAAGGAAATAATGCAAACATGCATGAATGGCTAATAATGCAACTAATATGAGCCTAAGTCTAGCAATAATAAGAATAAAAAGGGTAATAAAATAGTGCTTTTGAACACTTAACAATGATACTCACATGAAACCCTGACACCAGACATATTGGGATTGAAATAAGCATACCGTATTGGGGGAGGTAGCCTCAAAAGTCTATTTTGAACTAACAGAGGTAACAACTCCGAATTTTTCATCGGGAATAACATCTTTGTCCTCTTGTCACTCCCTCTTGCATCATGCGCTTTAGCTTTCCTTTTCCTCTTTTTCCTTAAGCAAGGCTCTCCTCCTTTGAAGACATCGCTATTATCAAGGCATGTTGCTTTTGTGGAATCTTTTGGAACTACTTTAGACCTTTTAAGCGGGTTCATGATCAAGCTTCCCGTGGAATGGTCATGATTGCGATGGCTATTGACATTTTTTGATTTTGCCGATGTCGGCAACTTCGCCTCATCCACCCCTTCCATCGCGGTAACCCAACCTTCTCCTAATTTCATAGTATCGGCCATGTCTGGAAATTAATCTTCAGACCTGGACTCATCATCTCAAACTCTAATACCCCGATATCTAGGAGATGCTGAACTTTACGCTTAAAACTTGCACACCTCTGGATGGAATGCCCCTGAGTTCCGGCATGGTTATCGCAATGGTCTTTCTCATTGAACCAACTCGGATATGGAGGTGACAGGGCCTTGACAAAGCAAGGTGCCACCAATCGAGTGTGTTGCAGCTTGGAATACAAATCTCGGTAAGTGAAAGGACTGGGAGTGAACTGGATGTCCTTCGATTCTTCCTTCTTTCTTGAGCCTTGGAAGCTTGGTTAACCGACAGCTGATGAGGTCTTGGAATCAAAGGCTGATCATGTGATTGCAGTAATGAAAATTCAGAAGATAGTGTAGCCGACATCCTCATCCTCTCGTTGCATATTGTACCTTTCTCATATTGTGGCTCTGACTTATTAGGTTCTTCGTTTGTTGGCTGGGATAGGATTTTCAATAGAGAGTCTTTGGTCTTATCTAACACTAACTTGATGGGGCATTCAGAACCAGGGCATGCTATCTCATACTGGTTACTAACAGCTTGGTCTTCATCAAACAACATATTCTCCAATGCGAAGTTGCGGTCCCGATTCTTACTCTCCTCTTGCAAGAGGTCTTCCTTCACACTCATTCCCTTGGTCATAACGGTCATCATACCCCTTAGTTCATCGATTTGCCCCCTTGTTTCCTCTTGGAACTTTTCACATAGAATAATGTCTCCTTCTAATTCCAAACCAATTGTTCCTGAAGCTGTTCGAGCTTATCAATTCTAGCTACTAAGATTCATTTTTCTGAAGTCGAACTGGTTAGAAGTTATTCCTTCCTTACTTCTACTTTTTTGAGGTGAATGTTTTCCCCGATTAGTGATGCACATGATGTAATGAATATGCAATAATGCATTATTTGTACAAAAATAATAATGCATCACAAGAAAATGCTATTATGAGAAGATGAATGAAAATCACTTGGTCAAAAATAATAACGCGTTTAAAATAATGCTACTATGAAAACATGAATGAATATGTGTGATGTGTCGTATGCACCACAGAAATAGATGATTAAAGGTAATCAAACAAAAATGCACAATTGAAATGCAAAGAAGCATTGATTTGACAAACATTCTCATTAAGCATCTTTTCACAACAAAGATCAAGTCTCGTTACAACGAGTAAAGAATAAGAGCTTCCATGTAGGGTACAACTGAAACTTGAGTTCCTTCTCTGCTAATAACTGGGTTGGCCTTGTTCATCTTGTGATCGTAAACTTTGAGATTCTTTAATTCGTCATTAAAGACTCTTTTTCCCGTTATAAAGGTCTTAAATTTGAATTGTTCTCAAATAAACATTTCATGCAAAGAATGCTATGAATATGCACAAAGAGAATTGAACAAGACAAGAAAACAATAATAAACGCAACACAAAATAATGCTACTATGGACATATAAATTAATGCAAAGAGCGACACTGAGTTCGACAAATATCCTCGTTAAACGACTTGCGTTAATAGGAACATTAGTTTGTTAACATGATCAAAGGGAACCCACTACATATGTGGTCCTTAAGCTGGTATCTAGGTCGACGATTTTCTCCAAGATCCAAACAATCCCTTCTTCCTTTTTAGAAGCTTGGCAACATCTTTCGCTAGCAATTGTAACCTTGGGCAATCTCTTGTATCGGAGTTAACAAATGTGACAATTCTTGTTCTTGCCCCCAAGTGGTGTAGGCGACGAATTATAGTCGCTCCAATGTCGGCATTTGGTACACTTGACTTGTTCTTCGAAAAGGGTCCCGCTAAACTTGACCCTCGGGGTGTGCTGAAGCTAAGGCCAGAATTCATTTATACCAAAAATATTCTTTTTTGTTCTAAGTCGAGACTTGATTGTCGACTCAAGATGGCAAAGTGCCCGGGAAACCTTCAAGCTTACCCCATAAACCTTTGTTCTTTGAGTAGATGCAGTTCTCGCTGATCTTCTTGCATGGTTTTGAGACTCCTCAATTATCAGGGTCAAATCAAAGTCGTCAATCGTGAAACAACCATAGGCGGTAGTTCCAAAACTCTACCACTACTTGAAGTGGCGGTTGGTCGATCAGAACATCAAGTGAATATGAGATTTTGATATACTCATCTTTGAAAGCACTTCTTGCCTCGGAATCCCAATCATTCCACACTAAGTTCCACTTGAACACATTATTAACTCTTGTGTTCACGAAGGTTTCGGCTGACACTGTTGACTTGAACCTCTAGCTGAAACATTGCCCCCGTCATGTAAATGCTCCCTTTCTGACCATATTAGTACGTCATGATTCCTTTCATCATTGTTTCGAACCAAACCTCTCATTAATCTAGTCTTTAATTTCAGACTATTTTCGAATCAATGTGCTCTTCATGATATGCCAAAGTACGCAAAATAAAAAAAACAAAGGGAAAGAGAGAAGAGAAGGAAATGGGTTAGTCAACTGACGGATAATAAATGAAAGGCAAGCAAATAAAGGAAGAACCTTAACCGCATGGATTCTAGTTCGCTAAGATTATCTGCATGGCTCTACTAGGGGTGGGCTTCTTAAATTCACACACATGGGTTCGGTTCTAATTGGGGTACTCGAACATATCTTATTACCTACTAAGGCAACAAGAACCCCAATTCTGGCCCATTACAAGCTTACGGATTGGTTTCAGTTCGAGGGAAAGCACGACCTAGTGACATGGAGGGCTGCTCACGTGTCAAAAGGCATGAATTTTGGAAGTGAATTACCGACCCGTGGAGGGCTACTCACGTGGGTATGTGGAATTTCACTCCCACTTAAGTGATGGAGCTTGAGTATAGAGCTTGATTATCATTATGTAACACATGTTGGTGATTCCTTAGAAATTAAATGAAAAATTAATTCGAAGACCACCAATTATCAAAGCACGTTCAATTGTAGTTACATTTTCAAGAAAGGGTCAACCTTACTAGAATCAATTGAAATTGCGACAATTTTCCATCATTAATAAGCAAAAAATATTTTATTTGGCATAACTCTCTTTTATTTTGCAAAAACAAAGTTCGATCCCCAGCGGAGTCTCCATGCTGTAACGACGTTTTTTAAAATTTCTTGAAATCAATTCCTTGAAATCTTAGCTTAAAATAGGGATTTATTTTGAAAATCTCTTTTATTTTGCAAATCGATAAAAACTTGGGAGTCGTCACCGGCCACTTGGATAAGGTAGACTGGACACCAAAAAACCAGAGATTCATTTTGAAAGGGCTCGGGAGTTGGTTACATGTGGGGAAGGATTAATTGTAAACCCCTTTCCCGTATTCACAGCTGAATACGATTCAGAGATATCACAAAACATTTGTAAAACCCTCTACATTTGTAACTCGGTAAAAATTTTGATTCTTCTAAAAATATTACAATATATTTAGTTTCTATTTACAAATGTAGATAATCGCGTATAGTTTAAATATAATATTTTAATCTTCAAATCGAGTTTAATTTCAGGCAACAACTTATTAATTTAATTTAACTTTATATAATTAATAAAACTGCCTGATTTAAAATTCATCCAGATACCACATAAAATACAAATTCTATCAGAGCAGTCATATCATTTTAATATACATGCCAACTAGTAAATATCAAACAGTGTCAAAAGATATCTTACTGATACTGATGTACCTGTTATTGATTGATGATGTCCGTTTATGCTCCTTACTCCAACCATTTCTTCTTTCCTACTTGTAAAATAGTTACACACTAAGTATTTACTTAGTGAGGCAATAATTCGAATTCAAGTGCAATTGTCATAATATCAATATTAATGATTAACAATGCATATGATCACCTTACCATTATATGCTCGTTAACATAAATAAATATGTATATCAAAGTGATAAGATTAGATCTTACCAATACCGTTTCCATTCCATCCGTAAGCTTTCAATGCTTACCAATACCTTTTTTCCATTTCTATCTGCAAACTTTCAAGCTTATCTTCCTGTTTCTTTTTTATTTCTTTCAATTTATTTAGCCCAAGGTATCGAACTAAGAGAATCTATGTACATCAGTCATCCCCCCATACCGAACCTTTCTTGAGTATGTATACTATTTGCACTCTACCGGGAGTGCTTAGTACCGAAGTGCTTCTGTGTACTTACCGGAGTATACAATATATCCATCATTGAGTTTTTATGAAATTACACCAACGTGTTTAGCACCCGTAGTATGTCCGTATACTCAAACCATGCATGAGTATACTCCTCAATGAGTATTTATAATATTTGCACTTTACCTGAAGTGCTTAGAATATTTATACAGCTGTTTATGACCCTATGGATATCCAACTATACCATCGAACCTCTATATCATACATTGGGCTTTGTTTCATCATTTAAGTCATTAATGGCAATATATATCAATATATATCAACATTTAACAGTTCATAGCCGAAATAACATTCATATCATACCATCATCAATAACTAGTGATCAATGCATTTATTTTCAACCTTTGACATATTTAAAATATGTCAAATATATGATCAATGACATAAATATCATGACAATATATAAACCAGGTAGACTCATCGCAAGTCCTACCGGTGATGTATGAAACATCCATTTATAATGTTATGTATGCATTGCACTCACATGGGCCATTTATTAGTATGCCTCACTAAGTGCTCTTTTATCCTTTCCTTCATTGTACCTCGAACCTCCCTTGATTCGAACCTAACTTCATAATTCAAATAAGTAAAATATTTGTTAGATCCCAATCTAACAATATCTTAGACATATTTTCCAAAATAATCATTCGAATTCAAAATCTCCAAACGTTTTCCTTTCTTCCTTGTATTGTTCAAAAATTCATTATGGTCCTTAGTAACCACTTTGAACTTCCATTAACCCCTTTCAAGCTTACTAATCAACCTTAGATACAAAGTGTATCAATTCTCATTTTCTGGCAGTTTGCAGTACCTTCGAAGAAATATTTCTATAAAATAATCTATAACTCGGAATTCGACTCCGTTTGTTATGAAAGAAACTAGATTCGATAAGATTTTCAACCATATAAATTATTAGCCCAAATTCAACTTGTACGATTTATGGCGAATTTTTAAAGCCAGTTACAATGCTGAAATTCGGAACAAACTGGTGTTTTGTTTTCTGACCTTTCATCACTTAAAAATTTTTATCTTTTGACTCGGAACTCGAAATCAGATTCTGTTTGTTGGACACGAAACTAGACGAACAAATCTTTACATTGGTTTAAAATTCACCATCTAACCATTTTTGTAGAATTTATGGTGAATTTTCAAAGTTACTGCCATAAACCAGTTTTTCTACACAGCTTCCATAAACAACTTCAACTTTTATACTAATTTTCTCCTTACTTTTATACTTTTCAATTTAGTCCAATTACTAGCTTTAAACCACCAACTTATCACATTCTTCACCAAATAATTATTCACAATAATTCTCCTTAATTTTCCTTCTTTACCGAAATAGTCACTAAAATTCAAAGATAAGGATTCAAGCTTCTTAACTTTGCAATTTGGTCCCCAATTCAACATTACTACCTTAATTCCATTATTACAACTAAAAATCAGATTTAACCCCATACAAAACTTCAATTTTGATTTAGTCACTTAACTTTGACAAATTATCAAAATGGTCACTAATTCAATTCAACATCAATTTGGCATTCTAACTTCATTTTCTTATCTCTAACATCATTAATAACACAAATACACTCCGAATTCTAAAAATTCAGATTTGGTCCTTCAACTTTTCAAGTTGACGAAATGGTCCCTACACAATTTAACTTAGGGTTTTGCTTCCAAACAATAATTCAAGCTTACTAGATCATTATTTCAACATCACAAACCCTTAATTAAACTTGAATCCATAAACCCTAATCATCTTCATAAAAATCAAAACATGTAAAACATAAATCCCAACTCAATATCATGATTTTAACATCATACTAGCTTAATTCTAACTTGAATTCAATCATGGAATCATAAAATCTCAAAAGCCCCAATTTGATCCATAACCCTAATTTCTTTCTCATGAAAATTCTCATCAACCAAGCATGTATTCCATGAATTATTGATATCAAAAGATAGATCTTGAAGAGTAGAATAACTTTGTAGTTGAAGAGATTACCTGAAAATCGAGTTTCGGGGCTTAAATCGAGCTTGGAAAATTTTCTTCTTCTTTCCCCTCTTTCTCCACGTTTCAAGGCTGGAAAAGATGAACATCACCATTATTTTAAACATATATCTATTAAATGAATATTAAATTCATTTAATAGTAAAATTACAATTTTACCCTTTTTATCCAATGGTTGAGATTGATTTTATCATCAATCAAGGGCCAAGATTTAATCTTCCATTTTCTCTTTCCAAAATTGCCCTTATAACTTTTTTAAATATTTCAAAATTGCCATTAGGGCCAAATGACCAATTTGCCCTCCAACTAGTTTTTATTTACTAGTTTGCCATTCTTGTAAAAATTCAACTAAATCTAGTTGGAATCCAACCAACTATAATAAAATATTCTTAAAATAATATTTTATGACTTTTCCATAGCTTTTGGATCAGTCTCCAAAATTTCCATTCGATCCAATATACCGATATATAATCCTTTACTCAGAAATAAACTATAGGATTCATCTTGAATCAAGCTAAAAATATTTCCAACACTTGGAAATGACTTTTATAACCTTTCTCTGTCATATGGCAAAATTTCAAAATTTTCTAGTTCGATCCGGGTATCTGAATTCCACTTAAACTTTAACTGCGATTTTCCCAATAATCGAAATATCAAACCGAACCAAAATCTTCACATTCGATCCACACCCTTAGGTGATCTATTTATTTATGAAATAAAAAGCCTTAATTTTTATGAAATTACAACTTTAGTCCCCAAACTTTTCCAAAGTTTATACTTTAGCCATAAAATTTTTAGAATTTACATTTTGGTCACTAACATTTTAAACTTCAATTCACATTTCATTTTTCCTTGAAATTCAACCAAAATTTAAGAATAACTTATTCAATTCTCTATCTATCACATGAGACCTTTAAACCTTAGAAATTTTCGTTCCAAAACCCATAATTAAAGAAATCCCAACTTTCACATTTTTGTCATTTTAGTCACTAAGTTAGCTTTTAAGCTATTATCTTAGTACTAAATGACCCTTAATCAACTTAGTAAATTTTGGGGTATTACATTAGCACCCCTTACCATGCCCGAAAATCGATACCAAAATATTTGTTGCTTTTAATCGAAGGAAATTGTCGGAATTTGAAAAGAATTTAATTCAGTGACCTTAATTGAAAATTAACCTTAAGTGGATGGGCTTTATCAAATTGGCGGGTTCAAATTAATTGGACATTTAATTAATAAGGTTGATGATACATCAGACCATAGATTAAACCGACATCGAATAAGCCCGACTGCCGTGTTAATTCATGGTTCGAATCTCGCAAGTCACCTTTATGCATGGTGCAGGCAATTAAGATATGATGTAATGATTTTATCAACTTTTAACTTTACCTTGGGACGGTAAGAATTAATTCAGATATTTGGTCAAGATCCTTTAAACTCTGACTATTATGACACAAATATCAAAATTAATAAATATCTCCTTTTTATGATTTAGATTAATTAATGCAAAATTAATGGGCCATATGAATGATAAATAAGGAATGGCAAATAAAGGCACAAAAATAGACACAAAAGGCCTAACTCAAGACCTAGCCTATAAAGGCCCAAATGATGATCTAATTATCAATTAGGTGATTCTAGTATTAACCTTAAATCAATTAACCCCAAAAGGCTAGAGAACCCTAATAAATTATGATTTATCTTGTAACATGACAATTAACTCGATCGATCTTAAACTAGTATTCCAATAAGCCATGAATACTATTTAAAGTAAATCAAATTAATTAATCATGATTTTAATTTAAATGTCAATTTAATCTCCATGTTAATTTTATCTTAAAAGTAATTAAGAAATGTCCAACTAGTTTAATGAACTTAACATTTATCCCAATAAGCCAAGGGTAAATTTAAATTCACTAAACCAATTTGAACCTTAATCTATCTAAGGCTCTATGCTAAGCCTAAATTAATCTAATTAACTATGAGACGAGCACACGATTTTAAATTAATCAAATTAATTTCACATAATTCTAATCAAGAATTAATCTATCAAACTCAAAACCCTTCTAACCTAAGCAAGCCCTAAACACAAAAAGGCCCAAACCACTAAGCCCAAAACCTAAAAAAGGCTAAACCACTAAGCCCGAAACATAAAAAAGCCTAAAGCACTAAACTAAACCCAAATGAAAGACCACGTGTATACTTTTAAGAAAATGTTTTAATTATATATTATTTACCATATACAAAAAAATTATAAAAAGGATAATATGAAATCATGATGATAAAGTAAACATACAAGCTAATAGTAAATTAAACAACATTTAACAAGTGAAATAACATACATATCACAAGAAAAAAAATAAAAACTCATAAAAAAGAGACTGAAATAAACAACAAGGGTTACCAATAAAATCATCCACATTTTCATTTAACTATAAAAAAGGATTATACATATATAAAAAGAAAAAGGAAGAATGTACCCAAAACCCAAATATTTATGTTCGGTCAACCAAATTCCACATGTTTTTGGGGTTGAGAAGCTCGATTCAAGGGTTTAATAATGGTGGAAAACGATTTCGATTAGGGAAAATTATAGTGGATAAGGGAATCGAATGGTCTTAAAAAATGGCAGTGGGGGTTTGGGTCTTTAAAAATAATGGAAAATAGCAGTTAATTTAGGGTATAAGAAACAATGAAAATGAAGAAAAGGGCAAGGGGTTTGCCGAATGCAAGGAAAAAAGTCATTAGGGTAGGTTTTTTTAGGGTATATATATATGTATATATGTGATGAAAGGTATTTTTGGTTAATCCCTTTAAAATAAGAACCAATGAAAATTAAGACCTTGGTCACCAAGTAGTTTGTTTAACCAATGGGAAGGAGTCATTGATTCATCCAATGAGAACCAAGCCTTGGTGAGTAAGGAGTTGGGATTTTTATTATTTTTTTGTACATATTTTTTTACTATATAAAATTATATATAATGGGCCATGAGATTTTGGGCTTAGGGTATAAGGTAAGGTTTTTGGGTATTTAAAAAAAGGTAATGTGGATTTATTTTTTTTCGAGCATTTAATTTAACTTGGACAAAATTTAGTGTCTACACTTATGTGCGACGCCAGTGATTTCACTGTGGGCACAATTTTAGGACAAAGCAAGAACAATATATTTATGCGATATACTATGCTAGTAAGACTCTAACTGAAGCTCAAATCAATTATACAACTATTGAGAAAGAGTTATTTGTAGTAATTTTTGTTTTTGATAAGTTTCGTTCTTATAGTGTGGGTTAAAAAATTACAGTTTTTATTGACCATTCTGCTTTAAGATACCTCTTTACGAAGAAAGATTCAAAACCTAAACTAATCTGCTGGATCTTATTGCTGCAAAAGTTCGATATTGAAATTAAAGACCACAAGAGGTCAAAAAATCAAGTTGTCGATCACCTTTCGAGGTTGGAAGTTGGCAGCGAAGATGGAAATAAATTGCAAATTGTCGATGCATTCCCTGATGAAAAGCTTTTCAATGTGAATACAACACCGTGGTATGATGACTTAGTGAATTACTTAGTTTGTGGAAAAACATCTGTTGGTATAACTGGGCACAAAAAGACTAGATTTCTTAGAGATTCTACAAAATATCATTGGAATGAACCTTACTTGTTCAAGGTTTGTAATGACAATATAATTTGACGATGCATCCTTGAGGAAAAGATGAAATCTATTCTACAGCATTGTCATAACGCTCCTTATGAAGGGCATTTTGGTGGAATGAGAACGACTGCAAAAGTCCTACAATCTGGATTCTATTGGTCGACCTTGTTCAAAGATGCCCATGAGTTTGCTCAATGTTGCGATAAAGGTCAACACACTAAATCTATATCTACGAGAAATGAGATGCTATAGTAGTCAATAATGGAAATCGAGCTATTCGAAGTCCGGGGATTGGATTTTATGTGTCATTTTCCTAAGTCTTTCATAAATTTATATATTTTGGTTGTGGTTGATTATGTGTCGAAGTGGATAGAAGCTGTTGCAGTGCCTAAAGATACATTCTTGAAGTTTGTTGACTGTCAGGGAGATGTGTAAAATGAATGCTGACAAAAGGTATAAATGGCATGTATTTAGGCAAGATAAATTGTGCCAAGAGTCTTGAGCGTACAAGTATACACGGTCAACAAGTAATACAGCTTAGTAAGCTGAGTATCGATCCCACAAAGATTGACTTGGAATTTGATTGTTTGATGGTTACTTGTTTTGGAAGAAAATATTGTTGTTTGAAAGAGTTGATTTTAAAACTAAGAAAAGAAAATAAAATGAAACAGAAACCGAAGTAAAGCGTTGGCAAGGAAGATGTTTTCAAACAAATGATGACTGCTGGCAGGGAATGCTTGATTTCAACGTGGTTCATGCCAGCCTTTATTGGCAAAACTATTTTGGCATTATTTGTCGAGCAGATTCAAAAGTAGCAAAGCCTCTCTCGATGGTCATTGCCCTAAAATGGCCAAGTAAAACCCCCTATATCTCTATAGTGTATGTTTTCCTTAAACCAATTTGATTTAAAAACCAATCTATACTCCGTGGGGGTAGATTTCACTTTCGAAGTAAGTTTATCTACTTGAACGACTTCTCTCGAAGCTTCTCTCCCAAGTGTTCAGCAACTCGATCGTTGTCAACACAAGCCTGTTAAGATATTGGAAGACAATAAGCTAATTGTGCCAGATCTCTCTTTGACATAGTACTTCGGAAAAATTAAAGTATGCAAAACATACAAACTTTGCCAAAAGCAGAATTATTATAAAGGAACTAAGGCATAAAAGCCAGCATTTAAAACCAAAACATCCCCCACCAACTATGAAAATTAGTTCATGGTGAGGGGGTTAACCAACGAAACCATAATCGTTTTCAAAAACATCACCATAAAAAACTAAAGAAAAACAAATTCTGCCAAGGGAATAGGTAGAGGGGTCTATCGATGTAGCCCTCCACGCCAGGCTCTCGGCCAAGAAGTCAAACCACCCTTCCTCTATTGCACTGACTATCACTCGCCGCTCCAACACCTCGCTCTGACCACCTCTCATCTCGTCTCCTCCTCTCAATGTCGATCCCTCTCAAATTCTTGATCGATTGGCCTTTATATAGACGTGTAAGGGAAAGGATGAGATAAGCCTTTGAATTTGAATTTGAAATGATCAAGAGATAAGAGATAGAGCTCTATTCGATCATTTTGATATCTTATCAGCTTGGTGTGATAGCTTATCAAGCTAGGGCTGATGTCATCATGCCATGGCCATCCTGGCACATGCGTTGGCACAACTTTGCCAACATCACTTGGCATCACCTTATCCGCTATTTTTTTGGAAGTTGATCCAATTGCGATCTTTTAGGAGCCTGATCCTTTCCTATTTTTGGGGGGGGTTTATCTCTTGGCACGGTCGCTAGCGTACCTCTTTGCAAATAAATGCTTGGCACTCTTCTGGTCCTTCTGTGCCCACATCATTTGGCATTCACCTTGGTATTCCTAACTGTGTCCCTACATCCTGCATTCATTTCTCTTGCCAAACACCCAGCCAACCTGCAAAAAGGCCATAAAAGCAACATTTCACACAAGCATAGGTAGCCAACTAACTCCTTGATGCAAATGCATGATTCTAACAAACTAATGCAACTAAATGTACTTGAAAACAAGTAAAAGCATATCAAAATAAACATGAAAAACAATACTTTTGAGGAGGTAACAAAGTTTTTTCACAAACATATATATTCTTACTCTCTTAGAACACCAAAAACATTGATTAGCGATCAAGGTGAACATTTCCACTACAGCCAGGTGGATGTTGCGTTGAAACGCTCTGGAGTAAATCATAGACTGGCCACAACATATTATCCTCAGTCCAATGGACAATTAGAGGTATCTAATCAAGAAATTAAAAATGTTCTAGAAAAAGTGGTGAACACCACTAGAAAAGATTGGTCATCTTATTTAGATGATGCATTGTAGGCTATACGTACTGCATACAAAACTTCGTTGGGAATGTCGCCATATCAACCTGTTTTTGGAAAATCTTGTGATTTGCCAGTAAAACTTGAGCACAAGGCTTTATGGGCTCTTAAACAAGTCAACCTTGACTATGAGGCAACAGGAAAGAAGCGTTTTCTAGACATTACTGAATTAAAGGAAATTCAATGCAACACTCATGAAAATGCCTCTATTTAAAAAGACAAAAGTAAGCACTGGCATGATAAGATAATTTTGCATCGACAATTTGAAGTTGGACAATTGGTTTTGCTATTCAACTCTAGATTGAAACTGCACCCAGGGAAATAGAGATCACGTTGGTCTGGACCTTTTGAAGTTGTGGAAGAATTTCAACATGGTGTTGCCACAATCCAAGATACAAAAGGGGGACTTCCATTCAAAGTCAATGGCAAACGACTAAAAATCTATTATGGTGACTTTGATCCTGAAAATATTGAGACCATTAAATTGGTCGATTTTTTTTAAATTCTCTTTAATAGCTTTATCAGATTTAGATTTTATTTTCATTGTTTTTCATCTAATTTCCTTTATTTCTTTTTTTGCATAATAAAAATCTATTTGTTTTGTCTCTTCTCTAACCACTTGTATGATTGAAGGACTTACAAGATAAGCATGAATTATTTTGGGAGCAAATCGGGGAATTCAATTGCATCGATTTATCCCCAATATATATAGTCCTTCATCACATGCGCGAGAGAAACGACGAACATGCAAGATTTTTGCGCCAAGATCAAGCTATTGAATCTCATTGCATTGGACGGTAACCATCATGCCTTTTCATTTCCCTATTCTTTTTCTCTTTATTATCCAGCTTGAGTTTTCATTTATTCCTCACTTATTTTCCTACTTTCTCTACGTATTCAAAGCTTCAAAGGTCACATTTTCTTTGCAAGTTCTTTCCTTTTCATCTTCTTTCTTATAATCATCCATGGCAAAGACAAGAGCAGCCCGAAAAATAGCAAAGGAAACCTCTGTTTAGGACATTCTGAGCTCTGAGTCAAACCCTCAATCTAAAGAACCCATTGCTCCGAAAAAAACTCCAGATTACGAGGTTTTCCACACTTGGATGTCTAATGAACCCTTTATAGAACACGTCAAAACAAGAGACGTCCATCTTGAGCAAGGAATCAACTCTTCACTGATGAAGAACCTAGAAAATTCATTCTCAACATCATCGTTCTTAACAACTTAGGCAGATTTTGCATTCATCCTAACAGCTACAGTGCTGCCATGGTAATAGAATTATATGCAAATCTGTATGAGCCCTCTCTAAAAATTGTTTTTGTTAGAGTACATTCTATTCCTTGGAGTGTCTCTTCTATTAACAAGTTGTTTATGACTGTTGTAATTGTGGACAAGCATGCTTTGTTTGTGGCTGATATAACTAATGAGAAACTCGCTCTTTTTGTTGAAGACTTATGTACAACATGTGTAGTATGGTTGAGGACCAATCTTAGGAACTTCACCATGCTTAGGAAGTTCTTGACTTTGTTTACCAAACTATGGTTTCAATTCATCAATTCCAGACTTTTGCCCTCCACCCACAGTAAACTGTGTCACTCGATAGAATGTGTCTAATACATTCTATCATTAAGGGAAGGAAGATTCACGTAGGGGCACTCATACACATAGAAATTTGGGCCTGTACTGAAAGGAAGATTGGTATACTGGCCTTTCCATCTCTGATAATGCAGCTTTGTGAATCAAATGGGCTAAAACCCCATAAAAAATAAGGAGGACTAACAAAAAAGGCCCTATCAACAAGGTTCCTATCAATAGGATGATTCGTACATCTGAAGTTACTACACCTTGTTTGGGTACTGCATTGAGGGAGGATAAGGCCAAGGTGGACACTACGTCAGAAACGGTCTCAACAAGTGATGATGTTTGGAGAAAAGTTTTAAAGATTAAGGACACACTCGATGCTGTAATAAGTTAACTGGGTCTAGTTGTGGCCATAGTACAAAAAAAGGATTTGGCACAGAACTTGTTCTCCAGTCGACCTGCCAGAATTTCATGTCTTCTCTCCCATTATCTGAAGGTATGATTTCTCCTCTGATGCTGCTACTAAAGATTTCCCAGCAAAGTCAGTGAACTCTCATAACAATGTGAGTGAAGCTGGTGACCCACCACAAGAGGAGGCATCGAGTAAGGTAATTGGGATTTTTTTTACTTGAACATCCCTACGGATGTTGATGCTAAGATGATAAAGTCTTTGTGGAGGACATAGATGAATATGATATTTATTTTGAAGCTAAGATGACTGTTGTAGAAAAGATTTTTGAGAAAGGTTTGGTTGCATCCAAGAGAGTGGATGCAACCACTGAAGGACCTAAAATTGAACTAGTTGTGGTGAGACCGATGAAAGTTTCATCCATGGTTGATGACAAGAGGGAAAACCTTTTACAATGGTGCTTTACAAGGCACCGCCCCATTTCATCTTACCTGAGGATGTGGCCAATGATGCCAAAGTAAAAGATGAACTTGAACGAGAAGAAGAAGCTGAACAAAATGAATAAGAGACTCCTCGCTCCAAGAAATAAAAGAAGAGAAAGTGCTTTAAGTCCAAGGAGAAGAGCAAGAAGAAGAGGAAAGAAGAGAAAAGGAGCAAGAAGAAGAGAAGACTCTCCACCTCCTCCTTCCATGAGCTACAAAAATGAGTTAGTTTTGTTTTTAGTTTTTATAGGCATGCATTTCATGTAGTGTAATTCCATTATGTATTCTTTCACTACATTTACATTTATCATTGTAACAACATATAGTTGTAACTGCATTGCATTCATCATTGTAACTACATTCTATTTTTACATTTTGTCATTGCATTCCTTCATTCCGTTATGTTTTCTTTTGCATTGGGGACAATGCAACCTTTAAGTTTGGGGGTATATGCCTAGGATTTGAAATGCACCCACATTTAAAAAAATTTGAGAACATTTTTTCTATGCAAATACAAGGTTCCTTTGTTTTGGAAAATCATTCTACTTACCTTTGATGTATAAATCTTGAATTGTTCTAATCTTTGATAAGTCTGTTGGATATACATGATGGATAATTGCATCTCTTAGCTCTGCATTGATATATCTATTTGTTTGATTAAATAATATCTTGCATCATTCCTTTTATTTTTGGATGACCTCCTATTGCAGCATGTGTGATATATATTTGTATATCCTATTAAATATAAATGAAGGCATTCCAATGTGATTGCAATGAAATAAATAAAGTAGCTTTAAGGGGGAATGAATCAAAGATGTTAGGGATAATGTTAGGTATTCTTGAATTGCTAGCTTATCTATTGATGTGGAGATTGGTTATGCACTTATCCTTCTTGTTGATGCATCAGATTTATTGATTGGTTAGAATGATTCAAGTATCTAGAATGCCTTTTATATGTTTATTGACCTTGTTGTTTTGATCTTTACTTGAGGACAAGTAAAAACTCAAGTTTGGGGTTGTGATAGCTCATTAAAGAGCATATTTTTCCCTCGATTTATAAGTTTTATTCTCCCCACATTGACATTCATTACATTTATCTCTGCATTTTCATTTCTATTTATGCATATTTTCTAACTTAGTTTTAGTGGCTGAAGTTTTGCATATTTCTGCCTATTTTTGCCTTGTTGTCACTACATTACTAATGTCCCTACAGAGGTTGTTTTCACCACTGCAGCTAGTTCGACACTGCATCTACCAGCTGTCTAGTCTGCTTGAGGATAAGAATGAATATGTCAGTTGTATATTCTGTTACAACAAATTTGTACGACACTGAGCACGCAAATAACCTACATGATAGGTGTCCTTCCTCGGGTGGTCAATATAAAGACTATTTTGGAGGAAAGAGAAAGTCAATCCATTCTTATTTTTTCTTATCCTCTTCAACCTCTAAGCTTTTATCATTCTCTCATGGCAGCTTAAGCTTGTTTCTAGAGATCCGAGGTGAAGTAAAGTACATCTATCCAAGGAAATAAGGATTCGAGAAAATATCTTGTTATCTTTTTAAACTTTTTTTTTATTTTGATTATTTTATGGAGATTTACTTGAATTTGTGCTAATATTGACTATTGTTTAATTTTCTGGAGCTTGTTGAACTTATTTAAACTATTTTTTAGCTTAATATATTTCAGTGTTAGCTTTTTCTTAAGCTTTAATTGTTGGATTTGATTTATGTTTTTCATGAGAGTGTTAAAACAACCTAGTGGCATCGACAAATGCATTGACGAGTCAGATTAACGAGTTCTTGCAGCGAAAGTTGTCTAGATGCAACGAAAGTTGGTCCATGTTGACTCTCAAGGAGATGTGTAAAATGAATGCTGGCAAAAGGTATAAATGGTATGTATTTGGGCAAGATAAATTGTGCCAAGAGTCTTTTGCGTGCAAGTATACACGGTCGACAAGTAATATAGCTTGGGAGTATCGATCCCACATAGATTGACTTGGAATTCGATTGTTTAGTTTGTAACTTGTTTTGGAAGAAAATATTGTAGTTTAAAAGAGTTGATTTTAAAACTAAGAAAATAAAATAAAATAAAACCGAAGTGAAGTGAAATGTTGGCTAGAAAGGTGTTTTCAAATGAATGATGACTGTTGGCAGGGAATGCCTGGTTCAAACGTGGTTCATGCCAACCTTTATTGACAAAACTGTATTGGCATTGGTTGCCTAGCAAATTCAAAAATAGCAAAGCCTCTCTCGATGGTCATTTCCCTAAACTGGCCAAGTAAAAACCCCTATATCTCTATAGTGTATGTTTTCCTTAAAGCAATTTGATTTAAAAACCAATCTATACTCTGTGGGGGTAGATTTCACTTGTGAAGTAAGTTCATCTACTTGAACGACTTCTCTCGAAGCTTCTCTACCAAGTGTTTAGCAACTTGATCTTTGCCAACACAAGTCTGTTAAGATATTGGAAGGCAATAAGCTAACTGTGCCAGCTCTTTCTTTGGCACAATACTTAGGAAAAATTAAAGTATTCAAAATAGACAAACTTTTCCAAAAGTAGAATTATTATAAAAGAACTAAGGCATAAAATCCAACGTTTAAAACCAAAACATCCCCCACCAACTATTAAATTAGGTAATGGTGTAGGGGTTAACCAACAAACCAACAAACGTTTTTAACATCACCATCAAAATAAAAACTAAAGAAAAATAACTTCTGCCAATGGAATAGGCATGCAGCCCTCCACGCTAGGCTCTGGGCCAAGAAGTCGAACCACCCTTCCTCGGTTGCACCAACTGACACTCCCCGCTCTAACACCTCACTCCGACCACCTCTGGTCTCATCTCCTCTTCTCGGTTCTTTTATTTTTTTTCTTTTTCTTCCCCTCCAAATGCTTGATCGGTTGTTCTTTATATAGGCGTGTAGGGGGAAGGATGAGATAAGCCTTTGAATTTGAAATAATCAAGAGATAGCGCTTTATCCGATCATTTTGATATCTTATCATCTCGGTGTGATATCTTATCAGGCTAGGGCTGACGTCATCATGCCATCGCCATCCTGGCACACGAGCTTGGCACAACTTTGCCAACATCACTTGGCATCACCTTATCCGTTATTTTTTAAGAAGTTGATCCAATTGCAATCTTTTAGGATCCTGATCCTTTCTTCTTTTTTCGGGGGTTCATCTCTTCATGGCATGGCCGCTAGCATACCTCTCTGCCAACAAATGCTTGGCACTCATCTAGTCCTTCCGTGCCCGCAACATCCGGCATTCACCTTGGCATTCCTAACTGCGTCCCTTCATCCTGCGTCTATTCCTCTTCCATTCCACATGCCAACCTGAGCAAAGGCCACTAAAAACAACCCATGACATCGGCATAGGCAGCCTACTAGCTCTTTTATGTAAATGCATGATTCTAACAAACTAATGCAACTAAATGTACTTGAAAACAAGCAAAATCATATCAAAATAGGCATGAAAATAATACTTTTGAGGAGGTAACACACCCCCAAACCCAGCTCATTGCTTGTCCTCAAGTAATGCAAGAGATGAGAAAAACAAAAATAGTGAAAATAATACCTCGGCAAAAGTTTGGCTGGAATGCCAACAAATGCTGGCAAGCAGAGTTTGATTCTAATGTTGTCCTCAAAAATCTCAGTGCACAGTGCCAAGCAGATAGTAATTCAAGTGCAACAATATAACTCTAGTCTAAGTGCATGATTTGTGCGCAAAGTGTGGGCAGTATGCATCTAGCGTCCATTCACTCCCTTAGCCAATTTACTTTCTAAACCCAGTTTTGTTATTTTCTATATTTTTCGTGCTGGAGGGTATTGGCATTATCTTTTTAGCTTGCTTTATGGTACTATTTAGCGTGAGTGATAGGAGGGAGCATATCACGAATCCCCACCTTAATCCAGTTACCATTAGGCTTTCTCTTCAAATCATACACTAAGGTTTTGGACTTAAGAACTAAGAGGGAGCATACCACGAAGCCCTAAGTACTTATTATCCCTAGGTAAATGAGAGTTCAAAATTTTTTCTTGCCTTGGCAGAACATTGTTGCCTTATTTACATTTAACCCTGGCATCATTTTTCTTTTTTTTCAAAGCTGAGCATAGTTTCAAATTACCTAAGTTTGCTAGGGAACTAGATACATACCACGTGTTAAGTGTAGAAACAATTACCTAAACTAGAGATCAATTGTCATTGGCAAACATGGCATACAATTCTACTGGCATGGCAAACTAAAAATTATAAACTCGTCATCGAACAAACAACTAGATCAAAATAAGCTTGCCTAACAGTTGTTAACAAACTTCAAATTTAAGCTGAGACAAAATTTTCTTTTTCACTTTTTTGAATGGTTCGATATGCAACTACTCTACATGAACTACAAAATATTTTAAACGTGCATGGCATGGCATAAAAGTGAGAAAATGCACACCCCCAAACCCAAGATGTGCATTATCCTCAATGCATGAAACGACACATATATACAAGAGAAACAGAAAAATAAAAAAGCATGATCATGAAAATGCAAACATGAAATGCGAAGGAGTTAGGTAGAAGAAGACTCCCCTTCGGATGAGGCTTCATTCCATTTGGCACATGCTTATTCTTCTTTTCTGGCACGGTTCTTCCTCATAGATAAGCTCCCACGGTCAGGGGGCATTCTCTTCTTTCCTTTCCAACTCTGCTTGGTGGTAGTAGTGGAGGATCCAACATCCTATTTCTGCTTGGCAGGCTCGACAGGTGGTGTGACTGGCGCTGAATTCACTTTGGTGGCAGGAATCTCCTCCGACTCGGAAGAGGAGGTGGTGCTGGCAGATTGAACATGCACTGGGGATAGGGGAACTATTGTCTCATACTCAGAATTGGCAGAAATAACTGGACTGGTATGACTTGCTGGACTGGCTAGCTTAACTGGACTAGACTGGCTGGAATGGACTGGCTTATCGAGGATCACTGGCAATATTTCTGTCAAAATTCCTGCACACACTAAATGGAAAATCATGTAACGCAGCAAAGGAATAAAAATTGAATGACAATAAAAAGAAAACAAGAAGAAAAACCCGATTACTAAAGGAAAACAAAAACAACTAATCCTAATATTTACAAAGAATTTCAAACCTGATGATGCTTTATTCCAATTCTACCAAGAGGATCGCCTTCTTGGCATGACTTTGCTTACCTTCCAAGTAATGCTTTAGGCGCTGACCGTTCACCTTAAAAATTTCTCCGGTCTGTAAGTTCTTGATATCTAAAGCCCCATGAGCATATGGCTTCACAACTTCATAAGGACCCGTCCATCTTGACTTAAGCTTACCTAGAAAAAGTTTGAGTCGACAGTTAAACAATAGAACAAGTTGACCTATTTCGAACTGTCTTGGTAGGATCTGACTATCATGCCAACGTTTTGCGTTCTCCTTGTATATCTTAGCGTTCTCATAGGCTTGTGTTCTAAATTCCTCCAATTCATTGAGGTCAAGCAACCTCTTTCCTCTAGCAATTCTCCATGCCATGTCAAGCTTCAAGATGGCCCAATAGGCTTTATGTTCAAGTTCTACTGGCAGATGGAATGGTTTGCCAAAGACAAGTTTGAATGGAGAAGTACCCAAAGGAGTTTTAAATGTCATCCTATAAGCCCACAAGGACTCATCTAGTCTCAAGGACCAGTCTTTCCTTGTCGGATTCACAATTTTTTACAAAATGTTCTTAATCTCCTTATTGGATATCTCAGCTTGCCCATTTCTTTGTGGATGGTATGCTGTGGCGATTCGCCGCTGAATCCCATACTTGCACAATGCTTTAGAAATTCATTTACATTTAAAATGAGTGCCCTCGTCATGAATAATCATTCGAGGGGCACTAAATCTAGTGAAAATGTTTTTGTGCAAGAACTTGGCAACAGCCTTGGAATCATTTGTTGGCAAGGCAACAGCCTCTACCCACTTTGACACATAGTCAATAGCCAAGAGAATGTACACCTTACCGACCGATAGGGGAAAAATACCCATAAAGTCGATCCCCGACACATCAAATAAATCCACTGGCAGAATGTTCTAGAGTGGTAGTTCGTGTCTGCCAGAGATGTTCCCTGTTCGTTGGCATCGATCGCATGCCTTGGCATACTCGTGGGCATCCTTGTACAGTGTGGGCCAAAAGAATCCTGACTGCAAAACTTTGGCAGCAGTCTTCATCCCAGCAAAATGTCCTCCATATGGTGCGGCATGGCATAGATGCAATATATGTTGCTGCTTGTCCTTTGGCACACACCGACGAATCACTTGGTCGGCACACTACTTGTAAAACATGGGCTCATCCTAATAGTATTTCCTCACCTCTCGTAAAAATCTTTTCTTGGCATTACATGCCAGGTCTGATGGCAGAATATTGCATACCAGGTAGTTGACTATGTCAGTGTACCATGGTATGGCATCGGCTGCAAGCAAATACTCATCATGGAATTCATCTCTAATTATAGTGGACTTACCATCCTCAATGTGATGCTCCAACCGAGAGAGATGGTCAACTACTAAGTTTTCGCTGCCTTTCTTATCTCTAGTCTCCAGGTTGAATTCTTGAAGTAAGAGCGTCCATCGGATTAGTCTAGGTTTGGCATCCTTCTTTGCCAAGAGATATTTCAACGTTGAATGATCTGTATAAACCACAACCTTATTACCAATTAGATAAGATCTAAATTTATCAAAAGCAAATACGACCGCGAGGAATTCTTTCTCGGTTGTAGAGTAATTCAGTTGTGCTTCATTCAAGGTTCTGCTGGCATAGTAGACGGCATGGAACATTTTGCCACGCCGTTGTCCCAGAACTGCTCCAACGGCATAATTTTTAGCATCACACATGAGCTCAAAGGGCTCATTCTAATTCGGTGCCACGACTATGGGGGCATTAATCAATCTGTCTTTAAGCTCCTAAAATGCTCTCAAACAAGAATCGTCAAATGCAAACGTGGCATTATGTTCCAACAATGAGCATAAAGGTTTAGCAATTTTCAAAAAATCTTTAATAAATCACCAATAAAAACTGACATGACCTAAAAAACTCCTTATACCTTTAATACTTGTTGGAGGTGGTAATTTCTTAATTACCTCCACTTTGGCTTGATCAACTTCTACTTCTCTTGGTTACCTTATGACCGAGAATAATGCCCTCCTTCACCATGAAGTAGCATTTCTCCCAATTCAACGCTAGGTTTGTCTCTGTGCATCTCTTCAAAACTTGCTCCAGGCTATGGATGCATTCCTCAAATGTTACACCAAACACTGAGAAGTCATCCATGAATACTTCCATGTTATGCTCAATCATATCAGAGAAAATGGCCATCATGCAACGTTGAGATGTTGTTGGCGCATTACACAGTCTGAATGGAATCCTTCTAAAGGCAAATATACCATATGGACACGTGAACGTGGTCTTCTCTTGGTCATTAGGGCAATGGCAATCTGATTATATCCTGAATAATCATCTAAAAAATAGTAAAAATCTTTGCCTGCCAACCTATCCAACATCTGGTCAATGAAAGGCAATGGGAAGTGGTCCTTCCTTGTAGCCTTGTTCAACCTTCTGTAATCCATGCACACCCTCCATCTAGTGATGGTTCTAGAGGGAATCAATTCGGCCTTACTATTTTGGATCACAGTCATGCCACCCTTCTTTGGTACACACTACACTAGGCTAACCCAAGAGCTATCAAAAATGGGATAAATGATCCTAGCATCCAACCATTTTATGATCTTTTTCTTTACAACCTCTTTCATGCTTCGGTTTAGCCACCTTTGGCCTTCAATGGTCCTGCCATTGCATTCCTCTAGTATGATCTTGTGCATGCAAATTGTTGGGCTAATACCTTGGATGTCTACCAAGGTCCAACCCAACGCTTACTTATAATCTTTTAGTATTGCCAGCAGTCTTACCTCCTAATCATGAGTGAGATCAGTGGCAATAATCACTGGCAGAGTTGAGTTCTTACCTAAATGAGCATACTTTAAGTGTCCTAGTAGGGGTTGAAGCTTCAACTCTGGTGGTTCCTCAATAGATGGCTTTGGTTTCTTCATCTCTCTGCCAGGAAAATGGAGTGGCTGGAAGTAAATTACATCTTTAGCCTCCAAGGCTGATTCCACAGGTTCCTCAAATAGTTTAGCTATGCCATCAAGCATGCCATCATCACTTGCTATATCCTGGCACAATTGTGCCATGTCCAAAGTAAAGATGGACTCCATCATTTTATCGGCTTGACATTCATCAGGTTTATCTGCATATTTCAAAGCTTGAAACACGTTAAAAGTAACATGTTGATCATTCATTCTCATGGTTAGTTCCCCTTTATGAACATCAATAAGAGCCCTGCCAGCAGTAAGAAGCGGCCTACCCAAAATAATTGGCACATTAATATCAGCTTCATAATCCAAAATGATAAAATCAGCTGGGAAATTGAATTTGTCTACCTTTACCAACACATCCTTAATCTTACCTTTGGGATGTGCATAGGATCGGTCTGCCAATTGAAGTGTCATTGTGGTAGGTCTTGCATCTATGCCAAGCTTCTTGAAAACTGATAGTGGCATCAAATTGATGATGGCTCCCAAGTCGCACAGCGCCTTCCCTATGAACTTGTCGCAAATGGTGCAAGGAATAGTAAAACTCCCTGGATCTTTTAGCTTTTGTGGCAATCAGTTTAGGATCATGGCACTGCATCCCTCAGTGAGAGCAACAATTTCAAATTCTCCCAATTTCCTCTTTTTGGACAAGATGTCTCTCATGAATTTTACATAGTTGGGCATTTGTTCAAGGGCTTCCACCAATGGAATGTTAATTTGCAACTATTTAAGCGCTTCCAAAAAGTGCTTAAATTGCTGGTGCTGCTTATGCTTTTGAAGTCTTGCTGGAAATGGTGGCGGTGGATATACATATGCTGGCACTGCCGACTTTGCTGAGGTAGTGTTGGCATTTGTTTTGGCATTAGTCTGGTTATCATCATTGTTGGCGTCATTGTTGGCACTGGGACTGGCATCCTGTTTGGCACTCTTACTGGCATGATCGCTGGCATCATCTACTTTCTCCTTTTCTACTTCTTTGGGTATGTATGTTGGCACAAGCTTTGCATCCTAGTTGACGACTGGCTGCTTGGTAGCCGTCTCTGTTTCGCACTTCTTACCACTCCAAAGAGTTATTGCCTTGCATTGTTCATTTTCTTTGTGTCGAACATCTTCAGTGTCACTTGGCAAGGTACCTTGGGGTCAATTGCTAAGTGCATTAGCAATCTGCCCAATTTGTATTTCCAAGTTTCTTACTGATGCCGCCAAACTTTGGACTGTTACTTCATTTTGCCCCATATATTGTGTAATATCTCCTCCTTTGTTGCTTCCTTGCCCTTGCTGGAAATTGTTCTGAGCTTTCTGTGGCATGGTATTTTGATAAAATGCTGGCATGGCATTGTTGTTCTGCCGTTGGTTGTTTTGGCGCGGGGCATTGTAGTGATTGCCTCCCTGATTGCCCAAAGCTAAGTTAGGGTGCTGTCTCCAACATGCACTATAGGTATTAGCATTATAAAAATGACCAGCATTCCCAACAAAACTTACCGACTCAGGATTAATAGGGCATTCATCCACATGGCGATTTTCTCCATAAATGGTGCAAAATGGATCTAGTGCTTTGACTTCTTGGACCTCATTGTTCTTTTGCAACATTCTCACCATGCTAGTGAGGTTGGAAATCTCGGCATGAATGGACGTGATTTCATCAACTTTCAATTTCCCACTGGCTTTAGTCCAGTCCCAAGTCTAGCAACAGGATACTCGAAGTCATTAATCGAAATTCTCTCAAGGATATCAACAGCCTCAGTGTACTTCTTATCAAGCAATGATCCAGCTACTGAAGCATCCACAACAGTCCTTGTTTGTGCATTCAATCCGTTGTAGAAGGTTTGTATTTGGGTTCAATTTGGGAACCCATGCATTGGACACATTCTCAACAAATCTTTAAATCTTTCCCAGTCTTCATAAAGAGTTTCATCCTCGGCCTGTTTAAATGTAATGATTTCACCATGCAACTTGGCAGTGAATGTTGGTGGCTGAAACCGCGTCAGGAACTTCTCGCAAAGGTTTGCCCAAGAAGTAACTGATCCTGGTGGCAAAGAATTGAGCAATGCCTTGTCTTTGTCTCTCAAGGAAAAAGTAAACAATTTTAGCTCCATAGTATCTCCAGATACTCCAGTTTGTTGAAACAGTTGGCATATCTCCATGAATTGTTTGAGATGTTGTCTCGGGTCTCCAGTAAGTGCTCAATCAAATTGACCTACATTCAAAAGAGTTTGGATTGTTACGGGTTTAAGTTCAAAGTTAGGATCATCGGCATTAGTACCAATAAGTCCTGGCATGAGATTTGCAATTTTATGTGCTGAATGTTCTCGGATTGGCCTCTCTTCTTCTTCAACCAAATTTGAGACATTAGGAGGCAGTGGTGCATTGTTATTAGGCTGACTGTCAATGGGTGGATCATTATTCACCATACCATTCCTTTGATTGCCTTGATTCATTTCTCGGTATCGCCTCTTTAACATCCGCAAGGTTCTCTCAATTTTCGGATTGTATGGCCACTCGTCCACCACTGGGTAGTTTCTGGTCATACACCGGTGAAAACAAAGATAAAAACAAAAACAAAACAAGTAAAAATTTAAAAACAAACAAATCCGTTGCAATCCCTAGCAACGGCGCCAAAAACCTGATGACTCTCAGGGAGATGTGTAAAATGAATGTTGGCAAAAGGTATAAATGGTATGTATTTTGGCAAGATAAATTGTGCCAAGAGTCTTTTGCGTGCAAGTATACACGGTCGACAAGTAATACAGCTTGGTAAGCTGAGTATCGATCCCATAGAGATTGACTTGGAATTCGATTGTTTAGTTTCTTACTTGTTTTGGAAGAAAAGATAATAGTTTAAAAGAGTTGATTTTAAAACTAAGAAAAAAATAAAATAAAACCAGAGTGAAGTGTTGGCTAGAAAGGTGTTTTCAAATGAATGATGACTGTTGTCAGGGAATTCCTGGTTCAAACGTCGTTCATGCCAGCCTTTATTGACAAAACTGTCTCGGCATTGGTTGCCGACTAGATTAAAAAATAGAAAAGCCTCTCTCAATGGCCATTGGCCTAAACTGGCCAAGTAAAAACCCCTATATCTCTATAGTGTATGTTTTCCTTACACCAATTTGATTTAAAAACCAATCTATACTCCGTGGGGGTAGATTTCACTTCCAAAGTAAGTTCATCTACTTGAACGACTTCTCTCGAAGCTTCTCTCCCAAGTGTTCAGAACTTTATCGTTGCCAACACAAGTCTATTAAAATATTGGAAGGCAATAAGCTAATTGTGCCGGCTCTCGCTTTGGCATAGTACTTAGGAAAAATTAAAGTATGCAAAACAGACAAACTTTGGCAAAAGCAGAATTATTATAAAAGAACTAAAGCAAAAATCCAACGTTTAAAACCAAAACATCCCCCCACCAACTATTAAATTAGTTCATGGTGTGGGGGTTAACCAACAAAAGTTTTTAACATCACCATCATAATAAAAACTAAAGAAAAACAAATTCTGCCAAGGGAAAAGGTAGAGGGGTCTCTCGGTGCAGCCCTCCATTCCAGGCTCTCGGCTAAGAAGTCGAACCACCCTTCCTCGGTTGCATCGACTGTCACTCACCGCTCCAACACCTCGCTCTGACCACCTCTCGTCTCGTCTCCTCTTCTCGGTTCTTTTCTTTTTTTCTTTTTCTTCCCCTCCAAATGTTTGACCGGTTGTTCTTTATATAGGCATGTAAGGGAAAGGATGAGATAAGCCTTTGAATTTGAATTTGAAATGATCAAGAGATATGAGGTAGAGCTCTATCTGATCACTTTGATATCTTATCAGCTCGGTGTGATACCTTATCAAGCTAGGGCTGACATCATCATGCCATGGTTATCCTGGCATACGAGCTTGGCACAACTTTGCCAACATCACTTGGCATCAACTTATCCGCTATTCTTTCGGAAGTTGATCCAATTGCGATCTTTTAGGAGCATGATCTTTTCATATTTTTTCGGGGGTTCATCTCTTCTTGGCATGGCCGCTGGCATACCCCTCTGCCAACAAAAGCTTGGCACTCATCTAGTCCTTTCGTGCCCGCAACATCTGGCATTCACCTTGGCTTTCCTAACTGCATTCATTCCTCATGCCATTCCACTTGCCAACCTACTCAAAGGCCACTATAAACAACCCATGACACTGGCATAGGCAGCCTACTAACTCTTTTATATAAATGCATGATTCTAACAAACTAATCCAACTAAATGTACTTGAAAACAAGCAAAAGCATATCAAAATAGGCATGAAAAACAATACTTTTGAGGAGGTAACTGTCCACTCATTCAAGGGGCCTTATACTCGACTTACAATGAAAGTTGAAGCTGATCTACGTACCTGAATCAATAGTTTAAGGTTAAATGGAAGTTAATACTCAACTGACCACTACATCACTGATTAAACCAATCCTTAATCCTCGAAGTACACTTGATCTTTCTGCCAAGCTGAGCCAAGGAGATCCAGGCTTTATTCTCATTATTCCTTATCTTTTATTACTTTTTGTTATTGCTACCACATTAAACCTTTATTCTTTTTTATTGCTATTGCAACCGCCATTGCACCCACAACTACCACTCTTATATTATTTTGTTTTAGTCACATAAGTATAAACATAATTCACCATCCTCGTGGGATCGATATTCAAACAAGATTTCCTTGTTTCTATTTTTTGCATCGATAATGTAGCTTACACTAAATAGTGTGACGTTTTCACACTGATCAATCTCAATGCTATGGATTATTTTAAACAATATCAAAATTACAAAGTCTATCATGAGCGTGTTGTTTCAATGTCTTTTATGTGCTCCGATGAATTTCACTCTCTTTATCTCAATTTAATGAGGAGATAGGAATTTACAACTTTTTTAAGCATACCCGACATTGTTTGCCGAAATCTTGTCCTTATTTTCTACTCAAATTCCTAGTGTATTTTCAATCAAGAGAAAATTGAAGTCATAGCTATTGAGTCTTATCTCATGGGAAAGAAATTCCGATTTGATTCTTCTATAATTGCAAATCTTTTAGGATCAGATGATGAGGGTATTGCTGATGAAGATGTTTTTGGTCAAATCTATAGTGGCTCTTGTTGCGCGTAATAAGTGCTACGCAATTGTGCAAGTATACACGTCGCAAGTTATAGTATAAAAGATATCGTCTCCACAGGGATTGGTGCCACTTCAAGAATCTAATCTCTTGCACTGTAAAAAGTAAAAGAAAACACAAGTAGAAGATTATAGGAGTTTAAACTAATAACTAAACTAGAAAGCAATAAAGTAAAAGAATAGATGAGATCAAGTGAGAGAGATAGGCCAAGTTATCGTGAGTTGAGGTGTGATAGCCGATTGGATCGTCTTGGTAAAAGAGTGCAAGGGCAACTCAGTTGCCGTGGGAACTTGCACAATGGGGTTGCCTTGGCAACTAATCGATGGTTATCTGGGTGACTAGTTGGGAAACTACTTGGGCGTCTGGGCAGCAACTTCAAGGTTCGGCATAGCGTTCTTCAATGGTTTCTTCTTATCCCTAAGTCAAAACTCTAGCTACTTATGCATGCCTTGATAATGCATCCCTGCGTGAATCAAGGGTGAACAACAACCAATCTTGCGCTCCTCTTAGCCGTTGAAATCCTTAACTTATTCCTAAGCCGGATTAATCTTCACCATCAATAGATTGAATAAAGATCATACTCATTCGTTTCTTGAATCTAACTCTCCCGATATTAGATAAATAGAGGAAGTTACGAGATCCTCTCCCAATTCACTCGCAAACAAGAATAAGAACCAAGAATGAATAAACCTTGAATAGAAAAGTGCAAACTCTTATTACCTAAACAAAATCCAATTGTTTCTCACAACCACAAAACACAATAACCATAGCCAAATAGATTTAGTTCATGGCTAGGTTCCAAACAAACACAAGACAAAGAATTCCTAGCATGAACCTAATTGAACAAGAAAGAAAAAGATGAAGAATGGATGAAGCCTTCTTGTTGAGATCTCCCCTTGAAGCTTGTCGAAAATTCTCTCCTCTCTTCCCTTGGAGTTGATGGCATGGTGATCTATTTATAGGGCTAGGTCAAAGTCCTTCTTTGAGGAGGAAGTTAAGTTGGAATTAAATTATCTTTAAAGAATATAATTCTTTATTATAATTATATTCCTTCTAGAGCTTCTCCTATCTTCTTGGAATTTAATTCTTCTTTAACCTCTTCATAGAAATCAAACTCCTTTGGGATTTAGCTTTGCTCCACGTCATCTTGGGCTTGTCTAGTAATCAATTTCGACTACCATATCATCTTATTCTTTGTCGACAATTGCCCTGGCAACTGGTTCGGCGTCTCCTTCATGCATTGCCCTGGCAACTAGCTCGGCATCTCCTTCATGCATTGCCCTGGCAACTAGCTCGGCATCTCCTTCATGCATTACCCTGGCAACTAGCTCTAGCCTTACTTTGGCAAGTGATTCTGCACATACACACAAAACACACCAAAGCAGCATCTTTTACCACAAAAACTACCAAGTTATGTAATCAAGCTCAACGATGGAAGAAAACATGGATTAATGCATGAATGGCTAATTATGCAACTAATATGAGCCTAAGTCTAACAATCATATGAGTAAAAAGGGTAAGAAAAATAGTACTTTTGAACACTTATCAGCTCTATAACCGTGCTTGATGCCCATGAGTGTTTCCTTCACTCCCTCATCACTTGGTGATTTCGACCATCCGGTGGTAAGTACTCTACCCTTCGCCAAGTCATTGACTTTTGGCTACATTTCTTTCATGAAGGACAACGTCCAAACCTAGCCCAAATCATGTTTGTGAGTTAGTCCATCTTGTTCAAAATCGTCATACCACCCATGTGTCTTCCTTTACCTATAGGACCGCTTTTAGCTACATGTTCCACAAGCTTGAGATAGATTGTTCTCTTGACCTTGGAGTGCCTCTCATCAATCCCATCGACGATCATTCTCTCTGGCGAGCCAAATTCACCTTCCACAATGGAGAATGGATTCGTAATGTGAATCTTCCCAGTGGAACTCAACCCGGTCTAGTTGAAAATGTTGCTCTAGTTGCTCTGGTTGCTCAACCTTCCCTTGACACTCTCATGGCTTATCTTGATGGGAATTTTGCTACATTGGATGCGAGGTTGGATTCTAGCTTCACTACCACTGATACTCGTTTAACCTCCTTGGATGCTAGGTTACCTCCATTGAGCAACGTCAAGCCTCGTGGACATGACCCTTACCGCGTTTCACACTGAATGGCGTGGTCATGCTCTTGGTCATGATGATTTAGAAGATGAAGACGAGGATGATAAAGATGAGGACGTTCCTCAGGCTTTGCATCTCATTCATATCATATCATATTATCTATTTGGATTTGAGTTTATGCACCTTTTTCTTTATTTGATTTCCTATGATGTTATGTTTTTATGCTTTGGGTTATGTTTTTTAAGTTTAAGTTGGATATTTTATGTTGCTTTGAATATTATGCTTTGAAGTTTATAATATCTATGTTGTTTATTTATCGTTGGAGTTATATTCTTTTATACTTGTGTTTATTGCCCTATTGATTTTGATCTAACAAAAAGGGGGAGATGTATGGGATATAAATTTTTTCAAAGGTTTTTTAAAAATACACTATCTTTTAGCCTTAAAGAAAGGGGGAGTGAACCTAACATTTTTTGGTTTCGTTATATCTAAAAGGGGAGGTTGATAAACCTATATTTGATTTTTATATAACAATGACTAATTTGTAAAAATAAATAAATTTTTAAAACTCATAAATTAACAAGGATTTGAACTTAAAATAATTTCTAAGTCAAAACCTTAAACCCAAAGTTTTTCTAAGTGTTTAGTACTAAAAAATAGCCAATTTGGTTCAGGAGTACCGATACATCAGTCTTTAGTTGCTTGGCCTCATCATTTTCTTCTATAGCATTTACTCCTCTTCCTCTATGGTTGGGCAGAGGATTGGCCGCAATATTGGGTTCATCGAACTTTAAACCCCAATTTTAATCAAATTCTGAACCACCTTCTTGAAATAGTGCAACTCTCGATAGTATGCCCTAGAATCCTAGTGTGAAATTCACAATGAGCATCTGGATTATACCACGGAGGATAAGGAGGTTGTAGAGGTATAAGATAATACGGTCTTACTAGATCTGCCTCGTAGAGCTGTGACTATAGTTCTGCAAACGACACTGGTATGGGCGTGAAGTTCATCCTGTCATTTCTCAAACCTTGAGAATCTTTCTTATTTGTATTCTGAGAATTTCCTGACACAACACCAGCTGGCGTAATTGTAACATTCTTCAGGGTTTCATAAACACTTGTATTGTTAACCTTATTGTCTTTTCTTTTGTAACTTTTGCGAAAGCTTTCACTATTTTTTATTTTCCCACTTTTGATTGTTGCTTCAATTAGCTCACCCGTCATTACTATGTCAGCAAAATTTTGTGTAGCATTGTTGATCAAGTGAACCATAGAAGAAAAGAAAATGAGAAAATAACCTGACGATTAATCTTGGAAAATTAAGGTTTTGACTCCTCCTAATTCATTTTATCTTGAATACTTAGTTTTCTTATTAAATCAGGTTTTTTACTTAATTAATCATGATAATTTGATTTTCCTCTTTATTTAATCTTTTTAAAAAATTTGGAGTCGTCACCGGTCACTTTGGTTGACCGAACACCATAAAAACAACCAGAGATTCATTTTTTTTTAAATTTGGTTTCGAGAGTCGGTTATGTGTGAGGAAAGATTAGCACCTCCACAAACTCCCGTTATCGTACCTTTTAATTTTTCGTGACATTTTGGCATTTCGAATAATAATTTGAATTTAATTCATCCATAATTATTAATTGGATTTTAATTCCAAATAGAGATATCCTTTTATAAGAGAATACATTTTTATCCGAATATGAGATTGGAAGCGCCCAGTTACTTTAAGACCCTTCGATTCCTATTCAAAAATGTATCCCAACATAAAAGGATTTAATGCATGACCGGTTATTGTCTTATTTATTTTAAGTTCTAACTTAAAAAGGCTCTCATTAATTAAGTTGTTTAAAGGCAATGAATATTATTAAATTTAGGGTGTTTATGAAATAACACCTAATGACTTGGGCACTACTCCTATTAAAACCTTAAATTGAACAATATTCCTAAATTAATTAGTGAATCCAATTAATTAAAGTACTAGCACTAATTAAAGTTTCAACTCAATTAACTAGGTTAATTTCAAATTCTAAGTTAAAATGAATATCAAATGTTCTTATTAAAAGCCCCTTGAATAACATCTCATTGCAATGAGACACTATCCAACTTAGGATTTCAAAGCTTCCCTTTTAATACTCATTTATTTATTACAATGATCTCACGTATTTTAATTATTTAATTCTTAATTAAATAACTTAGTATCTAAGACTCTAACAATTATATTTAAGAGAATTATATGGTCTAACAAATAAACTATATGCTTGTTATTAATCATGCATCCAATCATATAATTTAATCACAATTAAAATTAAATTAACAACTGAAATCGGGATTAAATTGAATGATTATCAAAAGTGAAGAACCGAATTACAAAGAAAAAGTCACTAAATTGAAATGTTATCAGAATATTAGAGTTGAATTATAAAAAAGGGAAAGAAAGGCGCAGACTCATCCAGGGATTCGCGGGGGTTCGCAGGCCCCTGAGCTCGCGAATAACGCCTATATAAAGGCCCTTTCAGACTTTCAATTTCATTTTTTCCATTTTTTTGATTTCCCTCTCTCTCTCTTCATTCTTCACATTCTCTCAATTCCACCTAGCAAACACCAAATTTCCAGAAATCACCCCCAAACTCGATCAAAACTATGGGTTTTGGCTTGATGTTCATCCTGTTCTTGAGGAACACGGATGAACTTCAAGAACACAACCATGCTCTGCCATTATCTCCTCCACATTGATCTATTTCGCCACCTCCACTCGAAATCTGATGAGTCTGCCGACCGCCACAGGCGACGCTGGCCACTACCATTTTCCCTCCGGTCATCCCTAACCTTACTCCGGCAACCGTGAAGTAATTTTTGGCTACCGTGCTCCACCGCACTTGAACCCTAAATCACCAAAAATATCTAATTTTAAACCTAAGTACCTAGATCTACTCTCGGTTCAATAGAACCACCCGTCTTCACCTCCTAAATCTAATTAACCAAACCCGAATCCTCTCATTTTCGAATCCTCCATGCCCTTAAACCCTTACCAACAACCAAATAAGATAAATCACATTTTCTCTTTTTTATTTTTTACTACTATTTTTGTTTAGATCTCAGATTTAAAGTTTATTTTTGGTGATTTTGCAGGAGATGAAGAGATTCGAATAGAGGATTACCTTCTGGTGATGCACGACAGTGATTCTGACAATGGCTCCCGCGACCGATCGTCTTCTCCGGTGAATGCTTCGTCTTTCAGATGACCTTTCAACTTCGGTAAGCTTCTCTCTCTTCTTCAATTATGGTTGTAATAATTGCGTAATTATTGCCTGACTTTTCTCTCTCCTCCTTTATATAGGATAGCTCACCATGACATCATCGGCTGACATCACCATTAATGAGCTGGTGACAGCTGGGTTTGATGGAGCCTTAATCCAATGGAAGCTTGAATGAGCCAGTCATCTAGTGCCACATTGCTATTTGGGCTGGAATAGAAAATACAAATGTGTTTGTTTGAGCTTCTTTTTCGAAAATAAGTGGGTTTAGGTGGGGAATATGGATTACTTGGGCCTTTTTGGATTTTTGTAATGTAAATGGGCTTTTATAATGTATGTAGGCTAATATTTATGTAATATGAACATTTGGACTGTTTCTTTATGGGCTTATTTATTTATTTATTGGACTTTATGTTTATTTATTTATTTAATATTTTTTATATCATATTATATTTACTATATATATAGCCCCAGGATAAATTCGGGTATTACAAGTAATATCCTCAAAGAATTTCCAAAGTCAGTTTGCTTCTTCTCAAGATTTTACTAGAGCTATAAACTCATATTCCATGTGGATCTGGTTGTAAATATTTGTCTTGAGGATTTCTATGACAATGTTCCTCATCCCAATTTAAAACATATCCAATTGTGCCTTTGGTATCATGAATATCATATATCCAACTAACATCATAGAATTCTTCTAAAATAACAGGATCTTTGAAATAATACAGTCTTTAGTATCGAGTATATATGAGATATCTCAGTTCACTCACAATAAACTACTCACAGAGAAAGTAATTTCTGGTTTAGTGCATCTCATTAGACTGCCTATGACCGTTGCATATTCCATTTGGTCAACACTTTCACCTTGGAAAGTTTGTTAAAATAATGTCTTGGCAAATGGTTTAAGATAATGCTTTGGCAATATTATTAACTATTTTCCTTCATTGTTGGATAGAAGTTGGCTTGTATCTATGAAATTTTGGCTATACAATAAATATTCTTGCCAACTTCTCAAGAATCTTGTTCACATAGTGTGACTATTTTAATATAAGATCTCAAGCAGTCGTTAGATTTAGATGCCCAAAAGCATATATGTCGGTCTCATATCTTTCATGTCAATTTTTAATTTAACATGTTTTTGGTACGTTTTACCATTTCATAACTATGAGTATGTCAACAACATAGGGTATTATAATCTAATATCGGTAGTTTTGACATACACATATTTGTCATCATGACAATATCTTAATTTCAACATCTTGTTGAACGTCTAAACTATCTTCATCGATAGTTTCTAAATTTCGTTTTGTTAAACTTGAATCAAATTCCAATATCGTATTCTTGTGAATCTCAGGGTTCTTTGATTCGGAAACAGGAAACCGACATGTGTTGATATGATCTACATAACCAATGTAAATACAATCTACCATTTTGACTTATTTTCATTTGCTTCGGCAATGTATTCATTACCTTTGGAAGATACCCCACATTTTCAAGTATTTGTAGGGAGGCTTTATGTCATTCCATAACTCGTATGATGTTTTGAGACACCTTATTTAACAAGTAATTAGCTGATAGAACAACTTTCCCCCACATGTCAAACACATTTTTGAAGCTTTTGTTCTTTTCATAAGTTATCTTCAAAAGCATAGTATCATTCCTTTTTTGATCTTAGACATTGCAGCGTTACTCATACAAAGTTTCTCCCTACCTTAATTATTTTATTAAGTTTGGGTTTAAACGTCCTATTTATAAAGAACAATTTCTTTGTATCTTTATCTTTGATTTTAAGCAAATACACGTAGCACTAGTTTGTGCTATCATCAATTTATTCCCTCAAACTATAATTTGTCATGTCAATTGTTACGACAATACTTTTTCATAACATTGACCTCATTTGTTTGAATTTCTTTAGAAGCCTACAATCTGAAGAATTATTCCCCACCTTATGGCAATTGAAGCATTTCCCGTGAAATTATGCTTCGTGGACACACTACTCTTTTGGTCTTAGAAAATACCTAATATGTGGTATGTTTTCTTAAAGTCCTTTTTGACTTTCACTATGTTTTCCTTGACAACATTAGGATTAGCTACTTCGTAAAGCGTTTTGACCGCACTTCTATCGTCTTATTCAATATGAAGTTTGACAATCAATTATTTTATTGTCATTTCATTTCTCTTATGCTTAAGATAGTTTTTGAAGTCATTCCAAGCAAGGGGTTAGCATTTCAAATGGCTACCACCTAAAAGGATTCACTTAACAACATCTTTTTCTTCGAGAGTATTGTGAATGATCAGTTTAAATTCCTGATCAACAACTAAGAATTTCCATAGTACCGTCTTAGTCCAACGACTCTCAAAATTCTTTAGCGATTTTTTCAATATTGTACATTGCATAATGTGCATCAGATAAAGCTTTAAGAATGTAATTACATCATAGAAATCAAAGTGCTTCTACACCTTGGTAACATTAAATGCAGAGCAACATTTCTATGTTTTGGAAATGTTGAAGGATGTAGCAACATCTATCTCATCCTCTCTAACAATAGGAGGATCATTCTTCATATATTTGGCTAGGTTCAACATGGTCAAACAACATCTTTTGTTGCCATGTTTTGAAATTCTCTCTAGTAAATTTCACAAGCTTTTAATTATAACTCATAGTCACTGGCAACGTTAGGCTCGGTGCCTGAGCCTGAGTAGTGACTATAATACCAGACTAAGAACTAGATGTGTTCTTAGATGTATTATTCATCTTCCTGTTAACGTCTGGAATTTAAAAATAATACCAGAATCGGGAAATTATGAATCTATTAAATGTAAGCAATTTAGTCAAAACTAAAAACCAGAAACATATGAATAATTATCAACTTTTTTAGACGACAGGAATTTAGTAAACTAAATCCCCGAAAAAAAAGTTTACACAGTCTAACATAAATCACAATAATAAACAGCGCACCAAGTAAGTAACTTTGAAAACGAGGTGGTGCACTAGGCACACTTAAATACTAGGTCTTTCAAAGAACCAATCCTTGACATGCACTTCACACTGTCTTTTTAATCAATCATTCGTACTCACCTTTGATTTTAGTAATCAACATAAATTCAGGTGATGTTAACATGAATTGATAGACAACAAGTCTAAATAACTTGACCTCATAGGTAGAATAAAAGTTTCATGTAGACTTTGTCAAATTCTCATCATGCTTTTAGTGCTCCACGTCTTTATTTTCAACAGATATTTGTATAGCTCATTTTCTCCGATTAACTTATAAATTTCTCAAAATAAATTATTAGTATGATTGTAAATGAAACGTACATCAAATGATTCCTCATTTATAATCATTCAAAATACACTTAATATTTTCTTTAAAATACTAACATGTCATTTCTCATTATCAATTATGGTCGTAAAATAACCATAATTATACAACGTTAAATGTTAGCTTGGCCACCACTCAACTTTAATAAGTATTATTTTGACAAATATCATAATCCATTAAATCATTAAACTCTGATTTAAATGTTTATATAGTAAAATGGATGTTCATCAATAAAGAATATAAAAACTTTACTCAAACCGTTTCTATGCTTTAAACTCATCAATAAAAAGAAGTAAACACTATCAGCCATAGAAATGTTTCAATATATAACATGTAACACCCTAAACCAGGCGTCACACTTGGGCCTCAAGCCCAACCCATTTATAAAATTTCAATTACATTTAGCCCACAAATAAGTAATTCATTGAAATCCAACAACGTTTTGGAAATAACTTAATACAAAATAGTTTAAAACGTATGCATGAGAGCTCCAATTTAAAACAAGGTAATCAAAAGCATTCGACATGATAAATAAATCCAAATAGAGTTACAGAAATAAATCAAGGATCCTATGAATACATTGCCCAACAAACCTAAGTATTGTACTCTTGATCACATCGATGAAGTGAAGTCCTACTCCGATGGGGCTCCTTTGAATGCAACGCAACCACCTAAAAACCCTCATAAGGAAACAACAATTCTAAACGTTGAGCTCATAAAGCTCAATTGATACACATCTACTCTACTATGCTTCAACAGATCATAAACATAGGCATGTAACAAGTAAGATGATATGGCAATTAAATTGATACATGGCGCTACATTAGTCGGCTAAACACATGCAATCCATAACACAACATCATAAGGGCACACAAGGCCCAACCACACTATACCATAACAACATAGGAGTGAGGTCGGGTCATGCAGCATCGAAACATACACTCCAGGTGAGGCTAGGTCATGAAGCATCGAAACATACACCCTTACACGGAATCCCACCTCGAGTACATATGAATGAGACCCGAGTCACATAGCATTGGCAACCTCCATTCACCAATCCACTTACCATAGTGTTACAACACATCTTGAGTATCCAGATCCCATCAATCGAGGTGCACAACCACAAACAAGTGCCCTTAATTGGCACTTAACAACGCACAATCTACCAAGGACCTTTATAATAATATAACCAAGCCACCCAAGGTTTTTTTAAGGTATTGCTTATTATGCACGTAAATAAGGTTAGATTCTCGGTTTCTCATTTTCACTATTCATTTTACCCCATTAGAGGCCCATTGGGCCTTAGTCCTCAAATTATAGGTCTCCCAAACTAAAAGTGAAATTTCCAGGTAGAATGCCCAGCGAGTATCGATACTCGCTTTAGGGTGTCGATACGCATATATAGGTACCTATACTCACCTATGAGTATCGATACCCTGCCTACATTCTGTAAGGGTTCAACTAACACATGGTACCAATACACAGGGTTGTGTATCGATACTCCCATAGGTATCGATATGCCCCCAAACATACTGATACTAAGAATCGCTACTGGAATTTGGGTGGACAAAGGGGTATCGATACCCCCTTAGACATATCAATATGCCCCTTATAACTTTACTTGGTTTTAGAAGATTTTAAAAGGGGTATCGATACCTGTTCATAAGATATTGATACTCAAACCCAGAACTGAAATTCTAGAGTTCAAGACTTACCCCAAAACTCTCCAAAACATTATAGAATGACCCCCAAAGTGAACCTACGGGTTATGGAAGGTGGCTTAAGTGAATTCCTACTCTTTTTACACCATTTAAACGCTAATTTAGGATCTTGCCATTAACACCCATACTCAACCACTCTTAGCACCAAAACAACAATCAAGTATACCAGACCACACATTCATGATTTGCAAGGAACAAAGGGAATTGGAATTGTAGTAACCATTTTTACCTCTAGAGATAGATCCTTTTATGCTAATTCTAACCTCCTCAAGCCACAATCCGAGATTTCAACTCCCCACAACAAAGATCATTCATTTGTCTTGAATTCTTACACCAAAAATAGGGAAAAGATGGGAGAAGATATGGAACAAGGGTGACTTCATTCCTCTTCTTTTTGCAGCCCATAAAATGATATTTTTGCTTATTCAACCACATTTAAAGGGACATTTTACCCAAATACCCTTCCTCTTATCTCCCTTCAACCCAGGTTCACAAGCCCAACAATAAGGATGAAGCCCACAAGGCATTATCTAAGCACCCAAAGGCCCAACTCATGGCCCAAAACTCTGAACCCACTACTCAAGTTTAAATCAAGACATAGATTCTGAAATCCGGATCATTACAACTCTCCCCTCCTTAAAGAAATTTCATCCCTAAAATTTACCTTTTAGAAACAGATGCGGGTAAAGCGGTTTCACATCTTTTTTTATCTCCCACATGGCTTACTCGACCCCGTGATTCCTCCAAAGCATCTTTACTAAGGGTATGAATTTGTTACGAAGTTACTTGATTTCCCTATCAAGAACTCTTATTGGCTCCTCCTCATAGGTCAAATTGGTGTTGATCTCAATCTTCTCAAAAGGGATAACATGCGAGGGGTCAGAGCGATAACGCCTCAACATAGATACATGGAACACATTGTGGATGCGCGCCATCTCTAGAGGCAAGGCTAAATGGTAAGCCACGGGTCCAACCCTCTCAAGAATTTCATACGACCCAATAAACCTTGGGCTCAACTTGCCCTCTGCCCAAAATGGATTACCCTCTTCCACGATGACACCTTAAAGAACAGCCTGTCACCAACCTCATACTCGATGTGTTTACACTTCTAATCTACATAAGCTTTATGACAATCAAAGGCCACTTGCAATCTTTCCTTGATAATTTGAACCTTTTCCTCAGTTAACCTAATCAATTTTGATCCCACAATCCTTCTTTCATCGAGCTCTGTCCAACACAAAGGTGTTCTACACTTTCGCCCATACAAGGCCTCAAAAGGAGCCATTTTGATACTCGACTAGAAACTATTTTTATAAGCAAAATCAACAAGTGATAGTTGGTCCTCCCAACTCTAATCAAAGTCGACAACACAACACTGAAGCATATCTTCCAAGATTTAAATGACTCACTCGGACTGACCAACAGTCTGAGGATGAAAAACAGTGCTGAAATGTAACCTTGTGTCCAAAGCTTCATGATTTTTCTTCCACAATCTTGCCATGAACCGGAGATCTCTGTCTGATATTATCAATGAGGGCACTCCATGCAACCTCACAATCTCTTGGATATACAACCGTGCCAACCTCTCAAGCGTAAAATCCATACTCATAGGTAGGAAATGAACAGACTTGGTCAAACAATCCACTATCACCCAAATAGCATCATGCTTCTTTTGGGTCAAAGGTAATCCTGTCACAAAATCCATGGTCACAGGATCCCACTTCCATTGTGGAATCTGAATGGACCGAAGGAAGCCTGATGAAACCTAATGTTTCGCTTTGACTTGCTGGTAGGCAAGACATCTTATTACGAAATCAGACACATCCCTCTTCGTGCTAGGCCACCAATAAAAAGGATAAAGATCTTCGTACATCTCATTGCTGCCCAAATGCACAGCAAATAGACTACGGTGCGCCTCTCGAAGAATGTGGTCTCTCAAATTCTCTAAAGTTGGAAACAGAAACGACCCATGAAGTACATGATTCCCTCATCTCGTACTTTGAAGTTTGATGATTCCCCTCCTTAAACCATCTCAATATTTGCTACAAGCTCTTCATCTAGTACTTGAGTCCTCTTAATCTCTTGCACCAAGGTAGGCTCTACCTAAAGCTCGGCTAACAACCCACCATCATCGGTCATCCTCAATCGGGCGAGCATTACCCTCAAGTCTGACACAGACTTCTGACTCAAAGCATTAGAAATCACATTAGCTTTACCAAGATGATACTTAATGATGCAATCATAATCTTTCAACAACTCAATCCAACGCCTTTATCTCAAATTTAATTCTTTTTGGGTGAGAAGATACTTCAAACTCTTTTGGTCGGTGTAGACCTAGCACTTTTCTCCATACAAATAGTGCCTCCAAATCTTCAATGCGAAGATAACTGCGGCTAGCTCCAAATCATGTGTAAGGTAGTTCCTTTCATGAGGCTTAAGTTGTCTCGAGTCATAAGCTACCACCTTACCCTCTTGCATGAGAATACAACCAAGACCATTCAATGAGGCATCACTTAAAACTACATAATCCTTACCCGGCTCAGCCTGAGTTAAAATTAGGGCTTTGGTCAAGTATGTCTTCAACTTTTCAAAGCTTTATTGTCTCATCTCATTCCATTAAAACGGAACTCTCTTCTGTAACAACTTGGTCATAGGTGCCGCTATGATGGAAAAACCTTTGATGAAACGCCGGTAATATCCGACAAGCCCAAGGAAACTACAGACTTCTGCAATATTTCTAGGTGGTTTCCATTCAACCATAGCCTGGATCTTTTTCGGATCAACGCGAATCCCATCTACTACTACAATGTGGCCTAAAAACGCTACTTTAGAAAGCCAAAACTCACACTTGCTAAACTTGGCAAAAAGCCGTCTTTCCCCCAAGGTCTGAAGAACCACACGAACATGATAGTCGTGCTCCTCCTCTAAGTGCGAATAAACCGAAATGTCATCAATGAAAACCACTACAAACTAATCTAGATACGGCTGAAAAATTAGGTTCATCAACTCCATAAAAGCTGCAGGTGCATTGGTAAGCCCAAACAGCATTACCAAGAACTCGTAATGCCCAAACCGTATCCTAAAGGATGTTTTCTGAACATCCTCTTCTACGACCTTCAACTAGTAGTAACCCGACCTCAAGTTGATCTTTGAAAACACACGAGCACCTCTCAACTAATCAAATAGGCTATCTATCCTCAGAAAGGGATAATGGTTCTTCACCGTTACCTTGTTGAGCTGGCGATAGTCAATGAACATCCTTATCGAACCATCATTCTTTTTGAAAAACAAGACTGGTGCACCCCAAGGTGAGATACTCGGTCGAATAAAACCTCTTTCCAAAAAATCTTGAATTTGATTCTTTAATTCTCTCAACTTTGTGGGTGTCATACGATACGAATCAATAGTCACTAGTGTTGTGCCCGGCATCACACCTATCTAAAATTCTACCTCACGGTCTAGAGATAACCTGGGTAACTCTTCTGGACACACATCGACAAACTCATAAATGGTTCAGATGCTCTCGAGCATCTGACTTCCCACACTTGTATCAACCACATGATCTAAGAATACTTCACAACCCTATTAGAAAGACAGGGATTCTTCTCACCTCTCACCACCAACTTAGCTCCACCCAACCTATAAATCTTAAGACTCTTTGTTCTACAAATCAACCGTGCATCATACTCAAACAACCAATCCATTCCTAGGATAGTATCGAACTCTTGAAACAGTAACACCATTAGGCCAGCCAAAAAGATAAAGCCTTAAACCTCAATCGGACACCTCTGGTACATCTTATCCACCAAAATATCATACCCAAGGGACTAGATACACGGACTCCAATCTCAAGGTCCTCGGCAAGAATACCCTACTACTGAGATATTCCATTACGGATGTAGGAATATGTAAATCCTAAATCTACAAGAGCAACAATGGGAACATAAAACAAGGTAAACGTATCTGATATGATGTTGGTGGCCTCACAGTCCTCTTGAGCCTTAACTGCATACTGTCTCGCTGGTGCTCTTGCGGTGGACTAAATGTACCCCTACTCTAATATTCTGACACATGGCTAGTTCCTCTCTTAGCGAAGCCTCGACCCTCTGAGCTGTGAAGGAAGTTCTCTAATTCTGAACTGGGTGGTATCAATGGCCTCAAGGCTGTCTTTCAAAAAGTGATCGGTTGATCCACAACCATATCATACCTTATTATTCCTATAACATTCTCTATGATGCTTACGCCCACATTGGATACAAACCAGTGCTTGCAATCCCCTAGACGATCCCCCCAAATTCATACCCAGTGATGAGGAATTAGGCCTTCTACGACCAGAAAATGTTGACCTACGATCTAATCTCGCAGACTGATTCGATGCTCCTTGTAAAAAGGATACATTCCATGCCTTTTTACTTAGTTTATTGCTTAGTTTCAAGCTTATTTCATTGTATATAGTTGCATTTAGTTCATATAGTTGCATTTGGTGGTGTTTGATTGGTTTTTTTATTTATTTATAAAATTTGTGCTACTTGGGAAAGGTTTGTTCTAGTGTGATGATGTGCAGGAAAGCTGAGGAGAATTGTAGGGCAAATGGCAATATGCTATGGCATTTTGGACAGTATTTTTGGGTGCACAAAAGACAAAGGAATGAGATATTTTGCAGCCTCCATACATGATTCCACCAGCAAGCCGTGCTTCCACATGTGAAGGGAATATTCCCTAGGGTACACAAGGAATTAATAGCTCAAAACCCTAAGAGCCCCTACTATATAGAGAAAAAGACACCCACATTAAAAGGGGGCTAAAAAAAGTGTTTATGAGATAAGAAAGAGAGAGAAAGAGCCGGTCACTCTTCTTCTTTTTCTTCTTCATTGCGTCCTCCATTGTTGGAGCTCTAAAAAGATGATCTTGTTGGCCTTTGAGAGAAGCAGTAAGCTTAGGGTTGTTTATGGTAGTCCATGGTGGTTTGGGAGTTTCTTTTACTCTTAGTTGCTCTTTGCTTTAGCATATTTTTTTTGGGATGGGTTGTTTTAGACAAATAATTATTGATGATATTTGCCCAGCCATGAACTAACTTTAAGTGGCTTAGGTTTATTGTGGATGATTATGTTTTAGTTTAAATGGATGTTTTAGTATTTCCCAGTTCTTTACATGTTTTGTTCACTGTTTTATTGCCTTATGTTTTTAAGAGCTTTTGAGAGTTAGCCATTACTAATGTGTTTGATAGCTTAATAGTTGAGAGAGATAAACTTAGATCTACGTGGACAATGGGGTTTGATGTTGAGAGGCAAAACCCTAACTCACCTTAGAGATAAGTATAGAGTTCCAATGACTAAAAGGAGTTGAACTTCAAGGATGGTAGCTTGCTAGGGTTCACGCTGAGAGGTATTGCCATAGCATTCTTTCTATCAGGTTTCTTGCTAGAGATAGTTTAGAAACACCTAAGTAAACTCTGTCGAGTATGTTATAAGCTGGAAAGAGTTAACCATTCATGAGAACTAGGCATAGGATTCCTTGATAATCCCAGTCTGTCATCCCATTTGAGAGTTTTCGTACGTGTGAGGACGTTTGAAGTCTTATCTTATCAGATCCAGTTTTCATTACAGTTGTTTGCTACAACATTTCTTAACCTGTTCCCTCTTGCTATTGCATTTATTTTCAGTTTGTGTTTTGTGTGCTTGAACTTGACTTAATTTACCTCCATTCCCTATGGAGACGATACTCACTCATCACTTTATTACTTGTTTTGACGTGTATACTTGCACCGTTTGCGTATCATTTATAGTACATTAAAACATGCAACAAGCTTTTGGCACCGTTGCTAGGGATTGGTAATTGGTTATTTTGAGTTTAGTTTTGCACCATTTTATTTCTTCTTTTTGTATAGATTTATTTGTTGTTTGTGTTTACCTTTTTCAGGTGTTGTGTTGCTGCATGACCCAAAGAATACCTGAGGAACCATTATTACCTTTTGAAATTGAAATCGAAAGATTATTTCATCAAAGAAGATGTGTTCCAAGAACCATGTACGGAGTTCAAAATCCAGTTAAAGACCCTGCAGATCAAAATGTTACAGCAATTTGCAATGATGGAGTTGTAGCTTGACCAAGATCTATTAGAGATTATTTAGCACCCAACTTGGATGATCTCAACCCTGGGATTGTAGCTCACAAGTTTCAAGTAGCCCACTTCGAGCTCAAATCGGTGATGTTCAACATGTTGAACTCTATTGGACAGTTTGGTGGTGCGCCTCATGAGGATGCAAGGTAGCATATACATGTTTTTTTGGAGGTGTGTGACTCCTTTCGATAGAAAGATGTGTTGAAATTAAAGTTATTCACATACTCATTGAGAGATCGAGCAAGGGTGTGGCTTAGTTGAGTACCTTTCGGCTCAATGAAATCATGGATAGACTTATGCAAGAGCTTTTTGCTGTGCTATAATCCACCCAACATGAACACCCAACTAAGGGAGGAAATTGCTTCCTTTCATCAAGCTGATGACGAGTTGATGTTCGAGTGCTAGGATAGATACAAGGAACTACTTCACAAATGTACGAATCATGGTTTTCACGATTGGACGCAAGCTGTGATGTTCTACAACGATGTCAATGCTCCCACGAGGATGATGCTAGATGCTTCAGCAAATGGAACGTTGCTGGACAAGTCACTCGTAAAATATTTGATATCCTTGATAGGATAGCAAACAATGACTATCACTTCCCTTCTTCAAGACTAGGAACGGGGAGGAAGACTCAAGGGACATTTGAGCTTGATGCTAAGGATACTGTTTTAGCTCAATTGTCAGCAATTACAAACATGTTGAAGAATCTCCAACGTCCTAGGAAAGTGAAGGAAGTCAATGTTGCAAGCTCTTCTTATGCAGTTTGCCATGGCATTCATCATGTGAGCGAGTTCCCTAAAAACCGTGAGTCTACCAACTGCGTGTGGAACTTTAATAGGAGCAACAACAACCTCTATTCGAACACTTATAACCTAGGATGGAGTTAGCATCCTAATTTTTCTTAGGGGAATCAAGGAATCAACAATATCGACAGCTTGAATCGGTAACAAAATCTGACTACGCCCCCAGGTTTTCAACAAATATGCCGTGGAAAAATACTAACAAGGGTCAGCATCTTCATCGAACACTAACTCTTTGGAAGCTACTTTCCAAGACTTTATGACGACTACGAAGGCTTTATTTCAAGACCATGCTACATCCATCAAAAGCCAAGGAGCATTGCTACAAAGCACGGTTCATCTCTGAAAGCTTTGGAAACTCAAGTGGGTCAAATTACTCAAGCATTACATGCACGCCCACAAGATAGTCTACCAAGTGATACTGAAGTCACTAAAGCTCAAGACAAGGAGCAATGTAGTGTATTCACCTTAAGGAGTGGCATCCAGATCACCAAGGAAGCTAAGTTTGGGGGGGAGACACTCAGAGAACCTAGCCATGAGATTGTGCATGAAGAATATCAGTTGCAAGGGGACTCACCTTCGATGGAGAGCAAAGGTAAGGGTTCGATGAGTGGACCCAATGATGACATGAAAAATATTACCATAGAAAAAGATAACCCCCACCAGTAAGAGTGGATGACCAAAGGGTAACTATCAATGCTTTCAACACTCTCAAATATGTTGATAATTCTAGAGAGTGTCAATCGCTTCAAGATATAGAATCTATGATGGAAAAAGAAGCTGTAGAATTTTGCTACAACAATTTTTTGCACAATGATGGTTACCTGAAACTTGATGAAGAAGACAACGATTAGCTCAAGGAATATCCAAGGGAGCTGCAATAGTCTAGCTTACTCATAGCTAGACCAGGTATGCAATTTGAACCCTTAGATTTTGCTGAATTTAGTCCCCCTAAACCCTCATTTGAGCACCCACCCACTTTAGAACTAAATCTCTTACCTTCATACCTTAAGCATACTTATTTGGGGTTCAATAAGACGTTGCCTTTGATTAATGCTAGTAACCTTAAGCATGAGCAAGAGAGTAGTTTGATTCATATTTTAACTCAACATAAAAGACTTTAGGTTGGACCATTACTAATTTGAAAGGCATTGAAAACCAAGTAGTTGGTCATATTTCTAGGCTAGAAATTATGAAAGGACTAAGGAATGAAATAGAGATTAAAGAAGAATTCCCTGATGAGAAATTATTATTTGATGCGGCTATTTCGTGGTATGCTAACATTTTCAATTTTCTCGTTAGTGGTATTTTTCCTCCTGATTTATATAGCCAGGGAAAGAACAAGTTCATGCATGATGTCCCTTACTGTTATTGGGATGACCCCTACCTCTTCAAAGAATGTACTGATCAAATGATTAGAAGATGCATCCCCAAAGAAGTGCAAAAAGAGATCTTATTCCACTGTCATTCAGCTTCATGTGGAGAGCACATTGGAGGAGAGAATACTGCTGCAAAGGTCCTACAATCTGAGTTCTATTGGCCTACACTCTTCATTACCCAAGATTTCTATAAATCTTGCGATAGATTCCAAGAGATGGCGAACATATACAGAAGACACGAAATGCCAATGCATAATATATTGAAGGTGGAATTGTTATATGTGTGGGTCATTTTGGTCTATACTGGTGCTCTAATCAAACGTGACAAAAATTGCCACATCAATTTAGGATGTTTGAGAGTTTGCATCCCTTCAATCCTCTCTAAATTATGCTATAACAATTTTTGTTTAGTTTTGTTTTTTTTTGTTTATTTGTTTTTCTTTGCTTTATTTGTTTATTGTTAAATTTTAACATTAGTTTTTTTTAGCAAAACAGACTCCCAAACATGTGGACAAAGGTAAAGTTCCCATGGATACAGAACCTACTAAGGAAGAGGACCATTTGTTGCTGGTACAAATGATGAGATGAATGATGATGTCATTTCTACCATAATGCCACAACAAATTACAACACCTCAACACTAAAAAAAAGGCGCGTCAAGCATATGGCGCCAAGACAACCCCACCGCCATCAAAGTTGAGCTAGTCAAGGTACCTTACATTGCATTGCATTTAGTTTACTTTTAGTTAATTTTCATGCATTGAGGACAATGTCTTCTTCAAGTTTGGGGGAGGTAGTGTTCATAGTTAGTCATTTGCATTTGTAGTTATGAACAGTTTTTGCTATGGCATTTTGTTTGGTTTAAAGACAGTTTTTATGCATAAATTGACGATGTCCGATTATGAGAATTTTTTTATGGCTATGGATGGATTAAATGTATATGACTGTTGAGATTGGTAGAACTGACTTTAGGGCTTGATGCTTTGAAATTAAAATCTTACACGATTGCATGTTCTCTATGCTTAAGATTGTTAGAAAATTTTTATGAAAGAACTCTTGCATGCCTTAGTATGAATGATCTTAATGAACTTGAATGATAAATGAAAGCATTAAAGGCTTTATTAGACTCTCCTATGCTTATCAAATGTGTTGATTTGTGAATAAATGCTTTGGTATAACTGTAGAGGGACACTCTTCTTTGAGTTTCTTGCCTGGATACTGCATTTAAATAAATGGCAGCAACAGCAAATGAGTGAATGAAAGTAGTCACGGGATTACTCTACTTACTAGCTCGGTGATAAAATGTTTGCTCCATATTCATCTAGAGTTAAGGACAGTAGTTGTGATGAGCTGACTCCCCTCGTAGCAGTACATATAAAAAAGAAAATAAGTTAGAATTATGAGAGAAATCTTGTGCTTAAAATACTAGGGTATAATAGAGAACTTGCTTAGAATTTTTCTAACTCTGTTAAGCATAGATTGGATGCAATTACGCACACACACAAAAAGGATCTTGTCCTAAGGAAAAGTTCTTAAAATCTCAAAACTGTCTAGCATGTTGAAGCCCATATTTACTGAGGATTGAAATTTATGCCATAGTGCTGTCTTGATCTGAACCTTGCCATAGTTCTTTCTCTGTTTTTCACTACTCATTACTTGAGTACAAGTAATAGCTTAAGTTTGGGGGTGTGTTGACCTTGTAAAAATGACACATTTCATGCCTTATTACTTAGGTTATTGCTTAGTTTCAAGCTCATTTCATTGCATATAGTTGCATTTGGTGGTGTTTGATTGGTTAGTTTTATTTATTTATGAAATTGGTGCTGCTTGGGAAAGGTTTGTTCTAGTGTGGTGATGTGCAGGAAAGCTGAAGAGCATTGTAGGGCAAATGGAAATATGCTATGGCATTTTGGACGATGTTTCTAGGTGCAAAAGAGACAAAGGAATAAAGATGTTTTGCAGTCTCCACACGTGATTCCACCAGCCAGCTGTGCCCCCACATGTGAAGAGAATATTCTCTAGGGTACACAAGAAATTAAGAGCACAAAACCCTAGGAGCCCCAACTATATAAAGAAAAGGACACCCACATTAAAAGGGAGTTAAAAAGGTGTTTATGAGATAAGAAAGAGAGAGGAAGAGGCAGTCACTCTTCTTTTTTTTCTTCATTACGTCTTCCATTGTTGGAGCTCTAAAGAGAAGATCTTGATGGCCTTTGAGAGAAGTAGGAAGCTTAGGGTGGTTCACGGTAGTCTATGGCGGCTTGGGAGTTTCTTTTACTCTTAGTTTCTCTTTAGTTTATCATATTTTTTGGGGATGGGTTATTTTAGACAAATGATTATGGATGATATTTGCCCAGCCATGAACTAACTTTAAGTGGCTTGGGTTTATTGTGGATGATTATGTTTTAGTTTAAATGGATGTTTTAGTATTTCCCAGTTCTTTGCATGCTTTGTTCACTGTTTTATTGCCTTAAGTTTGTAAGAGCTTTCAAGAGTTAGCCATTACTTAGGTGTTTTATAGCTTAATGGTCGAGAGAGTTAAGCTTAGATCTACGTGGACAATAGGGTTTAATGCTGAGAGGCAAAAGCCTAACTCACCTTAGAGATAAGGATAGAGTTTAATGACTAAAAGGAGTAGAACTTCAAGGATGGTAGCTTGCTAGGGTTCACGCTGAGAGGTATTGCCATAACTTTATTTCTATCAGGTTTCTTTCTAGAGATAGTTTAGAAACACCTAAGTAAACTTTGTCGAGTATGTTATAAGATGGAAAGTGTTAACCATTCATGATAACTAGGCATAAGATTCCTTGATAAGCCCAGCCTGTCATCCCATTTGAGAGTTTCCGCACGTGTGAGGACGTTTGAAGTCTTATCTTATCAGATCCAGTTTTCATTACAGTTGTTTGCTACAACATTTCTTAACTTGTTCCCTCTTGCTATTGCATTTATTTTCAGTTTGTGTTTTGTGTGCTTGAACTTGACTTAATTTAACTCCAATCCCTATGGAGACGATACTAACTCATCACTTTATTACTTGTTTCAACGTGTTTACTTGCACCGTTTGCGTTTCATTTATAGTACATCACAACACGCAACATTCCTCTCCCTTGGTTCCAATTTCCTCTATACCTCCTAAAGTGGGAATGAGACTGATTGGAGTAGGAATGGCTCCCTCCACTCGAACCTCCATACCCTCCTGCAGGGCCATAGTCAACCCTTGTACTTGCTCAAGTGATTTGGCACTAGTGATCAAGTCAGAAAACACTTTTGGTGGGTCGACTGTCAAATACATCTGGATCTCCTTCCTTAAACCATTACAGAACCTCTTACATCTCATCTTTTCTATAGCAACCAACTCTGGGGCATACCTACTCAACTAGAGGAACTCTTTCTCGTACTCAAAAATAGGTCGGTTCTCTTGTACCAGATGTGTGAACCGGTCTTTCAAGCTATCCATATGGGCTTCCCTCGCATACTTCTTCTCGAACTCGTCAAGGAAATCATCTCAAATGGGTTGGTTAGGATACCATCCTAACTCCACAGTTTCACACCACTCACGATCATTCTTCTTCAATGGAGAAAGGATGCACTTCAGTTTGTCCTTGGGTTCCAACCCTATCTGACGCAAAATCTAATGGGTATTTCTCAACCATTGGTTCGCCATTATTGGATTATCTTGTCCCGACCCAAGGAAATCCGTTGTGCCATGGAAGCGAAGCCTCTCGACCGAGACCTCATGAGGGGTAGCAAATGGCCTAGGGATGACCTTCACAATGCAATTAAGGGCCCTATGTAAGTGGGTGAAGTAGTTGGCCCTGTGTCGCCTCTCATCCTCCGATCTCTCGTCGGTCCCAGGAATATAATCGTCATCATAAATCTCGTCTCGAGAGCCCCAACTTTCCTCACGGCCGCATGCACCTCTAGGCATGATTTAAACTCTGTGCAGATCAACAAACAAGGTTACTCCATCAAATATTCAGCTTAAATGAGTATGTTTCGACTTCTAGGAAAGTATTCACTAGACACCCTAGTTTACGACTCTCTACCACCCCCGGGGTTTCCTAAAACCAGCTAAACAAAGGCTCTGATACCTCTAAATGTAACACCCTAAACCCGGCGTCACACTTGGGCCTTAAGCCCAACCCATTTATAAAATTTCAATTAGATTTAGCTTACAAATAAGTAATTCCTTGGAATCCAACAACGTTTTGGAAATAAGTTAATACAAAATAGTTTAAAACATTTATATGGGAGCTCCAATTTAAAACAAGGTAATTAAAAGCATTCGACATGATAAATAAATCCAAATAGAGTTACAAACATAAACCAAGGATCCTATGAATACATTGCCCAACAAGCCTAGGTATTTTACTCTTGATTACATCAATGAACTGAAGACCTACTCCGATGGGCTTCTTTGAATGCAATACAACCACCTAAAAACCTACGTAAGGAAACAAAGATTCCAAACGCTGAGCTCATAATGCTTAGTGGATACACCTCTACTCTACCATGCTTCAACAGATCATAAACATAGGTATATAACAAGTAAGGTGATATGACAATTAAATTGATACATGGCACTACATTAGTCGCCTAAACACATTCAATCCATAACACAACATCATAAGGGCACACAAGGCCCAAGCACACTATACCATAACAACATATGAGTGAGGCTGGGTCAAGCAGCATTAGAATATACACTCCAATTGAGGCTGGGTCACGCAGCATCAGAACATACACCCTTACTCGGAATTCCCTATCGACTACATATGAATGAGGGTCGGGTCACATAGCATCGGTAACCTTCATTCGCCAATCCACTTACCATAGTGTTGCAACACATCTTTGGTATCCAGATCCCATCAATCAAGGTGACACAGCCACACACAAGTGCCCTTACTTGGCACATAACAACACACGATCCACCAAGGACCCTTATCATAATAATATAACCAAGCCACCCAAGGTTTTGTTAAGGTATTGCTCATTATGCATGTAAATAAGGTTAGACTCTCAATTTCTCAGTTTCACTATTCATTTTACCCCATTAGAGGCCCATTGGGCCTTAGTCCTCGAATTATAGGTCTCCCAAACTAAAAGTGAAATTTCTGGGCAGAATGCCCAAGGAGGACCAATACTCGCTTTAGGGTATCGATACGCGTCTATGGGTAGCGATACTCACGTATGAGTATAGATACCCTGCCTATATTCTGCAAGGGTTTAACTAACACATGATATCGATACACGGGATTGTATATCGATACTCCCATTGGTTTTGATACGCCCCCAAGCGTACCGATTCTAAGAATCGTTATTGGAATTTGGGTGGACAAAGAGGTATCGATACCCCCATCAGGCGTATCGATACGCCCCTTATAACTTCACTTAGTTTTAGAAGATTTTACAAAAGGGTATCGATACATGTTCATATAGTATCGATACTCAAACCAGAACTAAAATTCTGGAGTTCAAGATTTACCCCAAAACTCCCCCAAACATTATAGAATGACCCCAAAGTGAACCTACAGGTTATGGAAGGTGGTTTAAGTAAATTCCTATTTTTTACACCATTTAAGCGCTAATCTAAGATCTTGCCATTAACACCCATAGTCAACCATTTTTAGCACCAAAACATCAAACAACTATACCAGACCACACATTCATGATTTGCAAGAAACAAAGGAAATTGGAAGTATACTAGCCTTCCTCTAGCACTACAAAAGAGTTTACTTGTGCTAGCCTCAAACCTTCCCCTTGCCTTGAGCCTTTGAGTGCTCTCTAACCTCCTTAACTACAATTCAAAGTTGTAAAACGAGTTACAACACTAATAAGAGGTAGTAAAGATGACCAAGGGAGATTCTAACAACAAAAATGTGATTACATCTCCCAATCCTCTTCATCCTCACTAAACTCACCCCTTCCAAAACCCATTATTTTCAACCACCACCAAACTTAACGATTTTTACCTCTAAAGATAGATCATTTGATGCTAATTTTAACCTTCTCAAGCCACAATCCAAGATTTCAACTCCCCACAACAAATATCATTTTGTTGTCTTGAATTCTTACACCAAAAATGGGGAAAGAAGATGGGAGAAGAGAGAGAACAAGAGTGAGGTCACTCCTCTTCTTTTTGCAGCCCATAAATGAGCTTTTTGCTCATTCAACCACATTTAAAAGGACATTTTACCTAAATGCCCTTCCCCTCATCTCCTTTCAACCCAAGTTCACAAGCCCAACAACAAGAATGAAACCCACAACACATTCTCTTGGCACCCGAAGGCCCAACTCATGGCCCAAAACTCTGAGCCCACTACTCGAGTTTAAATCGACACGTGAATTTTGAAATCCAAGTCGTTACATAACATTTTTATGGGCTAAATGTAAGCTTTATATGTTATAAATATTACCCATTCTTCATAAATGCACATGAAATAAATCATATAACAATGAATAGAAGCAATAAAGCATGCATTTCACCTGGGTAAGAACCACACACTTGAATAAAAGCATTAAATATAGAAGAAACGTTAAGAATGACAATCGAATATAAAACAATTGAACGTACTTCATTTACTTAGCCATTATAACAATACATGAAAACCATTTTTAATACATAAAACACTTTTGGTTTTCATCATTAATTTCATTATGCTATTAATAATAATTAACATCCATTACAACATATTACTCTGCTCACCACTAGGCATTAATACATTAATTACTATGAATTTAAAGAGTCATTTCTATAACTCTTTTAAACACATTAATAACCATGAATTTAAGATAAAATCATGATAATTAAACGTTTAACATAAAATAGTAAATTTCCATCATAAAATTGGATTATGCAGTAGGTAGTTGTATCAAAATCATTGAATTTTAAAATTCCAATGAATGCAATAGAACTTGAGACTTAAGAATTCAAAGACCTTACCAAACGTATCCACGAGAAATCTTATAAGTTGAGTTCGACTCACTTTGGATAAAAAATTATGTCTTAAGATTGTTAGATCAAAGCATAAAATTCACAAAAATAATTGAATATACGCATATATTTGAAACAATAAATTATTGAAAATAATTAATCTCAGTTCTTGATGAATACAAGTTGGAAGCATATTTTTGTTGAGATATGTATAAACAGTCTCCTTAAGACAGATTCGTCCTCTCCCCGGTGCTAGAGAAACATTGGACGTCTATCTTCCAAGATACAACAACAAATGTTCACTACAAGCAGCACAACTTCAGTGAACTAGGTGAATTCAACCATGCCTTCTTCTATCACCGTAATAGAGTAAATTTGAGAGAGAGAAAAAAAAATGAAATGTTTTTGGCAGTTTAAAAAGAGAGAACTAACATCTTATTTATAATAGGAAGAGACATACGAAGAGACTCGAAGGAATTAATGGAGCTGATGAAGAGTTTTTAAGATTTAATTTTAATAATTAAATCAAAACTTAATTTGAACAATTAAATCAAAACTTAATTTGAACAATTAAATCAAAATATTGAACTTGTCTTTGGAATACCAAGAGACGTTTTGTTGAGGAAAAATATTTTTTCATAGGCTAACAAAAAATAGTTTGCCAGGTCCACTAAAGCCTAATCAATTTAGACATTAATATCATCCACGTTGTGCAAGTTACTCCCACCCTTGGTTGGCTTACACATTACTAACAAACAAGTTAGTTCTTGGTTATAAATATCTTTCAAACTCTTATACATTTATTATGTGGGATAGAATGTTTTAAGCACTACATTTTTTTCAACAATATTTCCAAGTACCTCACTTTGAACATCAATTTTTCATTCATCATACAACCAATTGAGCATATTACATATCGTTTTAAAGATCTTATAGAGTGAAATATAAACCATAATGTTTATTATTAATAACTCTAAATTTACCAATAATTAATATGTCTCAAAATCATTATTTTCTAACATTTATGTATATCTCCAAGCATCTATCCATCTATACAAAATTACAAATTAAATCATGTAATATATCAACTCTAACTCATCTCTATTTATCTTTCTAGTTGCCAAATATAGCCTCTCTAGCTACAAGCTTTATTCCTTGCACCCATAGCTCAACCATTTCTAACCCACCTTCACACATAAAATGGACCTCTTTGTTCTAGGTAGTCACTACTCGAAACATTCTGGATTCATTAGCATCGCCCTTGCCGTGCCTGTTTCTTTCAAAGTCTCGACTCAACCCTAGTTCTACCTCTCGGCACATCTCATGTCGTTTGCTTTACTTTCCCCATTGCAGAACTCCAGTAGTTCCCACCATTTTCAATTGTTTCCCATGTGGATTTCCTTTTTCTCCCTTGGTATGCTTCATTACACTGGAACCATCAAGAACAAGCGAGCGAGCGAGCAAGCGAATCTAAAATCACAAATTCCACTTCATTTTTCAGGCCAACAGCTTTTCTAGCATGAGAGAGTGCGGTTTCCCCTTTAGCATTCTTGAAATAACAATTTTCACCATGTGAGATTAAGAGTTCGCACCCGGAACCATGACCTTCTCTGGCTGCTAACATTAGTGGAGTGTAGCCATCTAAGAAGCACAGGGATGGCAAAAGAACCCCGTTTCAAGTACCCGATACGTCCCCGGTACGGGGACGACTGAGGTACGTATCGGGGATGTGCCACGGTGGCGGGGTATGGCTGAGCAAGATCGGGGACGTTTTGGGGACGACATGTGACTTTCACATGCGTCCCCAAGGTCATTTTCATTGAAAAACTAAAACGAAACGTGTTCTCCGAACGACGAACCAAATCGGAAATCAAAACAGCGTTGGACGGCGCACACGACGCGGCTCAAAACGGCTCAAAACGCAGTGAACTACGGACGGCTTAAAACTGAACCTTTAAGTCTAAAGGAAGAAGAAGAATTGAAGAAGATGAAGCGAAGAAGATGAGTTTGGTGGGCCAGAAAACATTTAATTTTGCTTCAGTATTCTTATGGGGCCCGTGAAAACCATTTTTTCTTCTTATTTTATTATCATTTTTTCTTATTTTATTATCATATTTTTCTTTTCTTTTATTTTCTTATTTTTGTTTACTTTAACTTTTTATTAAAATTTTATTATTATATATTTTTATGAAAACAATCATATTGTTAATTTATTTGTGGTTTGTTTATTTTGAAAGATGTTAATAATATTTAATTTGTATCGTTTAATATTGTTTTAAATTTAATTTATTTTTTTAGTTATGAAATTTGACATTTTAATATTGTGATTTATTTATAGGTTGCTTTCTGTTCTTATTTTATGTATCTTAAGGATTTGGGATATTGGGTGTGTATTGTATTTGTAACTTGTTTTAACGCTTCTTCTCTCAAGCTTTAAATAAGGGTGGGTAAATATCTATTTCAGCCATGTCATCTTTTAATTTTATTATTTTAATCCTTGATTTTCTCTTAATTTAGAATGTAAAGTAAAATTTTTATTCAATTTAGTCATTTAATTTTAGTAATCTTCTAATTTAAGTATTAGAAAGTAATTTAAAACTTATTAGAAGTAAATTTAAATAACTATAATTATAATTATTGTTTAATACAATTTTAATTCTAGTCCTTATTGTATTATGAATTTTAATAATTTTTATTATATATATTAAAATTTATTTTATATTTGCCGTACTCTTGCCGTACCCGTACCATGTAATTTTAGAAATTACCGTTTTCTGTCCCGTATCCGTATTTGTGCAACTTAGGTAGCCATCACCATCGGGGACGTTTACATCATAGCTGCTGCTCGTCAACAATTTAACATCATCCAATACTCCATGGCGTGCCGCACAATGCAAAGCATAGAAGCCTCTGGCTTTCCGGTTGCCTTTTTCAAGTGGAAATTTGAGCATCACCTTCCCAAAGAGGTCATGGTTCTGGTTCAGTTCAGACAACGTAATTGAAGTCTCACCAGATTTGCTTAATAGTTTAACGTCAGCCCCAGCATAGTCCAGCATCCGAAATGCTTCAACATGACCTTTCAAGGCTGCAACCATGACTCTCGAGAAACCATTGTCATCCTGATAATCAAGATTAACTTCTCCGCTTCCAAATAGGGCTTTTAGAGCCTGAACATCGCCTGCTTGAGCAACAAACATTAAAGGAGAAAAGATTGAAACGTTGCTTGACTTGGGAATCTTTCCGAACTTGATTGCATCTAGAACTGCTTGCTGAAAACCAAGGGACCACCAGTTTGGTATAGCAATTGAACTAGCAGACTGCCGGAGACATTAACTAAGCCAAAGTCAGCACCGGCCCGTGTCAACACTCTAAGGCACTGTTCATGCTTGTATTTTGCACAAATCATCAAATGTGTCACCAGAATCAATGAGGAATTGAAGGGCTTCTAACAAGCCAAGACGGGCGGCTATGTGTAGTGGGCGGAACTCGGTTTTCATGGCCTTAAGGTGCCGAAGGAGCATCTGTAATATGGCACCACTATCTTCAAAATATTCTACAGCACACTAACTGATGGCACAGGGCTCAGCCAATCCTGCACCCACTCGAAACTCTTCACCGGTAGTTGCGTCCCATGACCATGCTCCCAGACTTACCTTAATATCAGTTGGGGTCCCAGCCTGTTTCAAGATTTTGAATAAATATATAGGAGTTTGATTAAAAAAAAGTAGCATTAAATTTGGGGAATAGAATTTTCGGAATGAAAAATTATTTTAGTAAATTTTGTTTATTCGTAAGATAATTAAATAGAAAAGAGAAGGATTCAAATGAAAAAATATATTATTTTAGGGATAATATTATACAAAATGCTCAGAATTGTTCATTACCAATGTGATGCAAGCCCAATTATACGTAAATAAAAAGGGGCATTTTATTATGTTAGACTTAGTTGAAACTACGTCGTTTTTGTGTTTAGAATTGGGTTAAAATCTCATAATGTTTTAGGTTTATTATCATCGATCAAATGGAATGAAAAATTCTCGTCTTTCCCCCAAATTTTCTGTTCTTGTCTCTCTTTGTTCTATCTATTTCTTTTTCCCTTTAAAATTCTTTTTCTTAGTTTTGTACTGCAACAAAGGCATCAGAGCCATCTTTCCTGGCCAATTTTTTCCCCCTTAAATCTTTCCTACTTCTCTAAAATTCCTTCAATTTCTATTGCTTTCGCTCTCAATTTATCTGATTCCCCTATTTTTCATGCTACTCAGAGTTTATCAAACTTTCCTATCGCAACAGGATGGCTAAGTTACAGTCAACTTTCAAGGAATTGGAGAAGAAGCTCGAAGATAAAATTGAGAAAATATTGTCTAATAAGCTTCATGACATCCGATTGGAAGTCAGTGGTGTTCGTCAAGAGATGGAGGAGGTGAAGGCTTTGATGGAAGTTGTTTTGGGCAGAACAAGTGCTTCAAAAGGTATTTTGGGTGTGACACTAACAACAACATTGATAGCAGCAACTACACCGAAAATTAACTTGGAGAAGGACACTATGCATGTGGAGAAGGTGTTCGATGAAATGCCTACAAGAGATGATGGATTAAAAGTGGCCCAGAATATCGATGTGGTGTATAGAGGTGTGGTTGAGGAGTCGAATGGGGAGCCAATCGAAGTTGGGGAGAGTCTGTGTGTGGCTGAGGAAGCGAATGAGGAGTCTCCTGCTTCATTCACAGCTCCTTTTGTGGCTCAGCTGTCCCAGACAGAACTTGCAACAAATTATACGACAGTTAGGTTCTCCCTGCAAGGCATATTTCAAAAGGTTGGGTTGAGTTCGACTATGTGTCACCCTACTTTGAATTCGCAACTTGCAAGGGGAAGAGGTGTCGATACTACCAACCAAGTTGAAAATGTTACACCTACAGGTCTCCATGCTCAAAGGTGAGGCTGTCCCTTTAACGGGTGTAATGGTTAATACAAATGTAACGCCCCCTTCCTGATCTGGTCGAGAACCGGGTCGGAGTATGCTACCGATGAACTAGACGGTGGTCGATACGATAATTCCATATAATAGGTGATGATATTAGGCCTAACATAAAAGAACGAGCAATATAAAATTTCAAATAATCTATTACAAGTCTATGATTGTCCAATTAGGGCCAAATTATAACATTTACAAGTTTTAGGGACTTAATCGTAATTTCAATAATTTAGTGGTCCAATTCTGAAACCTATCCTACTACAATGAAATTCATCATGCAAAAACTTAGCATACAAATTTTCAAACTATTCGGAGTTCATATGCCCATTCAATTAAGCCATGCAATAATTAGTGACCATTCTGTAAACAATACAAAACTGGGTTCTTTAACTTTTAACAAAAATAACTGTCACCATACCGATACCCTTGTGGCCGTATCGGTACGCTAAACCTAATTCCAGATTCAAAGGTAATAGAACTGTATCGATACGGTTGAAGGTCGTACCAATACTAGTTGACCATGTTGACTTAGTATCAATACGCTTTAACCCCGTATCGATACCATTTTTACACCCAAACTCCAGTAGCCAAAATCCGTACCGATACGCCTATGCCTTATAGATACACCCAGGCCGTATAGATATGCCATTTGTTGACCATCGTTGACCTGACCAAATATGCAAGGCTGTATCGATACACCATTAACCGTATCAATACGCCTTGCCTTGTAATGACAAATTTTTGCTGGTTTTTATTCGATTTAACCTATCAACCAAGGTCCAAATGCAATGAAATTTTACCAGTAAGTTTTAAATATTATAAAATACTAGCATGCCAAAATTCGTGTTAATCCGAATCCATTTACTATGTTTTCACCTTTTTGAGCCAAATATGCAATTTTAGTCCTTTTTAAGCCATATGAAAAGTTCATTTTAAGGCTTGTGCACTAACATCCCACAAGCACAAAATATACATATCAAAAGAGCCTTATATGACTGTTCTAGGTACTTTTCCACCCTACTAGGACTTCATAGGTTCAATATACATTACTTTAGTTTGCTAGTGACTTGTCCACGCTTCAACTTCTCCGATCTCCAACGATAAATCTCTTAACCTGAAATGGATGAGATGCAATGCATTAGGCATACTTTGCCTAGTGAGGTAGTCACAATTAAAACACAATATCAAGGAAATGCATTCCAACTCATAACTTGACAATGACAATGCAATAGATCAATAGAAACAATGCCATGAACATATTCAATAACAATGAATCCTTAATTCATCAATAACCCTTGGATCGATTCTGGATAATGGATACACGAATTCCTACGCCTCGCCAAATCAATGAATGGTCTTAGTCCCTTCGCCTCGCCAATATGACCAATATCACAACACATCCCTCCGCCTCGCCAAATCAATATAGGCCGTAGCTCTAGGACCGTAGTCCACCCGTACATTGAGATCATGAATTCTATGGCATGCCAATTGTATCCAATGTCCTTCGAATCTAAGGTCCAATGACAATATCAATAATCGGTGTTCAAAAGCAATGACAATATTCAATATATCCAATAACTTTATCAATAAGCAATGATTCAATATCAATGTTCAGTAATAGTATCAATGTCGATAGTAATATTTCAATGTTCTCAATGACAACATTAATAGCCGATGATTCATTTTCAATGTTTCGATAACCATAACGATGTTGACATCAATGATCAATGACAATGACTATATCAATGCTATATCAATATCCTATACTTTCATGGTTCAATGACAATGGCGATGATAATGGCAATAACAATACTCAATGACAACAACGATAGCTATGTTCGATGTTCAATAACAATGACAATGGCATTGACAATGCTCAATACTCGATGCGATAACTTACCAATACTTACCATAATGTTCGATAAGGGATTCGATGCAATGATCCTTAACAACAAAGTTAGCAATGACAATTCTATTAACGATGAAGTTAGGAAAGGTACCTAGCCTAATCCTGAGACTCCGACTACACTCACCTCGATATTTCGAAGCTTTCAAGGCTCTCAGATAGCAATCTCCTTGTTCCTAGCTTTTGTTGGTGACAGTGGATGATCTCTACCAACTTCTTGAGCTAGGTAAAAACAATAGGATTCGGTTAGATTCAATATTACGATACCAAAATTAATATAACGATATCAAAATCAATAGCGAGGCTTAAAATAGCTACTAGCTATCAAACTCCATGGATGGCCAAACCTTAGCTTGTGATTGAGCTTGATATATCCATAGAATTCAATGGTTGTTTGGGGGTTTTAGCTTACCAGTCACTTGCAACGATTCGATAACAATAAATAGAAGAAAATCAAGCTCGAAATCAAGCTCCAATGGAGGTACTTGCTTAGGTAGGAGATGATAGCTTGGTGAGATGCTTGCTTGGAGAGGTTTCAGGTAAGCTTCTAAACATGGCTATTCACATGTTTTATGGGATTAGCTTTCCTTCATATGATGGAAAGTCATTTCCCCACGTGAATTAGTTTATAATTGAAGAGGGGCTAATCGCAAGATTAGTCCCTCAACTCTCGGTAGACTGTACTTTTATCTCCCAACTTTTAATTCTTACAATTTAGCCATTAATAGGTTTCCTATACTTCCAATAAGGTCCTTAAACAATAATTCGACTCAATTAGAGTCCACTACCGATACAATTGACCTTATGGTCAATATCAATACAATATTTGAATATTTTTGATATAGGGTTTTCGATCACCGGAGCCCAATTCTGACTAGGCCGGATTTCAGGGTGTTACAGCAAATAGGAATGCAATGAAGGCATGATGAAAGTGAAATCACCAATCATAGCTTCTGCAGGTGTAATGGATAATGCAAACAAGGAATGCAATGAAAGTGTGGTGAAGGTTAAAGCACCAAGCATAGCTTCTGCCGACTATAATGACCAATTTCAAGTGGATCAATTGACATGGCAAAGTTTTGTCTCGAACAGGAAAATTAGAGCTCTAAATTTCACTTGGGTGGTTACTACTAGTTCGATTAGTGGTAACTCGATGGGTACTTTCAAACCGCATATGCAACCAAAGGAAGTGATCGATTCAACTCTTCAATCAGTTAGTATTGTTGAATCAGTTAGAACTCAATTCATGCATAATTTGTATCCTAATTATGTTGGCAAGCATTGTGAGAAGACTTGGTTAGGAATCAATAGGCCAGTACATTAAATCTGAATCATGGTGTTCCACCTCATGTTACTCTGAAACATAGCAAGGTTTCAATGAACCAATTGTTTGATAAGGATGTAAATGTGCGATTAGGAGATTGGAACATGAAATTATCTGGATTGCCATTGTCTCTATGCACTAGATTTATGCTAGATCAAGACAGAAATATCATATTGGTACTGAAGAGTGAACCGGTTCAGTGTATGATTTTTAATTCGATTAAGGACATGGAAAGTTATGAACTAATTGGGAAAATTTTTGACCCGGGAGGAAACCGTTTGCAAACGTAATCCTGAAAGTATTTATGTCTGTTCATTCGTCGTGTCTGACTAAGGCTAAGAGAGCATTTGTTAATGTATGGTCTAATCATTTAAAGGAAGAATAGCAGCCGTGTTTTTTTTTATCATTGAGAACAAGGATTTTCTTTTATGCAGGGGATATGGAAACAATTTTGAACAAGATAATTAAATTGGTTGTAACCTTTTGTTGCAATGCTTTGAAGGTTTTTGTCGATTTAGACAGAGGAGTAGAGCTGGCAATTTATACTTATGATCCAGTGTTGGAAATGTTAATTGGTGATCATGAAAGGTTCATACAAATCATAATCAATGTCATGGGAAACTAAATTAAATGCACGAAGAAAGGAGACATTCTAGTTCTACATACCAGCGATGTTGAGGGTGATCCTTTGCTTGTTCTATCTCATGCCTTGGTTGTCTTGGAAAGTGTGGAATTGGATGCCATTATCATAGCGGAAAATTCAGTTGGACTGAAGATTTTAGCAAAGTTAGAATCAAGAGTCAAAATGGGAGCATTGTTGTCGGTTCTCAAAACCACATTTAACTAGGCCGAAAAGAGTAATGAAGAATATTTGGTCGAATCACTTAAAAGATTTTCCGAACGAAATCAAAAGGGGAACAGATTTTGATTGCTCAGCTTTAGCTTATGTGTTTGATGTTTGTGTGAATAATGCATTGATTGACATATATAGAAAATGTGACTCCATGGATGATACTTGTGTTTTTAAGGCAATTTGTGATGGTTCCATTGTTTCGTGCACGACAATGAAAATGGAGTGTGCAGATAATGGTCAACATGGAGAAGCTCATAACCCTTTTGATGAGATGGTTGCGAAAGAACTTTATGTTTACATGGTACAATTTTCTGGTCCTGTCGGGTTAGGGGTAGGTCCTAAATTTGAACCACCTAAGGTGATTTTTGTTCCGGGAGGACACTTAGCATTACTATCGGTTCATGTGTTGCTTTTGGATTCGATGAAAAGAGCCTTGGGACATATTTGGTCAAATCATAAGAAGAAAAACATGGTTGCTTGTTCTTTTAAGTTGGAATTATGGGTTCTAGTTTTAATCCTCGGGGACAAGGATTTCTTGAGCAGGGGAGTTTTGATGCAAGCCCAATTATACGTAAATAAAACGAGGCGTTTTATTATGTTAGACTTAGTCAAAACTACGTCATTTTTGTGTTTAGAATTGGGTTAAAATCTCAGAATGTTTTAGGTTTGTTATCATCGGTCAAATGGAATGAAAAATTCTCTTGTCTTTCCCCCAAATTCTATGTTCTTTGTCTCCCTTTGTTCTATCTATTTCTTTTTCCCCTTTAAAATTATTGTTCTTAGTTTTGTACTGCAACACAATGCAATAGATAGGAATGGCTACCATTTTTATGAATAGTTGACATTGTTGGTAATGTATCATTACCACTTGGGAGAATGCTTGCAAATCAAACACATAAATAATTTTTCGGAAAATATAATACCATACTAACGAATAATTCCATGAACCAAACACACCTAATTGGCTAAAGTGGTTTACAAGGCAAGAAATAGATATTAACAGTAGAGGACTTCTCAATCATGCAACTCTTTAAACTCTTGTTTTCTCCGAGAATCTGTCTTGGTAAAATGAATTGTTCTTCATCGAAACAGAGTACCATAACAGTTGACTAGGAACAGTATAGTATTGAATTGTGGTTGCGGTCGCGGTCACAGATACGGTTGCAACATCGGGGTTGTGGCGTTACGGCCGTTGCCGAGTAATTTTTCTCTAAAAATAACTTGAGGTCAATGATTATTTTCGAAGCATGGAGTATTGTAGCGAATCAAAGTGAATTGTTGCTGTTTAGATTAAGTCTTTAATTTTTGTTCATTACTTTGAATGAAACGGGGCATTTTGTGCCACCCTTATAAGTAGCTAAACGTTGTCGTTTGTCTAAGGCAACTTAAAAGAGCTGTTGTAGCCACAAAGAAAGATATCAAAATGAATGAATGACAATTTCTTCCTCTGAATTTCTTATTTTTGATCTTCTTTTTCTCTTCTAATTCTTATCTCCTTATTAATTTTTCTTCTTTTTAGTTTGAACTGTTACAAACTTGTTTCAAAGTGAGGATATCTCATCCACCCCGACTTTTTTCTCAACAACCAAAACAGAGAGTGGACATGAAACACTTCAAAATCAGTAAATCATCACATCAATCCTTTATACCTTTGGCATTCCACAAACTTTCGACAATGTTGTCAAAATTGGGGACTTAAAAAGCAACGATCTGACTCTATAACTTGTAGATTGTAGCATTAATTACAGTGACAAGTTACTGATTTCCACAACATTAAAAATTTCAGCAAAAAATTAAAAAAAATGATTCATAACTAAAAAAAGAGTACAAGCAACACAAAATTTAATTATGTTAACCGAAATGCAGAGGAGGTTATAAGGCTTGTGTTAGGAATTTGATATGCAGCAAAATAATCAAAGTGATAACAACTTAGACCAAGACATGCATAAGAAACAAGATCTAACGTGAATCAGCATAGCCTACTTCTAGGGACGAGAAAAACGAACAATCCACTATCAACCTAGAGAACACAAAAAGTACAAATACATGATAAGACATGTAATCCCATTACCCGATATATATTATCCCAAAACCCGGTGTAACCAAAACACCAAAACACTCTTCCTAACATCCCTACAATACCCATTTTCCTAACATCCCTACAATACTCATCTCTACAACTTAGGCACAATAGTTGTAGAGATCTTAAAAGTGGTTACATCTATTCAGAGAGTAATTCTCTCTCTCTCATAATTTAAAAGGATAAACATAGTCTATATTTATAGACATAATTACTTGGTCACCAAAAAGTATTATTTAATAAGATCTCTTACCAAATATAGATATTTATTTATTAAAGTAAATCTTAATTACTAAGTAATCTTCAATCACTAAAATTACAATAAAGCCCAACTTAATTACTAATTAGAATTTGAGTCAAAATATAACAACTTGAAAATTCCAAGCAAAACTACAAGGGAAATGAGACAGTAGAAAATTTGAAATTTAAAGGTAAAAGAGAAAGAAATGATAGGATTCAACATTGATCATCAAAACAAGAAAAAAAAAAATCATTGAGAGAACGTGACGGGAATGAAACAGTTTTTATACATCCGTATCGAGAAAATGAAAAAGAGAAACGAAAGTTTTTGTGTTGCATTACCTATAATTTCTTTACGAGAGCCACATTTCCAACATGAGCAGCGAAGAAAAGAGCGGGGACGTCAGTTTTAAATTCTTAATACTCGAAGTGGACCTCACTCGTGAATTATTCTCTCAAAACGACATCGGTCTTTTTCGTTCTCAAGCAAACAGTACCAACGAAGTTGACATCGATGAAGGGAACATTCAAGGCATTCAAGAGCAGACCTCAGATCGCCGGATAACGAAGTTTCGAGCAAACGTTGAGAAACTTCAGCCTCGTAGTCGAGGGAAACCACCTGTCTACTGCCAGAAAACACTGTCATTGTTTACACGCTTAGATTTCTTTTAGGCAACATTGAGACGTGGATGTCACTTCAAGTAAGAAATGACATATGATCATAAATGGACCAGGGGTTAGAGGGAACGGTCTCTCTAAAATTCTGAAATTTTATTATTTAGAAATATTTTGAAATTTTGAGTAAAGTACTAAAATGGTAACTAAATTTTGTTTAAAATTTCAATATAGTAACCAAGCTTTTAAAAGTTACAAAATAACAATTAAACTTAATGTTTTGTTACAAAATGATACTCGACTGTTAAAACCGTTAAATACTTAACATGATTGCTATAAAATTTTGTATAATAGCATATTTAATCCTCCATATTTACACATTCAATCAATGTAATCATAATTTCTAAAAATTCACTACATTTAACTATTGTTATTTACACATTCTTTCAATTTGGTCTTATAACAAAATTCTAAAGTTATTCCACTATATTCTCAGCCTCACAACCTACGAAAAGAATGAGTTATTTTTCACTAACAAGTCAAAATCCCATTTTATCAAGGAAAAGAAAAGCTTTCAATTTCTACATTTTTTTCTAATTTTCTTCTACTTCTTTGTATGCTTTATGAGAATGTAATGGCATGGTTGATTATCTAGCGAAGGTAGGAATGGCCAGATGACAATTGTTCAAAGCTTTGTGGTAGAATCAGTTGCTTGCTTGTAGTTTATCAAATTTATTTGTGAAGTGTAATTTTACTATTGTTTTTCAGGCGGTGTTAGATATTTTAAGTGATCCAGGTCCCTAATTTCATGAATGGACAATTTTGATCCGGGGAACAATAAACTTTTTGCTATCAATAAATGATATTTTTTAATACTTTATAAATGTTGTGAATAAAGTAAAGAGCAAGAACAAAATAAATTAACAAGAACAAGATGAGAGACAAAGAGAGAGACTTGTATTATATTCTCAAAGTAGGGTTGTGTACAATGCTTTCTCCAAACTCTATATTTATAGGCATAAGATGGAAACCCTAATTTCAATGGGTATTAAGCCCTAATAATAAAGTACATTAAAGTCTCATTTAATATATGGATATCCACCATAAATAAATATATTCATAACACTCCCCCTTGGATATCCATGAAGATAATGTGCCTCGTTAAAACCTTACTAAGGTAAAAACCCTGTGGGAAAATAATTCTTAGTAAAGGAAAAAGAATACACACATCTTTGATACGCATAACATGTTGCCTCATTAAAAACCTTACCAGGAAAACTCATTGGGACAAAACCTCGGTTAAGGGGAAAATAGTGCAACGCGTATTTACTCCCCCTCATGAAAATATCACATAAGATCTTTGAATCTTGAATATAATCTTCAAATGTTGAAGTAGACTATGCACTGGTGAATATATCTTTCAAATTACTACTTAAAAGGATTCATCGAATTCTATTCTTCTGAATATCATGAGGGATGAAACTTTGAAGAAATATGTTTCGTTTTATCACATTTGATGTATCCACCTTGAGATATAAATTTTGCATTATCTCTACACAAGATAGCTTGCATCTTATCTCGTGAAAGCAATTCACATATCTTCTGGATATGTTTAGCCAAACACATATTTCAGCTTTGCCTCGTGCATAGAAATTATTTACATGATTTGGAGAGGCATAGAGTTTTGAAAGATATAAAGGTAATGATCTCGTAGCACTTAGATAGTATTTTTGGACTAACTAAGATATGATGCTTCCAAATCAATTAATATATATATGGTGTTTTTGGACCAAGAATATCATCACCCTTTTCTCGAGGGCATAATGGATCTTTGTTTACATTAAAAGACCTAGCAACCATAAGGGTGATCAACGAATATGCGTTATGCATGTAAAGTCTCTTAAACATTTTTTTGTGTATGTCGATTGATGCACAAGGATTCCATTGTTAAGGAGATCTCTTCACGAGTGTCAACGATATTCAAATCATCAACATACACAACAACAACAATGACAAATCTAGAGCTAAACCTCTTAATAAAATGCTCAGGGAAATTGAATCATTCTTATAGCCTTCCGCTAATAAGTATTCATTGAGGTGATTATACAATATGCACCCAATTTGTTTAATTCATAAATAGATAAGTTCAATTTGATTGAATAGTGTTCTCGAGAACTTGAATTAACTGCTTCTGTAGTCTAAATCCTTTCGGAAGTTTCATGTAAATGTTATTATCAAGAGGCTCATACAAATAGGATGTAATGGCATCTATTAGGCAGAAACTAAGTCATTTTATTTATTGCCAGACTAATCAAAATCTAAAAGTAGTTGCATCCACCACCGAGGAATATGTTTCCCCATAATCGATGTGAATTAGTGATGCTACATGTAAAATGGCATGTCATCAGCATTATCAAGACTGATTGTTTTTATAGGGTAATCTGGAAAATGTGCTCGTAATTTTATCAACATAGCAAGTAACCTCGCAAATGCCAAGTTATGGGTTGATAACTAGGATACATATGACCATCTAGTCGATGCATCGATTAAAACTGTAAAATATCTAGATGATCTATAAAGAAGGTGTATGGGCCCACATATATCACCATGTATCCGTTCCATAAAATTAATAGATTTTTTATAATCTATCTTAGCTGGTGATGGTTGAATAATCAATTTGCATTGAGAGCAAGCATCATATGAAAAACATTACTTTGAAGAATCTATTAGTTCTTTAATGAATAACCACATGAAGTATCAATATCTTTTCGAATCTTGAACCTGGATGGCCTAACCGGTCATGCCAAATAATAAAGTTATCAGTAAACTTTTGGTTTACAATATCATGAACTTCAATTTGTACTAATTCTTGTGTAGTACAATTCGGATGACAATGCATGTAATTTTGTCAAGATTTTCTTATTGCCTTGGTTTATACTCGTAATATGGAGATAGTCAGCATCCCATTGACTAATAGTCACAATATGATATTCATTTCTGTGAATATCTTTAAAATTCAATAAGCCTCTTTGCGATTTTGGCGAGTATAACGCATTGTGAAATGGAATAGAGTTCCATTTGGCAATAACATATTTGCTCTTCCAGAGCCGTCTATGATATTAGTACTTCTGGATATAGTACTCGCATTATTCTCTTGCATTTTAAATGGGAAAATATGTATAATTTTACACCTTTCAATATGTGCTTTGTTCCATTCACTTCAGATAATGAAAAATATGTGATTTGTACCATTCACTTCAGGGAATGAAAAATATTAAATATAACACATATCAAATCAATTATCTATCAAAGATAATATCACAAGAACTTATTAATCTTCCGGAGCATTGATATTTTAGTACTTTGAGATATAGTACTCTCATTTTCCCCTTGCATTTAAATGGAAAAATAGTTCTTATGCTTAAGTATAGTATGAGTACTTGCACTGTCTGTTAAGCATAAATCGCCACAATTCATTGCATATTTTATTCTGAAAGTAATCATATTCTTCAAAGGATAAATTAACATAAAGCATAAATAAATAATATGTAAAACAAATTAACATAAAGTAAATTAACATAAATAAATAATAAATAAAACAAATTAACATAAAATAAAATAAATAAAGGATCAATTATTCCCTTTAGAGATTATAAGGGAAATAAAATAAATGGCGAATTATTCCCTTCAAGGATTATGAGGAAATCAACAATATCTAATTGAGTTGGAACAAAAACGCCATAATTATTTTCGCCATAAATAAATTTTGTTTATATTTTCTTTCCTTTATTATTCATGATTGTGGATAAAAGTCCATAATACTTCGGCGTTCGGCAAATACAAAGCCAATGATTTAAGTTGCCACATCTATGACACATAGATTCATCTTTCTTGGAATGATATTTTGCACTATTGTCATCTTTATTGTTCCACTTGTGGTGGATATAATTATTCTCAAAATGGCCATAATGTCTATGTCCATAGCCTTGACCATGGCCACAACTACTAATGTGGCATTTTTTCCATTATAAAATCTCGCATTCACTTCATGGAATGGAGCGGAGCCAATGGACCTTTAAAACATTTTTCACGATATTGTGTCTGAGGACAATATTATTTGCGTGAAAAGTGGAGTATATTTTTTAACATATCCTCATCAGTAATATTTTAACCACACAACTTCAATTGTGAAGTAATTCGAAACATAGCAGAGTTATACCTGCTTACTGATTTAAAATCTTGCAATCTCATATGCAACCAACCATATTGAGCTTTAGGTAGAATAACAGTTTTCTGATGGTCATATTGTTCCTTTAGATTATTTCAAGGAATAAGAGGATCTTTCACTGTTAAATATTCAGATTTCAACTCCTCATGGAGGTGAGGGCGAAGAAGTATAATGGCTTTGGCCTTATTTTGAGCAATCACCAATATCTTGTTGAAATCTTTTTCGGGAATTGCCGACAAGAACCACGGTTATTGAGCGAGATCGTGCTGATAACGTGTTATGAATAAAGTAAAGAGCAAGAACAGAATAGATGAACAAGAACAAGATGAGAGACAAAGAGAGAAACTTGTATTATATTCTCAAAGTAGGGTTGTGTATAATGCTTTCTCCAAATGCTATATTTATAGGCATAAGATGAAAACTCTAATTTTAATAGGTATTAAGCCCTAATAATAAAGTTCATTAAAGTCTTATTTGATATATGAATATCCACCATAGATAAAGATATTCATAACAATAAACATTTTTAAATTTTAATTTTGAAATAATTTATAATTTATTAGCGCATGATATTTTAATTTTATAATTTTTTACTTATTTTTAGTGTATATATATTATTTTTAGTCACATTTTTTAAAAATATTTTAATAATTTTAATGTTCTTTTAATATTTTTAAATTTTTATATTTTCTTGAATTCATATTTTTGCCTAAAATATCAATCGTGCCCTCTTACTTAACCAAACAATTAATTTTGCCCTCAAACTCGGTCGAAAAATCAAAATTTCTCTTTGCCATGTTATCTTTACACGTGGACTACCACATTAGTACCGTAAACCGCCACATCAGCACCGTAACAGTCAACGTTGGTTTTCGTCGGTCAAGGGGAAACAATGATGCAATTCGACTAGTTCAGGGGCCAAATTGGTGCAAAAATTTCATACGAGCAAAATCGATAAATTGTGACTACTACATGGGCACAAGTAGCCCTTAAGAAATAAATAATTACAAAAATTAAGATGCATTAAATCTTGTAACTATTAATGAGTGTTAGGTACAATGGTAAAGTTTATTATAATCTTTAGGAGAGAACATAGATTCAAATATTAGAGACAACATCCTTAAGAGAAACAACCATAAACCCAACCATGAACCGTAAAACAAATATATAAGATAAAATAAAAGTTGAAATACGAAACGAGCTCAAAGACAACTTTTAAATTCTTTCTTGGACTAAAACCTAACGAGTGGTACTAATGAAAAAGTGAATATCATAGGAGGTCCAAGTTCGAGCAGCTTTGTCTCCAAGGTGTGTGTCTTATCAAAGGATTGAGAAAAATATGAACATATACTTCCTTGTAATCACCTTAAGGCTATGAGTACAAATGAGCCAATCTGAGCCTGAGTAGTGTTGAGCTCAATTAAGCTCGTTAAGAACTTGATCAGAGTCTAATCGAATTGATTGTTAACCGAGATTTGATCGAGGCGAACTCAAATAGCTCACGATCTTTCTTGTTTCATTTACAACCCCACTTGAGACTATTAAAAAAAACTTTATTGGACTATGTTTAGGAGGCTGAAACCCATGGGTTCTACTTCTTGTTAATAGTGAGCCCAAGTAAGTAGACCCAAAGTGGCCCAAAACGAGAGCAATACTATTAAATACCGCCCCCACGTAGAACCGGGAATCTCGAAACCCGAAAAGAAAATGGCGTCAATCGGAAAGAAAGACCAGCACAGTACACCTCTCTCTCTATTCTCATCTGAATATCTAAAAGAATTCAACTGCAAATTCTAATTTCGCCATGGCTTGAATTTTTTGTTCTGATTTTTGAGGTTTTTCTTTCTCAGTTTCTGCTAAAAGAGTAGCTGTCATTGGCGCTGGTGTAAGGTACGGTTTCGAATTTTACACTTCATACATTTCTTCTACCGCTATTTTTTCTTCGTTTTGTGCAACTGTTTTGATAATTTGATTTTGAGAAAGGAAAAAAAAGATGATATATGAAGTACGTGGAATTTGGAAAATTTAATTCGCTAATTTCACCTTTCGAAGTTTGGATGATTATTTTTTTACTAAATGTGAAAGATTCTTATATTTTTTTTGGGGAAATTGACTAAAATCAAGTGGACTATCGGCGGCTTACAAGTTGAAATCACAAGGTTTACATGTTACGGTGTTTGAAGCCGAAGAAAGAGCTGGAGGGAAGTTGAGAAGTGTTCCGAGGGAGGGCTTGATATGGGACGAAGGAGCAAATACTATGGTGAAAGTTCTTTCTTTTCTTTGTATAATTTTAAACTAAACCATCTATTTAAAATTTCTTGTCCAATTGACACATTAGTAGTTTTCGTCAAAACTTATCATCAGTACATCCATACAATCAAACTAACTTAATTTTACAAGCAAGTCATTATGAGCTCAATCTGCATACATGATAGTTATCAAAGCTCAAATTTTGTTTAAATACAAGGAATAAAACATATTTTGATATTTTTTAATTGCTTTTCTTGTTAAATAGATGGTAAATGCGTGTGTAAAATTTAAAAAATGCAGTGATGAAGTTGCTTTTTGATGTGAATGTTTAATTTATTAGTGCAGACTGAAAGTGAGATTGAAGTGAGAAGTTTGTTTGATGATCTTGGTATTCAAGATAAGCAACAAGTTGTAAGTGTTTCTAATTGTCTATAGTTCTATCTGTTGCATTGTAAATGATGATTAAGGGGCTATTAGTTATAAGTTTATTTATCCTTCAATGCCACGGTCTTTGCAACAGTAAAAGAATTAGGATTCTCAGCTCGAGGGAATGGAAGTCTTATATTTAATCTCTTTTCTTAGGGGGAGGGGGTAAGCAGTAAAATTTTAGTTTTACACTTATCTAAATTCTAAGCTTAATAACTTGTATGTAATTAAATGTTTACCACCCATGCCTGGTCCATCGCTTTCTCCATGCTTTGCAAGTTTTCTGGTTTTAATTAAAAGCTTTGAAGTTCTTGAAGGATGATACTCAACAGTGAGGGTATCACTCTTTTAGATTAACTTGATTATCGGTGATTTAATGCAGCCAATTGCACAGAACAAACGGTATATTGTGAGAAATGGGGTGCCTGTATTGGTATGCTTCTAGTGTTCCATCTTTACTGCTGTTTGAGTTTACATTTTCTCTAAGTCTTACACTCTGAGATATGTTGGTACCTGGATCTAACTGTGCTCGCAATCTCTGCTTGATTTTTTTGGGCGTTAGCTTCCCTCAAATCCCATTGCATTATTCACAAGCAACATTCTTTCAGCAAAATCAAAGGTTTGTTTTAATCAATTAGCATATTGAGTTATTTAAGTATGCAGTCTTTTTGAGATATTAACAAACAGTCATATTGTAAAGTGGAGCTTGCTTTCCCTCCTTGCCTTAATTGCTTTTGCTCATAATAATTCTTTATAGATCCAGTTCTGCTTTTGCAGTTTCAGATTATTTTTGAGCCTTTCTTGTGGAAGAGAAGTGACGCGTCAAAAGTATCTGATGCTTATAATCAAGAGAGGTGATAAACTCAATCTAGGATTCATAGTTATTTATTACATACTTTTGTTCATCTGTCTCTCGTGTTGCTTGAAGAAGTGCCTTGTTTCTTTACTGTATGTTATCAATTTTCATGCAGTGTGGGAGGATTCTTCCAGCGCCATTTTGGGCAAGAGGTATGCTTTGCTTTCTAATTCCTTTAGTCCACGCATGCTATATTTCTCAATATCATTTTACCAAATATATCCTCTTAGGTTTTCTTTATTTACTAGGGTTCTGCATTGACACGTGGAAACACTGATATTTGATTACCTGAAACAGTGCAAAAGATTGAACTTTGATGTTGATGTACTTACTGATTTTGTTTTTATAAGGTTGTGGATTACCTTGTTGATCCCTTTATTGGTGGCACAAGTGGCGGAGATCCTGAATCTCTTTCTGTGAGTAATGCACCATATCTTTGGACTAATCTATTTAAGTCTCATGGAAGGAAGCGTACTCCTATTTACATAAATAATTAGTGTTTTGGCTGCTTTCAAGAGCTGTGGTTCATGATTGAGTTGTGAAATGACACTTGTTGCTGATGCTTTGTTTTCATCCTTTTACCTTGTTATGTTTAAAACAGATGCACCATTCCTTCCCAGAGCTATTGGATCTTGAGAAAAGGTTCTGCAACCTTTCCTCTATTCCTCCATATCGTTTTTTGGCTGAATAAATTGGAAATTTTCCTTTCAATTTATAAGTTTAGATTTGATGTCAATTTATTCCTAGAGTCATTAAATTGCTTATTCCAAAAGGATTACAGGAAGTTGTTATTAGGTTCCCAAGGCACTGGATGATTAATTAGACATTAGTGCTAATATGAAACTAATACTCTGTGGTTTAGAATAACTGCTGATAAAATCACTATTGGGGACTTTCCAGTCAGTGTTATGTTGCTTCTTTTGCAATATTATATCATTATTTTAACATGAAAAAACATTTAGTCTTGAACACTCAAATTATAGTTTTGGCCTCTGTGATATTTGTTTAAAGTTACAAGAGCATATTTAAATTTGGATTTGGCGTGTTGGTACTTTAACTAAAGTCTGCCACCAATATGTGTGAAAAAAAACTATATCTAGCTGCATTGTGAATTTTTATTGTATGGATCCATTATATTCTTAAAATGGTTCAGGTTTACTGCATGTTAACAAATGCTTCTTTCTTGTCAGGTTTGGCTCCATCATAGTTGGAGCATTTAAATCTAAATTATCTGCCAAAAGGGAAAATCATGAAGAAGCAAAAACTTCAGTGAAAAGGAAGGCTCTACGTGGCTCATTTTCCTTCCAGGGTGGAATGCAGGTACCCAACTTGTGGATAACTTTTTCTGTTATGAGCCAAGTTTGTTTTCTTTATGCCAATTCCTTTTTGATGTATTCTTTCTGTAGTGAACAGACTTACAGTTCTTATTCATAATGGAAATTTACATATTGCACTGTTTTTACAACTTACATTTCAATCTGTTCTTCAATGAAGATTTTATATCTTGCATATTTATCAACCATGAACATAGATTGTTTATTCAATACCGATTCTTCCTCTTTACTTTGGTGGAAGCTTTATCTAATTATTGTGTAGAACCTCTTTTTACATACTTGAAATAGCTTGATGGATTGAGACATCAGGCAAGTTTTCCTCATGAAACTGTACTGTAGATAATGCTGCAGAAACTTTTCCGTGAAATGCATGTTATAAAATTTCTATGAAGGCTGTTAAATGTATGGTGGAATTTTTATTTTGAAAAAAAAATTTAACAAAAATCTCCATTTTAGTTTTCTTTACTATGTGAAAGATCACAACAATGCATTACTTAATTCCAGCCACTTGTTTGCATACCTATTCCTTATCAGATTGTTCTCAGGGTACAATTTTAATCAAAATATTGGTTATATCTGTTCTCTTAACTTCACTAAATCTCTTATTTCCTTTTCCATTAGCATCAATAATATGAACCAGATGTAGCCGTCTCATTAACTTATACTCTAATTATATTGCTGCTGACTTTTATCACTTAAAAACAATCCTTTAGTTTTTGATGTCTTTTGCAGACACTTGCTGATATGTTGAGCAAAAATCTTTCCAAAGATGAGCTTAAACTGAAATCAAAGGTTTTGTCATTATCTTACCATCATGACGGGAAATCTACATTAGACAATTGGTCTCTCTCTTATGCTTCTGATCGAGACAAGCACTCACAAGGTTCATCATTTGATGCTGTAATAATGACGGTTAGTTGAGCTTTGTTTAGTAGACAATCTATTTGTAGTAATTATTCTTATTTTCTCCTTCCCACACAGCATCATCTTGTGTGTTGACAAGTATGCATGCTATGCTTTATAATTAAATGTTAAAAGATATCATTTTAGCAGAAAATGAACTTGTAAATCGCAGGCTCCACTGTGCAATGTTAAAGAAATGAAAATTACAAAAGGAGGAAAGGTCTTTCCACTGAACTTCATCCCTGAGGTATATGCTTCTGCAATTTGATTCAAGGAAAATGCTTAAAATTATATCGTCAGTTTCCTCCTCAATTTACATGGGAATGCAATGTGCACAAATGATTTTGATTTTTGCATAAGCAACAAATTCCTATCTGTTTTTGGTCATCTCTCTTGCCATTTAAAATGTAGGTGAGTTATGTGCCACTATCCGTTATAATTACCACCTTTAAGAAGGAGAATGTCAAGAAACCCCTTGAAGGATTTGGAGTTCTTGTACCTTCAAAGGAGCAGCAAAATGGTTTAAAAACTCTCGGTAATGCTCGACTTTGGTACAGTGCATTTAAGATTATCTTGCATTTGTTTTCTTAGTGTGTTCTTTTTATGTATTTTCTCTTCTTCAGGTACACTTTTTTCATCTGTAATGTTCCCTGATCGTGCACCTAATAATTTGTATCTCTATACTACCTTTGTTGGAGGAAGTCAAAATAAGGAGCTGGCAAAAGCCTCAACGTATAGAAAAATTAATTGCTTTTTTTTTTTAACTTTTCAAACTCATTGTGTGCTTATCTGTTTTGCTAATAACTCTCACTGGTTTACCATTGTTTTAGAGATGAATTGAAGCATATTGTCACTTCTGATCTTCGGCAGTTGTTGGGAGTGGAGGGAGAACCAACATTCTTTAAGTACATTAACCATTACCTTAGCATTTCATATACAATTTTTGAATTTAAAATGTATAGCTATGTTATCCTGAGGGCTTGAAACTTTCCTAATGGCAGCCATATCTACTGGAGCGAGGCATTTCCCATATATGGCCGTAACTATGCATCGGTATTGGAAGCCATTGAAAAGATGGAGAGAGATCTTCCTGGATTCTTTTATGCAGGTAGCTGCCTGCCCTTCTAGTTGAAGTTTATAATATAATAACTCATTCGTACTCTTCATTCATCTTATTCTTGCCTGACACATTTGAGCATAGGTACAGGTGTGGTATCGTCAAGTATATGTAAAAGCTTGAAAAAAATTGAATATACTCGTGTTGGACAAATATCTGATATCCATTCCTTAGTTTTGCTTGTATGGACTATGAACCATGTTGTCGGATGTTGGTAGGTAACCACAGAGGCGGATTATCAGTAGGCAAGTCGATCGCTTCTGGGTGCAAAGCAGCTGATCATGTAATCTCATATTTGGAATCCTCACATCAGAAGTTGCTCAAATGATGGATCACCATTGAAGTAAGAATTCGCAGTGTTGGTTAATTATGATGTTAATCCTGTCGTTTTACTGCCTTGATACTTTCTGTTCCATGCATATGATGTAAAAATGAGCTTCTTTTTTCCCCCCAGAATGCACACCAACTATTTACCTTTAGCATTCGGCTGTAGAGACACGATAACAATCTGCATGTGTTATTGATATTAAAATATAAAAAAAGTAACTGATCGTGTTAATTTACACGACAAATTTTAAACAAGAATTTGATATGTTATTAGACGTCGTGTTGATTATAGCTTGAGAAATGTTATTCTTTCTTCAAATATTAAAATAGGGATAGGATCATCTTACATTATGTAAACTTAAATTTTATATTTTTTTTGACCGTTGGATGAAGTTAAATGGATGGATGAGATTAACAGTAGAAAATGTGATGATTATTCCTTAGAAAAAAAGGTAATAATTTTAGTCACTTGCTATCATCTAATAGTATAAAAAAGTGTAAATATAATCGAGTTTTACGTAATGTAAGTAGATTCTAATTCATATATAAAGAGTTAATCGACTTTTTTTCACTTTTTTTTAAATAGACATCGATATTTGTGCTAATTTTTTTTATTTAGACACGTAACAAGTTAGGTTTTATTTCAAATATTTACAACCTAAAATTAGAGTATCCCATCAATAAAGATAGATGGATGCTGTTAATATACTAAGCACGGTATGGGGTACAACACAAAGGATGTTAGAATTGAAAATGGTTACTGTATAGTTGTTGGAATGTAAATGCTTTTCTTTTTTGGAACAGTACATGGAATTATCCCCCCCCAAAAAATTAAAGATTAATTTTTTTATAGATGTAACAGAAATACAGGACTCTATTGACCTAAATATTTTGTCAACTTCAAATAGCCATGAAAGATAATTTCAGTTATCTTTATCATATTTATATTTTTAACTATACTAAACAAATAAAATAATATTGTAACACCCCGACTCGGATATCACGTTTGGGACTCAAGCCTAAACTAAAAATAATAAATTTTCTCAAATTGGGTTTAGTCTAACAAGAAACTTCCCAAAAATATTTAAAGCCTACAATTTGGAAATGTAGACAAATAATCAAAAACGGTACAAAGAAGCTCTAATTTAATTTAAAATATTTAAATATTTGATTTGATTAATACAATTTTAAAAATAAGGATTACAAACTCCACCACGTTAGGTCCTATGAATACATAACCCACTAAACACAAGTACCGTACTCTGAAGATCACCACATGCTAGAATCTCGTACCGATAACGCTCCTCGATCCTACGGTTAACCTACACACGAAAACAACGATTCCGAGCGCTGAGCTTACAAAGCTCAATGGTACTTATCTACTCTACTATACTTCATGCTTATCATAAAAATAAGCATGCAAACTAGTACGAGCAATAAGGAGAGATAATTAAACATGAGGAGCTACCACTAGTCGCATAAACACATGCTCTCATTAAAGCAACAGATCATACATGGCACACAAGGCCCAACCATACTCGGGATCTCATCAGACCAACCGAACAAAAGCACACACAGTCATACCACAAATCTGGAGTGAGGCTCGGTGTCACACAACCTCGGGAACGCACACTTTGAGTGAGACCTAATGTCACACAACCTCGAGAATGTACACTCTTTTAGGGTGAGGCCCGGTGTCACACAACCTCGAGAACGTACACTTTAAGTGAGACCCGGTGTCACACAGCCTTGAGAATGTACACTCACTTTGGGTGAGGCCCGGTGTCACACAACGTCGGGGACATACATTCAACATCTTTAACCATGATGTTGCAACACTCTTTTCTCTAGGTATCCGGATCCCATCAATCCAAGGTGACTAAACCAAGTGTCCAAACTGCACACATCATTGGCACGTATACAACACACAACATTTCTTGATCCGCCAAGGATCTCCTATGGTTTCTATTACCACAAGCCACCAAATTAAGTTTACCATGTAACACCCTCTTCCCGTATTTGTTACCAAACACGAGTTGATGATGTCACAAAACAAGATTAAACAATTTTCACCATTTGAAACAAAACTGGTAGCTTGCATTATCTCTAAACAAAATTTTTTATAAATTTTTGTAAGCTTCAAAACTTCATTTGGAAAATTCCTAGTAAACTAGATTCATCAGGCTATTAATCCATATAAATTAGAGTTCTTAACTCATAACACATAAGTGCAGAAAATTCGTTAAACATACACTACAATGCAGATATGCTGTCTGGAAATTCTGACCTTTAATCGAATAAAAATTCATAACTTTTTACACAGAACTCGAAATCAATCACCGTTTGTTTTAAAAGAAACTAGACTCAATTTTTAGTTCAAACATATAAGTTTCATTTTCTAATTCAATCTATGGAATTTATGGCAATTTTTCAAACTTACTGCCTAAAACAGAGTTTCTGAACAGCTTCAACTTATTTCCAATATAAGTTCATTAACTAGTCAAAAATCATTCAAATTCCAAATAAAATACGATTCATATCAGAGTAGGCTTCACATTTTACTATACATGCCGACTAGTAAATATCAAACAATATAAAAATTATATTACTGATATTGATGTACCTGTTTTCGATAGATGATGTTCGCTAATGCTCCTTACTCCCAACACTTCTCTTTTCCTATGCGTGAAACAATCACACGCTAAGTATAACTTAGTGAGGCATAAGATAAGTAACATTTATAAACGCTTAATAATGCATGATACTTCCATATGCATGATAATCAATAAATCATATAACTTGTAATGCAGGAATATTTATGCAATAAAGCATATTGTAATCATTCTTAAACATAAAAGCATATGTTATCTTGTAAAACCATTAGTTATCGTATGACATCATATAGCCCATAGTAATTATCAAGTGACTTGTATTATTCTTTTCTCACTCGTAGACACATTGAAATGTCGAGACACAATGAAGTGTCAATATCATGCTCGTAGACACATTAAAGTGCCGAGACACATAGAAGTGTCGATAACTTACTCGTAGACACATTAAAGTGCCGAGACACATAAGAGTGTCAATATCTTACTCGTAGACACAAGGAAGTGTCGAGACACAATAAAGTGTCAATAACTTTATAATACAATATTCAACATTATAATTACCAAGGGCAAACTTTTAAAAACAATTCATGCAATTAATGGCTAGTAACCCAAATTCCATACTTTCAAACATACATATATACATCATGTAAAACATCTTTATACTAGAGCAGTTCATACTCCAATATACTTTATAACATTCATGGTATACTGCCACTTAAAAATTTCATCAAATAACTTTGTCATGCATTTGTCATGCTATAAAACATATATAAGCATGAAAATGTATCATAATCTTTAAATCATTAAAATAAAGTATCATGCTAAAATTCATGTCATGCTTTATAAAAATAAATCTTTACCTTTAAAAAATTCATGTTAATAAACATACAAGTTAAAACATGTATGCACTCACCTGGGCCATTTATTTTCTTGCCTCACTAAGCTTACTCATTAATCTTTTTATTTCCTTGAATACTTGTACCTTCCCTAGTATTTCTTGTAACTGTAGAAATCAATCGAATATACTTATTACTATACACCCACTTAATTCGATTCTAACATTGCCAAATAAAATACTAATGTTTGCCATGTATCTCATTTTGGGTCCTTAGTGACCATTTTGAACATTTGGCAACTATTTATGCCTTAATTTTCAATTCTTCCATTTTAATCCCCCACTTTCTTATTCTTTCCAAAATGGTCCTTTTTCATCAATTCAAGCTAATTCGATCATAATTTCAACAGTTTACAGATCAGTCTCCCTTCAAAACAAAATTTCCAAAACCATATCCTTATTTCTTCAAATAGCCGAATAGGTCCCTAAACTTTTTCAAATATTCAATTTGGTCCCCAAATGCTAAAATAAGCTTCTAATATCACAGGTCCACTATTTTCATCACCAAAATAATTTTTGATAATTTAATCCCTAATTTCTTTGAATTGCCAAAAAGATCCATAACTTTTCAAAATTTACATTTTGGTCCTAAATTGTCAATTCAAGCTTGAAACATCATTTTCTACTCATTTCCATCATCAAATAAATTTCTCATCACAAATTCATCATTTTCCCCATCAAACTAAAATTCAGGAATAGTTCTCTTATTTTCCATCATCTTCGAATTGGTCACTAAATTCTTCCAAATATGATTTTTTTTTCAATCTAGCATCAAAATCAAGCTTTTTGAATCACCAATACCTCAATTTCATCATTAATTTCCAAATCCCTAACAAAACCCTAAATTCAAGATTAGGGTTTATAACTTCCAACATGAAATTAACTTGATTCAAGCAAAATTACACCTTTATAACATGAATTCTAACATAATCAAGCTTAAATCCTTTCTTTAATCTTCAAACCCTATTTTATCTCTCTTTAAGAATATAAACAATTCTTCATAACCCTATGTAAAATTCTTATCAACATGTAGAGAATGAAGAGAAGATCATTTTATCTAACTTAAGCAAAATCAAAATCTAACTAGAAATGATCAAAATAATCAAAATTTGGAAAAACAAACCTTGTTCTTTTCTTCTCCCAAGCTCACGGTAATATGGCTGAAAATGGGATGATTTTTATCATCTTTTATCCTTATTAAGACACTTGTAAAGTGTATTTGAATATAAAATTTAAATAATGCCAAATTACCAATTTAGCCTCCAACTAAATCTTTAATTTCTAGTTTTCCCTTCTAGTTCAATTCCAATCAGCCACTATTCACTTTCCATGTAACAATATTCAAAATTCCATTCATGTACCCTTTAAGTGAAAAGACCAAAATACCCCTCACTATTCAACTTTTCCATAAATTTGCCATTTTACCACCTATATAAAATACTTAATAGAATCGAATCTAAATAAATTAAAAATGATTCAAACTTCAATGTCATGTTTATCGGGTCTTCCCAAGACTGCCTACAAATTTCCATAACATTCCGAGCTCGACTGATCATCCGAATTCCATTTAAACTTCAACCGTAATTTCCCAATAATAGAAACATCAGATCAAAACATAATTTTTATATTCGATCCACACCCTTAGGTGATCTATTTATTTATAGAATAAAAATAATTATTGGGAAAATTACCATGCTGGTCCTTGAACTTTTCTCAACTTTTCACTTTAGCCACTAAACTTTAAAATTTTACGTTTTAGTCACTGAACTAAAACCACCAACTTTTAATTCTTTGAAAAATAATCACTAACCAAAAATTAGGGTATTACATACCAGCTTTTTAATATATTATGTAAGAGTACATTAATCATCCACATTAATTATCTTATTAATCCATATCATCTCATTTACATCCTACGTCAATTCTCCATCTTTTTATTAGCATTATAGATTATCTCGTTTAGTAGGTACCGATACTCGAACACAAGTATCAATACGGTAGCCCTGGGCACAAGTACTCAAACGCGTACCGATACAAATATTGCTTGCTGTAAATCCTAGATTTTCACAAGTACCGGTACGGGTCGACTCATACCAATATACCCCCCAATCGCGTATTGGTACGACCAAAGCTCGTACGGATACCCTAAGCACGGGTTTACACCATTTCCTTGAATTACAGTTTTACAACGCTTACTCGATCCTTAAAGCTTATGAAAGTTATTAGGGTTTGTTTACTAACACATTTAATGAATTAATATTAATTACCGGCTTCAAGACCATTTATTTAAATATTACCATTATTTATCCATTACACACAATTTCCACCGAATACATCAATATCCACACTCTAGCACCAAATCAACACAACACACAATTCAAACAAGCATCATATAGATATCAAATGTCCGAACCATATACGACCTTGAAGTCTATACGAGTTAGTTCATATTCACAACATCATCACGCCTCAAACATATATCAATCTCATACTATCAGTCACCACAACATGCATATTCATCATCTACCTATTTTGTAGAAACTAACATGCAAAGCAATCACATTTATGATGCTCATGAAGCAATATGAGTTTGAGGTGTACTAACCTTAAGCGATTAATGATAAATCCTTACTCGAGCTCTTCTTGATCCGGTATTCGAGCTCGAACAATCCTCATAAATATACAAATATCACAATTATTACTTAATCCTATTCACTAACTAATCGACAAGGTCAAATGCATACAAACAACTTATCGGGTTCGAATTTGGCGAAATGAACTGTGCCAACGGACTCAAAATATCAAGAAACCTCTAGGTAGGGTCCCTTAGAAAAAGTCAATGATGGTCAACGGCGGTGCGGCGGCTAGCTGGCTAGGCTCAGCTCTAAGGGCCCGCTCGATTCCTCGGCTTGGGTCTGCTCAAACGGCCAGCCTAGCGGCTCCCTCAACTACTAGAGCAAGCCCATGAGTAGGCGGTGGCACGTGCGGTGGCCTCTGGTGGCCGTACACGACCAACGAGCTCTAGACCGACTTGTGTTCGGCCGGTGAGTCTAATGGTGGTAGCATCTCACGACGATGGACAACTAAAGAGGGTGCTTGAGCATTTCTAATTCTTCATCCTTCCCACTCCGGCGAGTGACTTCGACGACAGCGACATGGCGACCACCGGAGGACGTATCTCGGTGAGCTTTATCAATGACGATGGCAGTTACGATAATGACGGCTCAGACGGCGGTAGATCGGGGGTCCAAACCCCCCCTCTCCTTCACTTTTCTATCTCCTTCAAAATATCTCATCCTCCATTCCTCTCTTATTTTTCACCACTCACAACCATTTTAAATTTCAAAACCCTTCATCCAACTAGGATAAAATAATTTAATAAATACCCATATTCTTCTTCTTTCCTTTGCCACATGACCCATATCAAATTTTCTTAATTGGGCTCCCAACATAAAAACACAATGCTCGAGTCTGAGACCCAATTCGTTAACCCGAAGTTGGGGTCGTTACAACTCTCCTCACCTTAAAAGAAATTTATTGCTAAAAATTTATATCGGTAAACTTGAGAAGATGCTAAAAATTTTATAACTCTCCCACATTTTGAAACAAATCTCGCTGCGCTACTCTAATATCTCACAACACTTGTCAATTATAACTCGTTTCTTCTAACGACACAAACATAATCTCGTTTATTAGCATTATAGATTATCTCATTTAATAGGTACCGATACTCAAACATAAGTATCGATACAGTACCCCTGGGCAGAGGTACGCACATGCATACTAATACAAAAACTGCTTCTTGTAAATCCTAGATTTCCACAAGTACTGGTACGGGTCGACTTGTACCAATATGCCCCCCAATCGCGTACTGGTACAACCAAAGCTCGTACCGATACCCTAAGCACGAGTTTACACCATTTCCTTGAATTACGGTTTTACAACGCTTACTCGATCCTTAAAGCTTATGAAAGTTATTAGGGTTTGTTTACTAACACATTTAATGAATTAATATTAATTACCGGCTTCATGACCATTTATTTAAATATTACCATTATTTATCCCTTACACACAATTTCCATTGAATACATCAATATCCCTACTCTAGCACCAAATCAACACAACACACAATTCAAACAGGCATCATATAGATATTGTAACATCCCCCACCCAGCCTGGTAGAGAATCGAGTCAGAGAATGCTACCGATGAACAAAACGGTGGACGGTACGATGAAATTCATAATCCGATAATGGATCAATAACATGCTTGACTAACCATACATAATCAATACAATGGGCTACAAACTCAATACTATGCTTGGGTTTACAATTCCATGACTAATTTTAGACTTATACAAGTTTTAGGGACTAAACTATAATTTTTGTAATTCAGGGATCCTTGCTTAGAATTAACTATACTATAATGAAATTTAATCCATTATCAATATTCATGCAAATTTTCATTTTATTCAGAGTTCATTTACTAGTTGGATTAAGCCATGCAATACTTAGTGACCAATCTGTAAAATTTTTAAAACAACGTTCATAGCCCATTAACAGAATTAACTATTACCGTACCGAAACACTAAGGGGCTATATCGATACGGGTATGCACGATTTAAGCCTGAATTTGAAACTGTCAAACCTCATTTCGATATAGGTTGATCCATATCGATACGGGATAACGAAATTAACATAAACTGTATCGGAACACCTAAGGGGTGTATCGGTACGGGTTGACCTAATTTGACTTGACCATTGACCCCTATTTCAATACGCTTAAAGCCGTATCGATACCGATTTGTACAGGTTCAAATTCCAGATTCTAACGATGCTTTCCTGTTCCAATACAGCTAGGCCTGTATTGATACTAGTTGATTGTGGTTGACCCGTTTTGGTACGCCCTAAGGCCGTACCGATACATTTAAATTCCCCAACCTTACTGTCAAATTCTGTACCGAAACATCCTAAGCCCATATCGGTACGCTCTAGTTGGCTTAAGCTTTGACTGACCAAATATGCAAGGCCGTACCGAAACAGCTTGACCTGTATCGGTACGCCTGCACTATAATGATATATTTCTTCTGGTTTTTAATTAGTTTAACCCATTGAACGATATCCAAATGCAATGAAATTTTACCAGCAATATTTAAACACTATAATCAACTAGCATACCGATTTTTAAGGCCATTTGAAACCATTTACTAGGATTACACCTTTTAGTGCCACTTGTGCAGTTTTAGCCATTCTTAAGCCATTCTAAAAAGCCATTTAGAGTCTTAAGCATTATTACAATGCAATCATGACTTATACACACCAAAAGGAACATATGTGACTAGTCTAGCTACTTTGCCACCATCCTAGGAGTTCAAGGGCTAGATTTGGTGATTCTTCACCTTGGTTTTCTTGAGCTACAATGAAACAAGGATTTCAATACCGATAATAGATTCATAGCAACTCAATAGCTATGAAAAAAATAACAATTAAGCTATGATATCCCTAGAGAATTTCTAGGGTTCCATGATCTTTAGACATTAAAATTAAACATGGTTTAACCATGAATTCGATAATCCAATTGAGGGGAAATACTTACCCAATCGATAGCTACAATTTAGGGTGGATAAACTTAAGGAAAACAAAGCTTGACCTATCCTTCAATGGAGGTGCTTGCTTGTCTAAAGCTAAAGGAAGAAGATGATGAAGATGGTGGCTTTTCAAATTATCCGGGTAAGTTTCCTTTCTTTTCTTTTACTATTTGCTTAATTGAGCTTTCCTTCAATTGAAGGAAGCTAACTCAATCATTCCACGTGTGTGGTGGTTAAGCTTAAGGAGGGGTAATCGCAAGATTAGTCCCTCAACTCTCTATTCTTAAACTTTTTCCCTCCTAACTTTCAATTTTCTCAATTTAGTCACTAAAATATGTTTCAAAGCTTACAATGGGGTCCTTAAACAACATCAATGCTTAATTAGGGTTCATTAAACTAATAATACGCCATTTGATCAATGGTTAACTCTTTAATTTTGACTTTCCGATGTGAAATTTCTAGTCACCGGAATTAAATTCTGACTAGGCCCAATTTTGGGATGTTACAGATATCGAATGTCCGAACAACCATATACGATCTTCAAGTTTATAGGATTTAATTCATATTCACAACATCATCACGCTTCACACATATATCAATCTCATACTACCGGTCACCATAACATGCATATTCATCATCTACCTATTTTGTAGATACTAACATGCAAAGTAATCACATTTATGATGCTCATGAAGTAATATGAGTTTGAGGTGTACTAACCTTAAGCGATTAACGATAAATCCTTACTCAAGCTCTTCTTAATCCGGTATTTGAGCCCGAACAATCCTCATAAATATACAAATATCAAAAATTTTGCTTAATCCTATTCACTAACTAATCCACAAGGTCAAATGCATACAAACAACTAACCGAGTTTAAATTTGGCTAAACGAACTGTGCCAACGGACTCAAAATATCAAGAAACCCCTAGGTAGGGTCTCTTAGAAAAAGTCAATGCTGGTCAACAGTGGTGCGGCGGCTAGCTGGCTAGGCTTAGCTTAAGGGCCTGCTCGGTTCCTCAGCTTGGGTTTGCTCAGCAGGCCAACCCAGTGGCTTGGCCCAACCGGCTCATCCCACCCAGCTGGATAACATCCCTCAGCTACTAGAGCACGCCCATGAGCAGCCGGTGGTGCGTGCGACAGCCTCTTGTGGCCGTACGCGACCGACGAGCTCTAGAACGACTTATCTTCTGCCGGTGAGTCTAACGGTGGTAGCATCTCACGGTGATGGACGACGAAAAGGGTGCTTGAGCATTTCTAATTCTTCATCCTTCCCACTCTGATAAGGAGTTCGGCGACAGCGACATGGCACCACCGGCGGATGCATCTCGGTGAGCTTTATCCAATGATGATGGCATTTACAATAATGGCAGCTAACACGATAGCAGATTCGGGTCCAAACCCCCATTTCCTTCACTCATCTCCCACTTTTCTCTCTCATTCAAAATATCTCATCCTCCCTCCCTCTCTCCTTTTCACCACCCATAACCATTTTAAATTTCAAAACCCTTCCTCTAACTAGGATAAAATAATTTAATAAATACCCATCTTCCTATTTTTTCCTTTGCCACATGGCCTATATCCAATTTTCTTAATTGGGCTCCCAACATAAAAGCATAATGCCTGAGTGCGAGACCCGATTCGCTAACCCGAAGTTGGGGTCGTTACAACTCTCCCCATCTTAAAAGAAATTTCATCCTTAAAATTTATACCGGTAAACTTGAGAAGTTGCTAAAACTTTTATAACTCTCCCACATTCTGAAACATTTCCCACCGTGCTACTCTAATCTCTCACAACACTTGTTAATTATAACTCGTGTCTTCTAACGATACAAACATAATCTCAACTGATTCTTCTCTTAGAAGGAATCCATTTTCTCTTGGTATATTACAGGCGACAAGCAAAACCCAACGGTACCCTGACAAAACTATCACACGAATACGTCATCAAGGAAATTTAGCTTACGCTGTAGAACCCAAAATATTGTTGCACACAAAATCCTTCCACAACAACGTACGATCTAAAAAGAACATAAGGTTAAACAGTCGTTGCATCCAAAACAAAACAATTCTTCTCATGGTGACTCCCTGAAGGAGACTCTAACTTTGATAGCATCCCATATCTAAAACATTGCTTGCCCGGTGCAAGGCTTCTGAAAACGAACGATGTCTCAACTCTCCTCAAGCACTTACCTTAAACTTGACATGATAACTCATATTGGCAAGTAATGTAGCCCCCAAGGGCTCACTCTAACCCCCAAAACGTGTCTAAAATCACGTCATCTATACCCTCACTCTGATCTTTCATCGCATGAAATCTCACTAAAGGATAAGGTTCCATCAAAGACCTCAAATCTCTTGTCAAGAGGTAACATGTACACACTGTAGTGTCGTACAACCAAACCCACAAACAAACTAAGCAAACTTTCTATATGGATCTCACCTTTGCTGAAAATATCAAACAGTACCGACCAAGGACTATATCATTACTCAATATAATCATAACGAAAACGTGCACTCACAATTTCTTTACAAGGCCTACGATTATCTATTTAACTCCCATTGATGAATATCGAAGCATCACAACAACTCTGAGAAGTTAAATGTTTGACTTCCAAACGATGGCAAGTCAAACACTTATTACAATCTCAAACACAGGACTCCACACTGTCTCTCAAAACATGCGGCGAAAGCATGGTACAAACTATCGCTCTCAAAATTCACCATATACTGACCACTATACTATATAGGAGGAATCTCTTGCCTTGATATCTTTTTCTCTAAAGTACCCACAACAAGATCTCTTAGCCCATCAAAAACCATCAGACCTAAATTCAATCACAACATTGTATCATTTTAATTACAATCAGATACTACTTCTCACGGCTTCCAAAGTACCCAATCCTCAACTTGGTGTTTAACCAATAAAATACGTGGGTATCGGTACTAACCAATTAGTACCGACACTAGATGAATTGAGTACCGGTACCGCATCGAGCTAGCATCAGTACTCCCTTACACAATTATCACTTACAATCCTTGACCGCCCCACATGGGAAGAATGATACTATAGCCCGAACTAACTCCGTACAACCCATCACTTATCAAGTTCACTTTACTTAGGTGGTGATCGATCACACGATCAACAACTCTTAACCACTTCAACCTATGTTGTCCAAATCTCAATTTCTTTAAAGATCAAGTACCCAAAATTTCTCGCTGTTGGGTTAGGCACATCCTTCCCTCTCTTAGCACAAAAATACAGCCCTACCAATACAACAAAACATCCTCAAAGATCTCAAAATCTTATTTGACTCTAACCGAGTCAGCACAAAATCACAACAAGACAATCTCACGTAGCTCGAATATCCACCAATGTTTCTTAGCTCCTTCCAAGGAAATGGTGATACAAATCAAAATTATTTACGAAGTCTCAAACCCTTGCTTCCCTGACTGATTACACAGTAACCAACCTTTCCCACACACAAGGTCATTAAGGTAACTATCTTGTCAACGATCATATTTCCATATTCCTTATACAGTCACATGTGTCACGCAAAGCATCAGCCTACATTCAAGAGACAACATGGTGGCCCCTACCCTATCATCGCTAAAACACCTCAAACGTCACTGTAGATATCAACATTACCAGGACAAGGCCTAAAAAGAGAAATCCTCATTCCAAAATTCATTTGGAAGCTACTAGCCTCCAACATCTTAATAGTGACCATCTTATTCCCAAACGAATCTCGGAAAAACACATGAATACTTCACAATCTGTTAAACGGGTCATTCACCATAGAAGGCACGTAACGGTCCTTCACTATCACTTAACAACCTATCAACAGTTTAAACACCACCTCAACGAATCAGCTTCTTACTAGCGAACAAGCCCAGCTCTCCCTTGGGCAAAATACTCAGACAAAAGAAACCTCGTTCAAGTTGCACCTTTGCAACTAAATCTCTGACTTTCTTAACTTGGTTGGTGTCCTTTGACAATGATGATGGGCACCAACGTCCAACTCAGTCTTACCACAAAATCCACTCATGTTCTTGATAGGGGAAGTATTAACGACTCCTCCAAGAAGCATAAATAAACACTCAACAGTCTGAAAGCTCTTGAGTATTGAACTACACACATTGACATCTGCCCAATTGTCAAACATGTCTCACAACTCCGTTGTGCGATTCTCTAAACAACCACTATGAGGATCACAGTAGAAGGGAAACGATTCAACATTCTCATTACTAAAGGTTGGGTTCCCTCGAGGTCTCGAAGCCTTGAGCACAACTCTTGACATCACTGGCTAGCATCGCACTTGATTAACCAAAGCAATTTCTAAAGTGCAATAACTTCCAAGAAGGTAACTCTCTCTCAAACCTATAGAAAGTCTAACCTTGGTCACACTCTAACGAGCTAGTGGATCCCGAATCCACTATCTTTGAGCAAAGCCCTTGAAAAAGGCGATGATAATTCCCGAGTATCAATGAGTCTCACTTTATGTGAACGAAAGGTCCTCCAACCAACGTGCATCCACTAGATGATGCTTCCCGAAACACAAACGTTATTCACGCATAACGATGAAGATTCTTTGCAACAAACCCTCATAATGTATCCGAAGGCTTTGAAACATCTACAACATGCAACAAAGACACCATTCAGGCAGCGAGAAGAGGATACATCCTCGACTCCGACAATATTTAAGTAACTTGCATCTCAACAATCTGGGGCGACTTTGACCCCGTAATCACTTCACGCATGCCTATATAAAGGACATCCAGCAAGCACATAAAGAGGGACATTGAAGATCAAATTGAGAAAAGGCTGCCTTCTTGCACACTCTCTTAGTTTATTTGGCTTTTATTTGATGATATTAAACGATTTTGGTTTTTGGATGAAACCCCCAACCATGAACTAATTTTATTAAGTTGGTTAGGGGATGTTTGTGATGAACGCTGATTTCAAGTTTGGTTTTTAATAAACTATATGCTTTGGTATTATTTTCTATTTGGTGCGCACTTCAACTATTTACAGAATCCATTGCCATACGACAGTTGGCATGATTTTTAGTTTTCTAAATTCTGTGCCATGCGATCATTGGCACATCATGCTTATTGCACCTTAATATCTTAATAGACTTGAAGGGCAACGATCAGTTGCTAGATACTAAGGCGAGATGCTTCGATAGAAGATGTTCAAGTAGATGAACTTACTTCGGGAGTAAGTCTACCCCTTAGGAGTAAAGATTGACACTTAATCAAATTAATTGATGATATGCATCACTATAGGCATTTAGGGCTTTATCGTGGTTAATTTAGGGTATTGCCATCAACAAAGGCATTACTACTTTTAATCTGCTTGGCAATAAAACCAAGGTAGAATGTTATTAAAGGCTAGCATGAATAGTGTGAAATCCAGGCATCCCCTACCAATGCTCATCATCCATACGAATACCTTTACGTTGCCAGAATTGTTTTATTTCCATTTCTTATAAACTGTTTTCAAAACCAACTTCAAATCAAACAACATTTTTTTCCCTTGACAAGTAAACAAGCAAAGCAAGTACACTCTTGGCTAATCCCAGTGGGATCGATAACCAGCTTACTAATGTATTACTAGCCGACCGTGTATACTTGCACGCAAAATACTAAATCTTGGAACTATTTTTATACATTTCCAAAACATCTTCTACCCTTTTGCCAAGCACTCTCACAATCGAACAAGTTTTTGGCATTGTTGCCTGGGATTGCAGTGGAGTTAATTGTTTTTAAAAATTTACTTGCCTTTTTTATTTTACTTTTGTTTGCATCGGTGTATGACCACAAGCCACCCCGTGGTGGACGAGTGGCCATACGATCTAGAAATTGAGAGAGCCTTGATGAGGTTAAAGAGAAGATTCTGAGAGATGAATAACCAAGGTAATCGAGGGAATGGTGTGGCGAACAATAAAGACAATCCACAAAACAATGAGATACCATCACCACCTGTTGTCCCAATTGTCAATGAAGAGAGACCTATTAGAGAACATTCAGCACCTAACATTGACAACTTGATGCCAGGATTTGTTGGCACGAAGGTAAATGCTGTCAATTTTGAACTTACGCTGGTAATGATTCAAACTCTTTTGAATATAGATCAATTTCATGGATCACTTACTGGAGATCCTAGGCAACATTTGAAGTAGCTCATGGATATTTGCCAATTATTCCAACAAACTAGAGTATTTGAAGATACTGTGAAACTAAGGCTATTCACGTTTTCCTTGTAAGATAGAGCCAAGGCTTGGCTTAACTCTTTGCCACCAGGATCAATTAGTTTATGAGTAGATCTTTGCCAAAAGTTTTTGACACGATTTCAGCCACCAACACTCATTGCAAAGCTGAGGGGTGAGATCATTACATCCAGGCAGGCTGATGATGAAGCATTATATGATGCTTAGGAGAGATTTAAAGATATGTTGAGAAGGTGTCCTATGTAGGGATTCTTGAATTGGACCCAAATTCAAACCTTCTACAACGGATTGAATGTACAAACAAGGAGTATTATTGATGCTTCAGCAGTCGGTTCATTACTAGATAAGAAGTACTCAGAGGCTGTTGATATTCTTGAAAGAATTTCAATTAATGACTTTGAATATCCTGTTGCCAGATTCGGGACTGGAACCAAAGCCAGTGGGAAATTGAAGGTTGATGAACTAACATCCATTTATGCCGAGATTTCCAGCCTCACAACCATGGTGAGATTGTTGCAAAAGAACAATGAGTCCCAAGAAGTTAAAGCATTAGACCTCTTCTGTACAATCTATCGAGAGAATCATCATATGAAAGAATGCCCTGCCAATCCTGAATTGGTAAATTTTGTTGGCAATGCTAATCGTTACTATAATCCTAACTCCAATACTTATAATGCAGGTTGGAGACAACACTCTAACTTAGCTTGGGGAAATCAAGGAGGTAACCAATATAATGCACAAGGCCAGAATGCCCAGAGGAATAATGTCATGCCAACATTTTATCAGAATACCATGCCACAGAAAGCTTAAAACAATTTCCAGCAAGGCAAGGATTCAACCAAGGATGCACTCTTATTGATTACATGGAGAGGAATGATACCACAGTCTAGAGTTTGGCAGCATCAATGAGAAACTTGGAAGTTCAAATTGTGCAGATTGCTAATGCACTTAGCAATCGACCCCAAAGAGCATTGCCAAGTGACATGGAGAATGCTCGGCACAAAGACAAGAGCAATTCAAGGCCATAACCCTTCGAAGTGGTAAGCAGTGCGAGGCAGAGATGACTACCAAGCAGCTAATTAACTGCCAAAATGAAAAGCTAGTGCCAACAGACAAGCCCAGAGAATCAAAGAAAGAGGGAATTAAAACAGATGATGCCAGTGGTAATGCTAGTACAAGTGCCAAAACTGATGCCAACAATGATGCCAACATTGATGACAAACAGACTGAGGCGGAACAGCATACTGATGCCAGCACTACCTCTGTAAAGCCAGCAGTGCCAACATATGTTTATCCACCGCCACCATTTCCAGCAAGACTTCAAAAGCACAAACAGGACTAGCAATTTAAGCGCTTCTTGGAAGTTCTTAACCAGTTGCAAATTTACATTCCATTGGTAGAAGCCCTTGAGCAAATGCCCAATTATGTAAAATTCATGAAGGACATTCTGTCCAAAAAGAGAAAGTCGGGAGACTTTGAAACTGTCGCTCTCCTTGAGAGATGCAATGCCATGATCCTAAACCGATTGCCACCAAAGCTGAAAGATACGGGAAGTTTCACTATTCCCTGCGTAATTGACATCAAATTTATGGGCAAGGCATTGTGTGACTTGGGAGCCAGCATCAACTTGATGCCAATGTCAATTTTTGGGAAGCTTGGCATAGAAGCAAGACCTACCACCATGACACTCCATCTAGTAGACCAATCCTATGCGCATCCCAAGGGTAAGATTGAGGATGTGTTGGTAAAGGTAGACAAATTATTCTTTCCAGCTGATTTGTATCATTTTGGATTATGAAGCCGATGTTAATGTTATGATTATTTTAGGTAGGCCATTCCTTGCCACGAGTAGGGCTCTTATTGATGTTCATAAAGAGGAACTAACAATGCGAATGAAAGACTAACATGTTACTTTTAATGTGTTTCAAGCTTTGAAATGTGCAAATGAACCTGATGAATGTCAAGCCGAGGAGCTAATAGAGTCTATTTATACCGTGGACATGGCACAGTTATGCCAAGATACAGAATTTGATGCCAGCATGCTTAATGGCATGGCTGAACTGTTTGAGTAACCTGAGGAATTAGCCTTGGAGGCTGAATATGTAAGTTATTTTGAGCCTCTACAGTTGTCCGACAGAGAGATAAAAGAACCTAAACCATCAATTGAGGAACCACCAAAGTTGGAGCTAAAGCCACTGCCAAATCTCTTGAAGTATGCTTATCTAGGTAAACACTCAACTCTGCTAGTGATCATTGCCACTGATCTCATTAATGATTAGGAGGTAAGATTGCTAGCAATATTAAGAAATTATAAGCAAGTGTTGGGTTGGACCTTGGCAGATATCCGAGGTATTGGCCTAACCATTTGCATGCACAAAAACATTTTAGAGGAGTACCATGGTAAGACCATTGCCATAAGAGATGAATTTCCTGACGAGTATTTACTTGCAGTCAATGACGTGCCATGGTACACTGACATAGTCAACTACCTAGTAAGCAATATTCTACCACCAAATTTGGAATATAATGCCATGAAACGATTCCTGCGAGATGTTCGACAGTATTATTGGGATGAACCAATACTATTTAAATTGTGTACCGATTAAGTGATTCGTTGGTGTGTGCAGAGGATGAACATCACAGTATATTGCAATTATGCCATGCCATACCGTATGGAGGTCACTTTGCTGGGATGAAGATTGCTACCAAGGTGCTGCAGTCAGGATTCTTTTGGCCCATACTGTACAAAGATGCCCATAACTTTGCCAAGGCATGTAACCGATGCCAGTGGACAGGAAACATCTCCGGTAGACATCAGTTGCTGCTCTAGAACATTATGCAGTGGATTTGTTTGATGTATAGGGGATAGACTTCATGGGTCCATTTTCTCCATCATTTGGTAACCTATACATCCTTGTGGCTACTGACTACATTTCGAAATGGGTTGAAGCTATTGCTTTGCCAACAAACGATGCCAAGGTTGTTGCCAAAGTTTTGCACAAACACATTTTTACTCACTTTGGTACCTCCAGAGTGATTATTCATGATGAGGGTACCCATTTTAAATGCAATCTAATCTCTAAAGCTTTGTGTAGATATGGAATTCAATAGAGGATTGCCACGACATACCATCCACAAACGAATGGCCAAGTGAAGATTTCCAACAAGGAGATCAAGAACATTTTGGAAAAGACTGTAAATCCAACAAGAAAGGATTGGTCCTTGAGACTAGATGACTCCTTGTGGGATTGTAGGACTACTTTTAAAACTCCTTTGGGAACCTCCCCATTTATACTTGTTTTCGGGAAGGCATGCCACTTACTAGTAGAGATGGAGCACCGAGCTTATTGGACAATCAAAACGCTTGACATGGAATGGATGACTGCTGGAGAAAAGAGGTTATTAGACTTGAATGGGTTGGAGGAATTCAGAACACATGCTTATGAGAATGCCGTACTCTACAAGGAAAGGACAAAGCCTTGGCATGACAAACGAATATTACCAAGGTAATTTGAGGTAGGCCAACGTGTTTTGTTATTTAACTTGAGGTTAAAGTTGTTTCCAAGAAAGCTCAAGTCTAGATGGTCGAGACCCTTTGAAGTTTTGAAGCCATATGCTCATGGAGCAGTGGATATCAAGGATTTGAAAACAGAGCAATTTTCAAAGTAAACGACTAGCGTTTGAAGCACTATTTGGATGGCACTCAAAAGGATGCCAAGGAGGTTATGCTCCTGGCAGAGTTACCATGATCACCATCATCATCATGGTTCGAGTCTTGTATATATTAGGATATATTTTTTCTAGTTTTTATTTATTTTTCTTTCCTTTATTTTAATTTTCATTCTCCTTTGTTGCGTTGAAAGGTTTTTCTTGAGTGAGTGTAGGATTTTTATTGCTAGGTGGACTGCTAAAGCAAAAGATTGGTATGAAAAGATTGAAAATGTTTTCCAAGTGTTGAATCTGCCACACCACCTGAGTTTGAAGATGAAGGAGTCCAAAGCCAAGCCAAGGCTGTGGCCAAACTTGCAGCACCTGTCTCATTTACCGCCACCGATGTCCCTGCCGCCTCAGAGCTGGCAAAGCTTCTTAAGGAAGTTCTCTACGACATCAGAGCTTCCCTTGCCATATCGAAGGGGAGTCCTCCTCTTCCTAAAATCCTTTGCATTTCATATTATTCATGCATTTTACTATTTTCATTTGTATATATGTTGTTCTCATGCATTGACGATAATGCACGCCTTTGGTTTGGGGGTGTACATCCTTACATTCGTATGCCATGCATTCACGTTTAAATTTTAGTTTGCCATATAGAATAGTTTGCCATATAGGATTAAAATTTGCATACCAAACCACTAAAAAATTTTGTTGCCTCGGTTAAGATTGGAAATTTTGTTAATAATCTGCTAGCCTAGTTAAATTTGTTCTAGATTTATCTGTCCAATGAAGAAACTAGAATTTTAGAACTTGTATGCCGGTAGGTTAGCAATGCCAAGTAGCTTGGAAATTGGACTCTAGTTTAGGGAACTTTAGTTTCACTCTACATGAGGTATGCATCTAGTCTACAAAACAAACTTAGGTTCTCTTGAAACTGATCTCGAAATAATTGTTAAAAAATTCGATGCCAGGGTAAAAAGAAAAGAATAAGGCAACAATGTTTTGCCAAGGCAAGAAAAAAATAGAACTCTCCTCTACCTTAGAGATAATAAGTAACTTGAGGCTTCGTGGTTTGCTCCCTCTTAGTTCTCAAGTCAAAAACTTTAGGGTATGAGTTGAAGTGTAAAAGCCTAGTAATGTCTGGATTAATGTGGGGGTTCATGGTATGCTCCCTCTTATTTCTCATGCCAAATAGTATTACAAAGCAAGCCTAAAATTATTTCCAGAGAAAAAAAGCAAAAACCCTTGGCAAATAAAAACAAAAATGATGACAATAAATTCTGAGTTTGGGTAGTAAAGTTGACTAAGAGAGTTGAGTAAACTTGACGCATATTGCCCCCACTTCATGCACACTAGACGACCTTAGACTAGAGCAATATTGTTGCACTTAAATTTGTTTATCTGCTTGGCGTTGATATACTGAATATCTGAGGTCAGACCTAGGATCATATTTTGCTAGCTGATAGGTGTTGGGAACCATGACAATCTTTGTCGAGGTACTTTCTTGTTTTTCTATTTTTATATTTTTAGTTGCATTACTTGAGGACAAGCAATGAGCTAGGTTTGGGGTGTGTTAACTCCTCAAAAGTACTATTTTATGCTTATTTTACAAAGCCTTTGTTAGCCCTTTAAGTACATTTAGTTGCATTTAGTTGTTAAATTTATGCATTTGCATAAGGAGTTAGGAAATAAAGAATTTTTGTACTTTACCAATGTGAAGGGTTGTTTGTTGTCATTATTATAGGCATGGCAGAGCAGCGAAGGAGTAGGAAGCAAGATGACCAGAAGACCAATGCCAAGCATCCTTGGCAATACTTTCCCAAAAGAGTTCTGCCAAGAACCCTTGGTAATACCAACTCGAAAAGTTAAGACCAGATCAGACTGCAGAAAAAATAGCACTTGATCAAGCTCTGAAAAAATAGGATGGTAAAAAAATCGGATGCCAAGTTGTTCTGGCACAAATGGACTGAACAATGTCGAGCTCGGCTGGTGAAAGATCAAAGACTAATGACATCAGCCCTAGTCAAGATGACGTTAGCCCTAGTCAAGATGATGTCAGCCCTAGGATTCAAAGTGCGGCTAAGATGATCATAAGCCTTAGCCCGCCCAAATTAAAACCCTAAGGCTTATGCTAGGGTTTCTCACGCATGCATATATAAAAGACATCAATCAAGCACATAAAGAGGGATATTGGAGATCAAATTGAGAAAAGGCTACCTTCTTACACACTCACTTAGTTTATTTGGTTTTTATTTGATGATGTTAAACGATTTTGGTTTTTGGATGGAACCCCCAACCATGAACTAATTTTCTTAAGTTGGTTGGGGGATGTTTGCGATGAACACTAATTAAAAGTAGATTAAAAGTAAACAAGTAAACAATTTTCTTTTAAACCATTTTTAAAACCAACTTCAAATACAACAACATTTTTCTTCCCTTGACAAGTAAACAAGCAAAGCAAGTAAACTCTTGGCCAATCAATTTGGGATCGATAACTAGCTTACTGCTATAGTACTAGCTGACCGTGTATACTTGCACGCAAAAGACTAAATCTTGGCACTGTTTTCATACATTTCCAAAACATCTTCTACCCTTTTGCCAAGCACTCTCACAGTTGAACAACTGAGCATCACTGACTTCCAAGGCTTGGTGAACCGAGTCAAAGCTACTGAAGTGTCGTTTAAAACCCAAAGGACCATTGGGTCGGGCAAAGCTGAGAAAAGGTTCAGAGATGACTATCAATCTCCTAGATGGAACAAGAAGGGAAAGTATCAAGGCCCTAAGCAACATGTCTATTCGTAGCCATCTTGTTTTGGGAACATCAAGAAGCCTCAGACTATGACTCAGTCTTTTTCTAAGGCACCCTCAATGGAGAGCACTGGAGGCTCTAATAGAGGTTCACAACACCCTGTTTATAACTACTGTCAGAACATGCATCCAACAGGCCCATACCGTAAGTAGACTGGAGCTTGTTTCTTTTGTGCTGAGCAAGGCCACTTCATCCGTGATTGTCCGCTGAATGTAACCAAGTCTACTGCTACAACAGCTAACGTTGCAACCCCTACTTAGTCCTTCCAAGGTAAGGGGCCAAGTCAAGATTCATCAGGACCTGTGGGGAGACCTAGTGGCTCTGGGAAGGCATTGAGTAAGCAAGAATCAAAAGCACATGCCCAAATGTATCATGTGAGGAGCAGGGAAGAAGGGGATGAACATGATGTCATTGCAGGTACTATTGAATTGTATTTCTATCCTTTATATGTATTGATTGATCCTGGTTCTACCGACTCTTTAATAAGCACTGTGTTGGTTAAAAGGCATTGATTATTGTCATAACCTATAACACCAAGGATTTCTATAACAAATCCTTTGGGTGATTGTGTCACCGTAAATCTTATGTGCAAGAATTGTCCCTTAATGATTCAAGGGATTTCTTTTGTGTCCAATCTATTGTCCCTACCGATCCATGAGTTTGATGTTATACTGGGTCTAGACTGGCTTAGTGAGCATCAAGCGTGGGTAGCTTACAGCAAGAAGAAGTTGTATCTTTGAGGTCTTGGCAAGGAAAGTATCGTGTTGATGAGTTCAAGAAACCCTTCATTGCAAGCTTTGGCACTGGAAGTTAAGGATGAACTCCAATTGACGGATGTTAACATCGTATGTGATTTTTTTGATATCTTTCCTGATGGACTTCCTAGATTGCCTCCAATCCATGAAGTCGAATTTGGCATCTAAGTGCAACCTGGTACTACCCCAGTTTCTATTGCACCTTACCGCAAGATAGTTGTTGACTTAAGGAGCTGAAGGCTCAGATCCAATACCTTTTGGATAAAGGTTTCATTCGACCAAGTTTCTCTCCTTGGGGAGCACCAGTTCTTTTTTAAGAAGAAGGATGATTCCAAGAGATTGTGTATCGATTATCAACAGTTGAACAAAGTAACCATTAAGAATATGTATCCTTTGCCAAGGATAGATGACCTATTCGATCAGCTTAAGGATGCTTTCATGTTTTCCAAGATTGATTTAAGGTCTAGGTATTATCAGATGAGAGTCAAAGAATATGATGTACCCAAGACGGCTTTTTGCACTAGATACGGACACTACGAATTCTTGGTGATGTCTTTTGGGCGAACCAATGCACCAGGAGCTTTCATGGATTTGTTGAATCAGGTTTTCAGACCATATCTTGATAAATTTGTAGTGGTGTTCATTGATGATATTTTGATCTATTCTAAGAATCCTACCAAACACCGATATCACCTCCGGTCATGCTTCAAACCCTTCGGGAGAAGCAATTGTATGCTAAATTCTCTAAATGTTAGTTTTGGCTTGCCGAAGTTGCCTTCCTTGGGCACATTGTATCAGCTTCGGGTATCTTGGTGGATCCGACGAAAAACCAAGCCATTGTTGATTGGAACCCACTGAAGAATATTGGTGACGTGAGAAGTTTTCTTGGTCTCGTTGGCTATTATAAAAGATTCGTTAAAGGATTCTCTATGATAACAGCTCCTCTAACTAAGTTGTTGAGAAATGAAGCTCCGTTTGTTTGGTCTGCGGATCAACAGAGAAGCTTTGATCAATTGAAGCAAGTGTTGACACATGCACCGGTCCTAACCCAACCCGAGTTTGGAAAGGACTACACCGTTTTCAATGATGCTTTGTATCTCATGTTAGGATGTGTATTGATGCAAGAGGGCAAAGTCATTGCCTATGCTTCGAGGCAACTAAAGCCACATGAGATGAATTACCCTACTCATGACCTGGAGTTGGCTGTAGTTGTCTTTGCATTGAAAATCTAGAGACATTATCTCTACGGAGAAAAGTGTTATCTCTTCACTGATCATAAGAGCCTTATGTATTTATTGACTCAAAAAGAGCTAAATCTTCGGCAAAGGAGATTGATGGAACTCTTCAAGGACTACAATCTTGTTATTGATTACCATCCAGGCAAGGCCAATGTTGTAGTTGAGGCACTTAGCTGTAAACATCTGCCTGGTAAGTATCGTTATCGATCATTGAGTCCAATATATTGATTAGTATATCAACTTATTACAAAGTCCTTGTATTGCAGCTCCTCAAGCTATCAATGCTCACTTTCGTCTTTGGAAACATCGTTGTCTCGTAGCTGAACTTCAAGTTCAGTCTACCATCATATTAAGAATCCAAGCTTTGCAAAAACAAGATCCTAAGCTTCGAGTTATCATTTCCAAGTTGCAAGAAAACCCCGACTTCAGAATCAATTCTGAAGGACTTTTATGCTTTTGTGATCGGGTATGTGTGCCTAATGATGAATCTCTTTGTGGTGATATCCTTAGGGAAGCTCATTCGAGCTCATTCTCTGTTCATCTAGGTTCTGTGAAGATGTATAAGGATCTTCGTGAGCTCTATTGGTTGTCGGGTATGAAGCAGGACATAATCGACTTTGTGTCTAAATGTCTCATGTGTCAACATGTCAAGGTTGAGCATCGTGTCCCTACCGGGTTATTGCAACCTATTGAATTACTGAATGGAAGTGGGAGAAAATCACAATGGATTCTGTTAGTGGTCTACCTTTGACTCCTGCTAAACATGATGCCATTTGGGTCATTGTAGACCGTTTCACCAAGTCAGCACATTTCTTGTCGATTCAAATGGACTATGGCCTTCATAAGCTAGCTCACTTGTATATCAAGAAAGTTATCCGACTCTATGGAGTGCTTCAGTCAATCATTCCTGATCGAGATCCATGATTTGCTTTTCAATTTTAGAGATCACTGTAAGGAGCTCTGGGAACCAGAGTTAATCTTAGCACTACTTTTCACCCTCAATCTGACGGCCAGTCGGAAAGGGTAATTCAAGTATTGGAAGACATGCTCTGAGAATGCATCATTGATTTCAAGGGCTCTTGGGAGAAATCCCTACCTTTTATCTAGTTTGCATATAATAATAGTTACCAAGCTTCCATCAAGATGGCACCGTATGAAGCGTTGTATGGCAGACATTGCAGAACTCTGTTGTGTTGGTCTGAACTCAGTGAAGACAAGATGTTGGGCCTTGCCTTACTTCGAGAAACCAAAGAATGAGTTACCATCATCCATGATCGATTAAAAGCTGTCTTTGACCGACAAAAGGCTTATGTTGATCTTAAGCGAAGGGATATACGGTATAAAGTTGGTGAGAAACATTTCTCAAAGTCTCATCGTGGAAGAAAGTTCTGAGGTTCGAAAGAAAAAGGGAAGCTGAGTCCCTAATTCATCGGACCTTTCGAGGTTTTTGAGAAACTTGGCCCTATGGCTTATCGTTTATCGTCGCCCTCAAAACACAGTAAGATCCATGACGTGTTTCATGTATCCATGCTTTGAAGATATCGTTCTAAACCTTCACATATCATTGGACCTGAATCTGTGGAAATCCAACCGAATTTATCCTACGAAGAAGAACCTGTTCAGATTCTGGCAAAGGAAGTTAAAAGACTTCACAACAAGTTCGTTTCTTTGGTTAAAGTGCTCTAGAGGAGCCACTCTGCAGAGGAAGCAACTTGGGAACTAGAGGAGTTGATGAAGAAGCAATATCCTCATCTATTCGATTCATGTAAAAATCTGAGGACAAACTTTTCTTAAGGGGGAAAGAGAGTTGTAACATCCCAAAATTCAGTATAGTCGGAAATGGTTTTCGGTGATCAGAAACCCTACATCCGAAAGTTCCAAATATCATATTGACTTTGACCGCAAGGTCAATTGCATCGATAATGTACTCCAATTGAGTCAAATTATTGATTAGGGACCTCATTGGATGCATTGTAAACCTTTTTGTGACTAAATTGTAGAAATAGAAAGTTTGGGGGTACAAGTATACAGAATTGAGGGACTAATGTTGCAATTATCCCCTCCTCATGACTAATTACCCCTACGTGGAGTGTACAAATACAATTACTTCATTGTGAGGAAAGCCTTTAGGCTATCAAAGGGATTGGGGAGTAAAACAAAACATAAATTCTACCCTATTGAAGAATTAAGCAAGCACCTCCCTTCATCTTCATCTTCTTTCAAGCAAGCACCTCCATTGTTGAGGGTAGAAAAGCTTGAGCTTTCTTTGGTTCATTGATATCGAATCATTGCTATTGATTGGGTAAGCTATAATCCCCAAACAATCATTGGAATCCATGGATAAAACAAGCTTAATCTTAAGCTAGGGTTTTAGTCATCCATGGAATTTGATAGCTAATAGCTATTTTAAGCTTCAATATTGATTCTGATATCGTTATATTGAGTTCGATACCGTATTGACAATTCTAACAATTTCCTATTGTTAACCTAGCTCAAGAAGTGGAGAAAGACCATCCATTGTCACCGACGAAAGCTAGGAACAAGGGAATTGTTATCTAAGAGCCGTATGAGCATCGGATTATTAAGGTGAGCGTAGTTGGAGTCTCAGGATTAGGTTAGGTGTCTTTCCCGATTTCATTACCATTGATTATATAGCATGACTAACATTATTGTCAAGGTATATTTCATTGAACCACCTAGTGGATTCCATTGGTAAGTTAAGGTAAGTTATTACATTGTATATCGATCATTGATATTGCCATTGAAATATGGAAGCATGGAACATTGGACACAGAGCATAGTTATTGCTATTGTTATCGTTATTTCATTGTCATTGAACATTGATATCAATATAGCTATTGTCATTGAAACATCGAATATGAAGCATCGATCATTGTCATTGTCATTGAGAATATTGAACATTGTCACTATCATTGATATTGCCATTGAACATTGGCACCGGAACATCGCTTATTGATAAGAACATTGGATACTGTTATTGTTATTGAGCATGGATTATTGATATTGTCATCGGACCATGGATTTGAAAGGACTTTGGATACAATTGGCGTGCCATAGAATTCATGAGCTCAGTGTACGGGTGGACTACGGTCATTGGGCTACGACCTTTATTGTGGCGAGAAGGAGGGATGTATGTGTTATTGGTCATATTGGCGAGGCAGATGGACTAGACCATTCATTGATTTGGCGAGGCGTAGGAATTCGCATATCCAATATCCCGAATCGATCCAAGGGTTAATATTGAAATATGGACTTATTGCTATTGAACATGATCATTGCATTGCTACTATTGATTCATTGCATCTTTATTGTCAAGATATGAATTGGAATGCATTTTATTGACAAAGTGTTTAGCTGTGACCACCTCACTAGGCAAAGTATGCCTAATGCATATCATGTCATACATTTTAGGTTAAGAGATTCGGAGTTGAAGATCAGATTAATGGAAAGTTTGACAAGTCACAATCAAGGCCAAAGTAATGTATTCTGTCTCTATGAACTCCTAGGATGGTGGAAAAGTAGCTAGATTAGTCATATGTGGCCTTTTCGATGTGTATAAATCATGCTTGCATTGTACTAGTGTTTGAGGCTCAAAAAGGCTTTTTAGTATAGCTTAAAAATGGCTAAACATGTATATTTGGCACTAAAAGGTGAAAACCTAGTAAACGGATTCAATGCCCCTAAAATTTGACATACTAGTAGATTATAGGGTTTAAATATTGCTGGTAAAATTTCATTGCATTTGAACATCGTTCAACATGTTAATTTGGCTAAAAACCAGATAAAATCTATCATTACAGTGCAGAGCATACCGATACGGGTTCACCTGTTACGGTACGGTTGTGCATATTTGGTCAGTCAAAGTTCAGGTCAACCTAGGCGTATCGAAACTGCCTAAAGGTGTTTCTATATGGAAACTCACAGAAGCATTTAAGATTTTAATTGTATCGATACGACCCTAAGGGCATATCAAAACAAATCAATGAATGTCAACGGGTACCGGTACATTTTGAGCTGTACCAATACAAGTTCTTGAGTTGTTGGGAATTGGTTATCACCCTTGCATGTCGTACCGATACGGTCCTCGACCGTATCGAAACTAGTTTGGACAGTGAAGTCTGGATTATATAATCCAATTGTGCCGTAACGATACGACCTATGGTGTTTCGGTACGGGAGCAGTTAAATCCGTTATAAATTATTGTTCATAGTATTGAAAAATTGCAAATTGGTCACTGAATCTTGGTAAGTCTAATTGGATAGGTAAATGAAATTGGATTAACATAAAAATTTGCAAACTTATTGTTTACTGATTGAATTACATATTTGTATTGTTAATTTCAGATAAAGACCCCAAATTATTATAATTTACAACTTAGTCCCTAAAAGTTATAAAAGTTTAAAATTGGCCCTAATTTGATTATCATATTTCCGTATCGACCCGTTACCTCAGTGTATTGATATCGTATTGTCTTGCATTGAATTCTTATTGAAAGACATCACACCATTCACTGTACTATTCATTGTTAATATTTTCCGACCCGATTCTCTACTAGACCGGGAAGAGGGTGTTACACTAGCAATTTAAGAATACCTAACATCATTCCCTAACATCTTAGATTCATTCCTACTATTAGCATTTATTTAGCAACACAAATAATATCATATATATTTCCATTTTTTCTTCTTTTTCTTTCTTTTTTTATTGTTGTAGCAAAGTATATTGAACAATGAATGCACGCTAAACCCTGAGAAGTAAGATGTTATGCCACAAACCCCATGAAGTACTTCATTATAACGACACACATTCATGCAGCAACAGTCTTTGGCCTGATTCATTTTTCTAACGCATGCAGATGAGTGTTCCCCTTTAAAGTTACTTTATTTATTTCATTGCACTCACATTGGAATGCATTTATTCATAAGATATACAAGTATAGGTAAATATCACACATGTTGCAACAAGAGAATGTCTTCCAAAAATAAAAGGAATGATACAAGATATTCTCTAATCAAACCAGCAGATATACCAATACAGAGCTAAGAGATGCAATTATCTATCAAGTATGTCCAACAGACTTATCAAAGATTAGAATAATTCAAGATTTATACATCGAATGCAAGCAAGAGAATTTTTAAAGCATAAGAACCTTGCATTTGTATAGAAAAAAGTTTCTCAAAAATTTTGAAATGAGGGTGCATTTCAACTCCTAGGCTTATACCTCCAAACTTAAAGGTTGCATTGTCCCCAATGCAAAAGTAAACAAAATGGAATAAAGGAATGCAATGAGAAAATGTAAGTACAAGATGCAACTAACAGAATGTAGCTACAATGATGAATGCAATGCAATTACAACTATATGCTATTAAAATGAGAATGTGAATGCAGTGACAGGGATGCAGAATTAAATTACACTACATGAAATGCATGCCTACAAAAACTAAAATAAAACTAACTCAGTTTCTTGGCTCATGTGAGGAGGAGGTGGAGCATTTATTCTTTTTCTTGATCATCTTCTTCTCCTTTCTCTTCTCTTTACTTGTCTTTTTGGACTTGGATCGTTTTCTCTTCTTCTCTTTGCTGGCTCTTCTACCTCATCGGCATCATCAGCCGTATGCTCAGGTAGGATAAACTGTGGCGGTGCCTTATAGAGCACCATTGCAAGAGAGTTGTTCTATTGGTCATCCACTGTGGGTGCAACTTCCGCTGGTCTCGCTGCAGATAGCTTCATCTCAGGTCCTTCTGTGGATGCATCCACATTCTTGTATGCAACCGAATCTTTCTCAATAATCTTTTTGATGATAGTTATCTCATCATCAAAATCATCTTCATCCTCTTCATTTTCATCGACGTCCTCAACAAGGGCTTCATCATGTTCATCAGTAGTGGGTATGGCATCAACATCCGTAGGGACGCTCAAATCGAAAAAATAATCATTGATGATTTTACTCGATGCTTCTTCTCGTGGTGCATCACCAACTTCCTAACATTATCAGAGGAATTCACTGATTTTGCTGGGACATCTTTGGTGGCAGCATCAGAGGATAAATCATAACTTAAAATGATGGGAGGGAAAATATGGAATTTTGGCAAATCAACTGGATTGAGGTAGCTCATGGAAGCAAGTGCAGACTTGTGTCATTTCTTCATATAGGCATAGAACAAGTTCTGTGCCAGATCCAAGGTTTGTACTATGGCCGTAACAACTCGCAGCTTACTCACCATTACATCAAGTTTATCCTCTATCTTCAAAACTTTTTGCCAGACTTCATCACTTGATGGGACAATTTCTAGTGCAGCATCCACCTTGGCCTTACCCTTTATCTCTTTCGTTGCAATACCCAATTTCTATTAGGAACATCAGAGGCACAAATCATTCTTTCTATGGAAACCTTGTTTATGGCCCCTTTATTGGTAGTCATCTCTTTATTCTTTTGGGGTTTTATCCCTTTTGATTTGCAAAGCTGCATGATTAATGAAGGGAAAGCCAAAATGTCATTCTTCTTTTTAGCAAAACCCTTAATTTCTTTGTGTATGATTGCCCCCACATCAATCTTCCTCCCCTAGGTAATAAAATGGATCAGACACATTCTATCGAGAGAAACAATCGTGCTATGGGTGGAGGGCAGCAACCTGGAGTTGACGAACTGAAACCAAACTTTGGCAAGTAAGGTCAATTACTTTCTAAGCATGGTAAAGTTTGCAACATTGGTCCTCGGCCATAGTGCACCTGTTATGCATAAATCTTCAACTAAAAGAGCAAGTTTATCGTCATTCATCTCATCCACAAATAGTGCATGCTCATCCATATTCACAGTAAGGTTAAATAACTTGTTAATAGAAGAAGCACTCCATGGAATAGAGTGTTCCCTAACAAAAATAAGTTTCAAAGAGGACTCATACATATTTGCATAGAATTCTCTTACCATGGCAGCGCTGTAGCTGCTAGGATAAGTGTAGAATCTTTCCCAATTGTGGAGCGCGATGGTGTTGTGGATAGAATTCCCAAGTTCTTCATTAGCAGAGAGTTCAATTCCATGCTCACAGTGGATGCTTCTCTTTTGGATGTTCTCTTTGAATCATTCACCCGTAACCCTAGTTTGGAAAGCCTCTAACTCAAGAATTTCTTCTAGAGCAACAAGGTATTTCGATGGAAGGTTTCATTTAGAGCTTAGAATGTCTTGAACAGGGGTTTCCTTCAAGATTAATCGGGCTGCTCTTGTCTTGGCCATAAAGGATGATAAGAAGGAAGATGAAAAGGAAAGATTTTTGTAGAGAAAAATTGAAGGTTTAAAGTTTATAAAATTCAAAGAAAGTAAAGGGTTGAGTGAGAATTAAATGAAAATCAAAGCTGCTTAATAAAGAAGAAGAAAAATGGATCATGAGAAGGCATAATTGTTACCGTCTGATGCGATGAGTTCCAACGGCTTGATCTTGAAGCAAAGATCATGCTCGTTTATTGTGTTTCCCGCTCTTGTGATGAAAGGCTGTGATTATTAGGGGTAGATCGAGGCATTTGAATTACCCAATCTTCCCCCCAAAACGTTTCCAAGCATATCTTGTGAGTCCTTCCACGATACAAGTTGTTAAAGAAGAGACAAAATGAAGAGATATTTATTCTGAAGAAAGAAATAAAGGAAATTAAAAGAGAAAATAAGGAAAATAATATCTAAACCTATTAAAGTAATTAAGGATAATTTCAAGATAATTCGACCAATTTAATGGTCTCAATATTTTCAGGTTCAAAGTCACCACAATAGAGTTTCAAATGTTGGCCATTGACTTTGAATGGAGTCCTCCCTTTTGATCTTGAATTGTGGCAGCACCGTGTGGAAATGCTTCCACAACTTCAAAAGGTCCAGACCAACGTAATCTCAATTTCCCTGGATACAATTTCAATCTAGAGTTGAATAGCAAAACCAACTGTCCAGCTTCAAATTGTTGATGCAAAATAATATTATCATGCCATCATTTGCTCTTGTCCTTGTAAATAGAAGCATTTTCATAAGCGTTGTGTCAAATTTCCTCTAATTCCGTGATATCTAGCAAACACTTCTTTCTTACTGCCTCATAATCAAGGTTGACTTGCTTTAGAGCCCACAAAGCCTTGTGTTCAATTTCTACTAGCAAATAGCAAGATTTTCCAAACACCAATTGATATGGTGACATTCCCAATGGAGTCTTATATGCAGTACGTATAGCCCACAATGCATCGTCAAGACAAGAGGACCAATATTTTCTAGTGGTGTTTACCACTTTTTCAAGAACATTTTTATTGCACGATTAGATCCTCTACATGTCCATTCATCTGAGGATGATATGTTGTGGCCAATCTATGACTTACTCCATAGCGTTTCAACGCAGTAGCCACCTGGCTATAGTGGAAATGTTTACCCTGATCGCTGATCAATTCTTTTGGTGTTCCAAAACAAGTTCGGATATGTTTGTGAAAGAACTTCAATACTATCTTTGCATCATCTTTAGGCACTACGACAACCTCTATCCATTTCGATACATAATCAACTTCAACCAAAATGTATAGATTTCCAAAAGAATTACGAAAATGACCCATAAAATCCAATCCCTAGACATTGAATAGCTCGATTTCTATTATTGGCTGCTATGGCATCTCATTTCTCCTAGATATGGATCCAATATGTTGACATCTGTTGCAGCATTGAGCAAACTCATGAGCATTTTTGAACAAAGTCAGCCAATAAAATTCGAAGGGACACAACGTCAAATTATATTGTCATTACAAACCTTGAACAAGTAAGGTTTATTCCAATGATATTTTGTAGCATCTCTAAGAAATCTAGCCTTTTTGTGCCCAGTTATACCAACATGAGTCTTTCCACAAACCAAATAATTCACCATATCAGCGTATCATGTTGTTGCATTCACAAAGAAAAGCTTTTCATCAAGAAATACATCGATAATTTGCAACTTATTGCCATCTTCACTTCCAGCTTCTAACCTCAAAATGTGATCAAAAACTTGATTTTCTGATCCCTTGCGATCTTTGATTTCAATATCAAATTCTTGTAGCAATAAGATCCATCGGATAAATCTAGGTTTTGCTTCCTTCTTTGCAAAGAGATATATCAAAGTAGAATGATCAGTAAAAACTGTAATTTTTGAACCAACAAGATAAGAATGAAACTTGTCAAAAGAAAAAATTACTGCTAATCACTCTTTCTCAGTAGTCGTGTAATTAATTTGAGATTCAGTAAAAGTCTTACTAGCAGAGTAGATTGCATGAAATACCTTGTCCTTGCGTTGTCCCAAAACTTGGCCAACGGTGAAATCACTGGTGCCTCACATAAATTCAAACAATTGTTCCCAGTTGGGTGTAACAACGATCGGCGTATTCATAAGCTGTGTTTTAATTTTATTGAATGCATCCAGACATGCACATCAAAAATAAATTTTCTTCCTTGCTCCAAAAGTAAGCACATAGGCTTGGTGATCTTTGAGAATTCTCGAATAAATCGCTTATAGAAACCGTTGTGGCCTAAAAAACTACGGATGCCTTTCACATTCGTTGGTGGTGGCAGTTTCTTAATAACATCCACTTTTTCCTTGTCAACCTCAATTCCAACTTTTGAGATTTTATGGCCCAGCAGAATCCATTCCCTAACCATGAAATGACATTTTTCCCAGTTTAGAACCAGATTGGTGTCTTCAGATCGCTGAAATACACTCTTCATATTGTCGACATAGTGGTCAAAGAAATGTGGCTAGTGCATTGCAAAGACCAAAAGGCATGCGACGGAAAGTAAATTTCCCAAAAGGGCATGTGAAAATAGTCTTCTCTTGGTCTTTAGGGGCAATAGCAATTTGATTGTAGCCAGAATATCCATCTAAAAAGCAATAATACTCCTTTCCCGCGATTCGATCTAACATCTGATCAATGAAAGGAAGAGGAAAATGATCATTCCTTGTGGCTGCATTGAGGCACCTGTAGTCCATACAAATACGCCAACCAGTAGGGATACGAGTTGGAATCATTTCATTAGCATCATTATGAACCACAATAGTGACACTCTTCTTAGGAACGCAATGGACTGTCTCACCCATGCACTATCAGAAATTGCATAGATAATACCTAGTCCAACCATTTAAGGATTTCCTTCTTTACAACTTCCTTCATTTTTCCATTCAATCATCTCTGTGGCTCAAATGGACTATTTGTTCTCATCATCCAGCTTAATCTTGTGCATGCTTAATGATGGACTAATGCCCTTGATGTCAACAATCGTCCAAGTAATAGCATGCTTGTGTCTTTTCAGTATATCTATCAACTTAGCTTCTTGTATTGTGTCTAGAGTTACATAGACAATGACTAGGAGTGTTTCTGCATCTATGAAGAATACATATTTGAAGTTGGCTAGCAATGTCTTGAGTTCCAGAGTAGGAGCTTCTTCTATAGATGGTTTAAATGTAGGAATTAACCGATGAACGAGATTTAAGGATTCGACTAGCCATTTATGATGTATTGCAGTAGTGAGAACCTCAACAATGTGCTTACAATGTGGGAAATCACCCTCTACTGCTGTCAGCGCAGTATCTTCTGCAACGAGAATAGCACGATAATGGAGGTCTTCTTGAATAATATTCTCAAGAATATCAATATGGTGGCATTCTTCAGACTTCCCTCCTATAGCATTAGTAAACACCCCAATTGTGATTGTATCATCATCAACCCTCATTGAAAGCTCTCCTTTTGACACATCGATTACTTCCTTCCCAGTATCTAAGAACGGACAACCAAGAATAATAGGAACCTCTTTGTCATCCTCACAATCTAGAATAATAAAATCAGTTGGGAAAACAAACTTATCAACATGGACTAGCACATCTTTAATTTGACCATTCAGATGAGTCAAAGATCTATCAACCAATTGGAATGTGACTATTGTGGGCTTCAGTTCTCCAATGCCTAACTTTTGAAAAGTAGATAATGGTATTAAATTTATACTAGCCCCTATATCACAAAGAGTTTTACTAAAATAATGATTACCAATTGAGCAAGGTATGATAAAACTGCCTGGATCCTTTATCTTTCGTGGTAGAGGGGTAGATATCAACACACTACACTCCTTAGTGAGCGCAATGGTTTCCATTGCGTTGAGCTTCTTCTTCTTGGATAAGATATCCTTCATTGACTTTGCATAGCTCAAAATCTGTATAAGAGCATCAATCAAAGGAATTTGAACTGTAAGTTGTTGTAGAGTATCATGAAAGAATTGAAATTGATTATCCAACTCAACATTTTTAAATCGTCGAGGAAAATGTGGAGATGGGTTATTTGGTTGTTGTGCCGACATTGGATGTTGTGGCGACAATAAATGTTTTGGATCAGTTAAAGCAAGAGTAATAGTAGGAGGAGTATTACTCAGCTTGTATTCATTCTCTCCATCCTTCACTGTGTGATCAGGTACAAATGACTCTCCTCGTTCATGGGTAGATATGGATACTTGTTGCACTAAGTCAATAGTATATTTTCCACTGTGTAGAGGCACAACCTTGCAATGCTCCTTACCCTTGGTCACCAGACTCTCCATGTTTCTAGGTAATGCACCGATTGTCTAGAATTGATATAAGTAGCTAACTGGCCCAACTGAGCTTCTAAAGCCCGTATTGATGAAGAGTGACCTTGCACTATCGCTTCAGTGTGAGATAAGTAATCACACATCATCTCTTCTAAAAGAGCGAATGGGTCAAAGATACTTGAGGGAGCATAATGACTCATCTGAGATGAGGCTTGAGATAGTGCACAATATTGTGATTGCATTCCTAATTGTGATTGTGGAGACTGTGATGCAGTATGCTATGGTTGCATCTAATTCTATTGTGATTGCATTAGAGTCTACGGTGTGAATTATTGCTGCGAGTAACCAAAATTTCCTTGCCATACACTAGAATTAGAATTAGAATTATTCCAAGGTTGCCGATTAGTTGCATTGTAAAATGTACCCAAGTTATTACCTCGTTGTTGCTAACATAACTCACATTTTTTGCATGTTGTGGGCAGTCCTCCAAATTATGGTTACCACCATAAATTTCACAGGAAAAGACAGGGGCTGTAATTTGTTGAGCTAACTGTATAGGAGCAATTTCACTTGTCCCTTCCATATTCTTGATTTTGTTCTCTAAAGTAAAAATCTAAGCCTTTAGAGAAGGTAGATCATCAAGCTCAAACACTCCCGGTGTAGCCTTGCATGACACAGCTCTAAAGATTGGATATTGTGAATCATTTTGAGCAAATTGCTCCAATAAACCAACAATAGTAGTGTAGGTACAACCAAGTAGGGAACCATTAGATGACCCATCGACAAGATGTCTAGTCACTGCATTCAACCCATTATAAAAGATCTTGATCTGAGTTTTCGATTGAATGTCATGGTTGGGACATCATCGCAACAAAGACTTATATCTCTCTCATGTATTATGAAGGGTCTCATCCTCTAACTGATAGTAGATTGTAATGTCGTCCCTCGGGTGCGAATTCATTGTTGGTGGATTAAAGCGCAGAACAAATTGTGTCGCAAGGTCATTCCATGACGTGATAGAACCAACATGTAATCCTTTGAACCATGTGTAAGCTCTACCTTGCAATGAATAAGGAAACAATTGCATTCGTAAGGCATCATCAGGAACACCTTGTTGGCTAAATAAAGCTCAAATTAAAAGAGAAGATTGAAGATGCTCTCGAGCATCTTCATACGGTAACCCTACATATTGCCCATTAGAGTTGAGCAATTGGAACATCACTAGTTTCAACTCAAAGTTTCTAGCCTGAGTAGGAGTTCTAACAACTCCTGGTTGCAAATCATCCAACTGGGGAACAACAACCTTGCAGATTGTTCGGTTCTAGGCTGGTTGTTGCAGTGGTGGGTTTTCTTGAGCATGTGGAGTTCTCTCATTGTTATTTGGTTGTCTGGCCATTCCACTATTTTCATGAATTTTTCTTCGAAAAGTTCTCTCAATTTTTTGATCTAGTACGTAGAGTGGTGTAGTGGCACTTTTGGTCATACAACACCTGAACATAATAACGCCATCCCCAGCAACGGTGACAAAACTTGATCGGTGTGAAAATGTCACACTTTTTAGTGCAAGCTACACCATCGATACAAGAATAGAAACAAGGAAAACTTGTTTGAATATTGATCCCACGAGGATGGTGAATTACGCTTATACTTATGTGACTACAATACAATACTGTATAAGTGGTAGTTGTGGGTGCAATGGTGGTTGAAATAGTAATATAAAAAGCAGAGTAAATGATTTGATGTGGTAGCAATAACAAGAGTAATAAAAGATAGAGAAATAATGAGAATAAAGCCTAGGTCTCCTTGGTTCATTTCGGCAGAAAGATCAAGTGCACATCGAGGGGTGTAGAATATGTTTAATCAATGATACAAGGGTCAGCTTGAGTGTTAACTTCCATTCAACCTTCAAATTTTGACTCAGGTAAAAAGGTCGGCTTCGACTCTCGTTGTAAGTTGAGTCTAAGGCCCCTTGAATGAGCGGACCAACTTTTGTTGTATCCAGATAGCTCTCGTTGGTAGAACTCGTTAGTCTGAATTGTCACTGCATCCGTCAATGTCAGCAACTAGTTTTAACACTCTCATGTAAAACACAAATCAAATCCAACAATTAAAGCTTAAGAAAAAGCTAACACAGAAATATATTAAACCAATAAATCAGTTTAAATAAGTTCCACAAGCTCCAGAAAATTAAAGCTTGAACAATATAAGTACGAATACAAGTAAAACTTCATAAAATCATCTAAATAAAGAAAAGTTCATGAAGCGAGCACGATAATCCCTCTAATAAGCATTTGAATCCTCATCTCCTTGGAAGATCTGTCTTACATCGCCTCGGATCTCTAGAAAATAAGCTTAGGCCACCATGGGAGGAGGATAAAAGCTTCGGGGTTGAAGATGATGTGAAAATAAGAATAGCGTGGCCTTCTCTTTCCTCCAAAATCATCCTTATATAGACCACCTAAGGAAGGACACATGTCCTGCATATTATTTGCGTGCTCAGCGTCGTACAAATTTGTTGTTATAGAAAGGAAAACTGGCATATTCGTTCTTATCCTCAAGCAGACTGGACAGTTGGCAGATGCAGTGTCGAACTGACTGCAGTGATGAAAACAACCTTTGCGGGGACATTAGCAATGCAATGGCATCAACGCAAAATAGGTAGAAATATACAAAACACGAGCCATTGGAACTAAGTTAGAAATTATGCAGAAATAGACATGAAAATGCATAAATAGATGTAGTGGATGCCAACGTGGGGACAATAAGACCTATAAATCAAGGGAAAACCATGCTCTTTAAAGAGCTATCAGACACTCTCACAAAGAGAATATACATTTAGCAAACAAGGAAAACCTCACAAGGCAAATGTGTTTGCAATTTTAAGCTCTCACCCAAAACCTAACACTTGAGCAAATATAACAATTTAGGTCACAAGTGTGTTCTAATAAAAAAATAGACTTTACAAGCACAAACACTCTATACATGAATGTTGGCAATGATGTTTCTTATTGTTCATGGCTGCTTGAAGCTTGATTTTAAACCCTTTAAGGAGTTCTTGATTGTTACTAGCTCTTGGGATCATTAATTATAGCCATAATGCAGTTTTGGGATCGTCGGTATCGGTACACATGCATTAATATCGATACTTGTTTTAAATAAAAATATCCATTGTGCACATTTAAATAGAGTATACCGGTACACGATACTAGCGTATCAGTATAGTACCTAACGTATTAGTACGACCTAACCTGTAACGGTACGAAGATTGCTCATTGGAAAACTAAAAGGGGCGTATCGGTACAGACAGTCAATTTTAGACTTTTGGGTTAATTTAAAAGCATTTAAACAAGTCAAAAACCCTTTGAAAACCTTTCAAATATATTTTCAAGTTAATGAACTTTTGAAATACTTTTGCAATATTAAGTCCAAAAACACTTTTCGTTTTAAGTTATATCAAAATTAATATCTGAACAATCTCCCCTTTTTAGTATAAGGAAACCACTTGAAAAATTGTTTTTGAAATTTCTCCCCCTTAGAAAAATAATTTTAGAAAAAATAGGATATTTTATAAAATATTAAAGCTCTCATTTTTCTTTTTGAAATTTAAATTTTCAAACCTATCTCTCATCCATTTTGTTATATCAAAAATAATTCAAAACTAAGTTTGAAATCACATTTAAGTTCACGATAACAATGGAGAGAAGACCAAAAAAAATTTACATGAAAGAATTTTAAAATGGCTTCCCCTTAATCAATTAACAAAAAATGTTAGTCAAAATATTCAAGAGAAATATATTAAATTCCAAATTAAATAAATAAATAAACTAAACACAAGAAAGTCAATAAACATGTCATATATGAAAACAAACCATCATACATACAAGGCATGGCAAAAAAGAGACAAACTTGTACCTTTTAGATTGTACGTACCGGTAAGGTGACGTTCGTGTAACGCCCCAATTTTGGGCCCAGAAGTTAGCGAGATAGAATAGACGGTTTCGGTGAACCGGATTAGACGGTTCGAGTTAGTTTCAAGAATTAATTCATAATAATTTTTTAATGTGAAATAAAATATGGAAAAATATTGGAAAATACCTAATTAATATATTGAGGGTTTTGGTAAACTCAATTTACTAAAATAAATTCGGATTTAATAACATTTTGGGTTGGTGACTAAAATATAAAATCTTCAAAACTATTTTGGTGACTAAATCGTAAAAGGGTCAAAATTTAGAATCTTTAAGGAGTTAATCTACCAATGTTTTTAATCAGAATTTCCCTTAATTTAGGCTATTTTTAAATGGTTTTAAAGTGGTTATTAAATAAAAAAAAATGGATTTAAATAATTTGGTTTTAATAGCTAAATTCATTTTTCTCACGTAACTACTTTTACTCTCAACTTTTATCTCAATTTTCCCATCAGCCAAACTACTTTTCTTATTCCAAAATGATCAGGAATCAACTCTTTTTTCTTTGATTTTGATTCCTCAATTGATTTCTTTGATTTCTACATCAAACCTTGCTTGTTTCTTAGAGATTTCACTCAAGTCATGCAAATTAAGGAGAAGCCAACCATTAGAGGTGATTTTCATTTCTCTCCTCTAATCAAAGGTTCTTTAATGAAATTCTCAAGTTCTTGATCCTTTACAATCAATTTTTGTTATGTGTTGATGATTAAATCAATATTTAAAAGGGTTAAAGTGAGTTTTAACCAGAAATTAGAAGATCTTTGTTATAAATCTGATTTGTGGTGATCTAGATTGATTTAAGTCATGTTAACAATGTGATTGAATGTTATAAATATGGATGTGTAATAGGAATCCCGAAACTAATTGAATTGCTAATTTTCTAGGTTGTGAATAGTTAGATTTTGAGGTGTTTATGGTGTTAGAAGGATGTTGGAGGTATAAGGTGTGGATATAAGTGTTTTTAGATGTTAGCTGATGTTTTTAAGGTTTTCAAATCGATAGGTTGTGGTGGGCTTTGTTTAGGTGGAGTTTGGTGATGTTTTCGGTTGTTTTTGGGAGGTGTTCAATGGTTTTAGTAAGGAGAAGTTGGGAGTTGATGTTGCTGGGATTATGGATGCATAATGATGCATTAATCCTCTGTTTTTATGTGGTTAAAACAGGGGAGAGTGATCCTTCAGCAACTAGCGAGGGTTTGGAAGCTTCAAACGCTTGATTTCACATCGATAAGTGGGGCTTTATGTTGTCGATGAGTGGAAACAAGGTTTTCAGCTTTATAAAGGTTTGAAAGTGATTTTGGGAGTTTAGATTAAGCTTGAAAAACTTGTCTAAGCTTGGAAGTAAGTATTGGTCATTCTCGCTTTCGTTTTCAATTTTTGCAAAACACATTCTCATGCTCTTGTTAATAGTTTTGATTACCTACTGATATATGCTTACGCTAGAAGAAGCATGAGATGTTTTGGAATGATATACGTTACATGTTTTAAAGAAAATGGTTTTAATGTATTGATGAGTGTTTTTGGATAACCCCTCACTAGGCATTTTATGCTTACGCCATCCTTTCTCATCAATACAGATAAGTAGTTTTCGGGGCAACGAGCAAGCAAAAAAGGATCCAAGAGTTGAGCTTATTCCAAGTATGGTTTTATAAATACTTAGTAGTAATAAAGGCATTGTAACCAAGTTGTAATTGGGAGGGTTGTTTTGATACTCCCTGTTTTGGACATGTTCTATTTGGTGTTTTGGACTTGTAAGCTGGTTTATGTTTTAAATTGGGGGCTTTGGGAAGATTTAAGCATGAGGGGTAGATATCATGCCTATAGGTCTACCTTATTGATTGACTTTGCTTCCTTGATGCCTATGTTACCTTATCTACATTGAAATTGTTAGTCTTGAGTTGGTATGATTTTTATTGACGTTTGAAGCTTGTTCGATTGAGACTAAGTGTAATATGTTTGGCCAAGAGGTCATTACAAGCCCAGTCGTACCGATACGGGGCTCCAAGTTTTAGTACGCAAGTCTGATGCTGCTCGTAAGTGTGCAAAATTGCACAGGGGTATCGTTACGCTTACCCCGTATCGGTACACCCCCTTTGAAATTGCAATAGGTGTTGGTACACGGGCAAACGTATCGATATGCATTTTAGCTACTAAAATCTCCTATTTTGTAATATGGACTACATGTTCCGGTACACAGAGAATTGTACTGATACCCCTTTGAAAACAAGATCGTATCAATACGAGGTAGAAGTGTACCAGTACCGAGGCTGTTATTTCTTGTAACTGCCTTTCTGAAGTTTGAATCTTTGCATTTTAGACATTTTTTTCTTGTTTATGGAATTAAATGAGTTTTGTAACACCCCGGAAAATGAGATAGAAGATTCGGGTGAATTATCGGAATCGGGTTAGACTTTGGGTTAGACTTTAGCTAATTAATTAATTTCAGAAAATAATTTGATTAATTATTTGATTTCAAATAAATTTATTGTGACAAGTATTTATGAAAAATATATTTAATGAGTTTAATAAAGGATGAAATTGAGTTTGAGTAATTTTAAATGAGTTGTTTTAATATTGATCAAATGGTGACTATTTTACAAAATGTTGTAAAATATTAGTAATGGCAATGTTGTAAAAATAACTAAAGTGGTCGTTTTATATAATAATTTGACTCATTTATTAAATAAAGCTTTTATCATCTATTCTAGTTAGAATTTGACGACGGTTATTATTTTTCTCAAGAAAGAAAGCTATGTCTAAACTTATCTCTCTTTTTCGATCAAGATTCCCATGAACACCATTTTGATCTTCTTTGATTTTCCTATCAAATTTCTATTTATTTTCTTTCTAAACCATTTCTAATCAATAGCCACACAAGAGATTTTGATTTCTCTCTTCATGTTCAATGAATTTCACGTTGATTTCTAATTTATTTGGGTAAGCTTTGATTTTATAATGATTTCCTAATTATTTTAGGTTGATTTTCTATCAATTCTATTATCTTTTGATGTTAAAATGAATTTTAATGGATTTCTCATGAATCTTGATTACATTATAGTAATCTAATGATTTCTATGAGGTTTTAATATTTTGTGCATAGATAATAATAACCAAAAGTTGATTTTGTAATTTAATTCCTGAAATTAATTTAATTGTTAGAATTTAAATTTGAGTTCTTAGGATGAGATAGTTGGTAGAGTATTGATTTAATTATTAAATATGTGTGCACCACATATGTATGACGAAATGTTCGTAAGAAGTTGTATCGTGGAAAGAAAACAGGGCAATGGCGTGCGTTCTGTTGATTTTTTTAATTAAAAAAATAGATTAAAGCGAATTGAATCAGACAGTGGCGTGGATTAAGGGAAATGGGGGAATGATTCCGTACTTTGTCGTGAAAGAGAAAAAAAATAAAGGGGAAATTGGAATTGGAAATTGGAAGCAGGGGAATTGAGCATTTAATCGTGGCAGTGTCGTTAAGTGTATCGAGGGGTGTTTTGGTTCATAATTGAGACATTGTGGTGGTGGTGCTATAATAATTTAGTTATTTTAGTATGGTCATTTATATTGACTCTTATATTTTCTTGTGAAAGATGACAAATGTTCGGACGATTTTCGATTAGGCGTTGGCGTTGAGACGTTGACACCAAGACAATGACATGCTGGTGAGTGAGAACGTGAATTTCAGCTTTGAAATGGTTTAAAGGTTATTTTAGGAGTTTAAATTAAGCTTGAAACGCTGGTTTAAACTCGGAAGTAAGTATGATGAGATTTCTCCTTCGGTTGTGTTTTGGCGAAATTGATTTTATGCACTAGTTTTTGAATTACATGGTACCTACTTTTTGAGCATATTTTGGAGTGTGTTTTATACTTTTTTATTATATATTGATGATGGATGCATTGGTAAAATGGTCCATGTAACTATGAGGAATACTTGTAAATGCATGGTTTAATGTATTGGAAATGGTTTTGTATATTGCATATAAAAATAGTGAGGTACATGGTTAATGATCAATTATATTGACAAGTGATATGGTTTAAAATGTTATCGGATATAGTTGGTCGGCCATAAGATTAATAGTGCACTATAAAAAGCCACCTCGGGTGTTGAGGGGTTTATGTGTATCGAATACTCCGCCACGAGTACCCGAACGGTTGAAGGGTTATATGGTACCGAAAACTCCCGTTAGTGGATTATACATCTAACCGATGATAGGGGTTGTGATTGTACTCGATTATGATTGTACCGGTTGTGATGGTATAATAATTCCAGTTGAGATTGTATGAAGTGTTGAGAGGACACTTGTTGAATCCGTGTATCTGATATAATATTTTGTAAAGTGAAACTTGTTTTATAATTACATGAGAGTCAATATAATTGATAACGTATCATGTTGATGGATCATGTTGTATAACGTTAGTTTATACATGTTTACTCTTTAAGCCCTGCATATGGGTTGTTATGCATGGGAAAGCTTAAATTGAGGGATTGCAAATGGGATTTTATTGTTGATTCATTATACATGTTGCATATGGTTTAATATGCATATTTTTGGAAATGTTAAGTGCATGATTTGTTTTGGAAACAAGTGAGAAACGCTTTGGCTTGATTAAGCATGAGACTTGTGAAAATGTGTTTTGATGCATATGGTGGTTATGCATGTTATGCTTTCAAAAGAAGTAAGCAAGTGCGTTGGTTTTACACACATACTCTACTTATAATGAATGCATGGTTTAAGCCGGAAGATATGATGTTTATATTTTGATCAAGCATGTTTTATTAAATGTTTTGTGAATAAAAGGTTTGTTATGAAAGCATGTTGCTTATGTATCGAACAAGCACGGTTTATTTAAATGCTTTGAAAATGGTGTGTTTGACTTGCTTTAATATAGATTTCTAATATCAGTTTTGGTTTTAAAATTGCATTGACATTTTACTTTTTGAGCACACTCACTAGGCATTATATACTTACGCTCTCTTTTCTCCCGTCAATGCTGTGAATAAAGTAAGTGCAAGGTTGTGGTCTGAAGCAAGGTGGATTCCAAGACAAATGTATTAAAGAGTATGTTTACGGTATTAATATTATTTGTAATAAGGCATTTTGGGTAGAACATTAGGATGAATTATTTTATCTAGGGAATGATAACTTGATTGTTTATATTACTTTAGATGATGGTTGTATTTAATGATTAATATATTGGTTTTGTTTTAATACTTTGTATACTTGATAGTTGTGATCAAATGATGTTAATGGTTTAAATAATGATTAGATTGATTATTTGTGTTCAATGAGTACTTGTGGTCTTGACCATTTGGTGCATAATGGATAATGATTTATCTTGTTAGGAAACCTGCCTCTGGACTACTTAAATAAATATGAATTATATTGGACAATTGATATGTAATTAATTGAGCCCATTTGTTTAAGGATAGTAAATTATTAGAAACATGTCAATGTTGTTCGTAAGTAATTGGATAAGTTTGATTTGGGATTCGAGTTCCCAAAATGCATATGAGTGCTGCCGTGTATCGGTATGGCTGATGGTTAATTCGATTAATGGATTTGACCAAGTTTGGATTCTTTGCATTTTGGTCACCGTATGTTGTTGCATCAATTGAATAAGTAAATGATGTCCGTTTGACTTGAGTTTTTGCAAGAATGTTTTAAATGTATCTAATTGCTGTAAGAAACTGTTTCAAACGTGTTAGTCCCTGTATTTTGGCTATTTTATGATTTAGTCCTTAATTCTGTATTTTGTTGAATTGGATCCTTATTTGTTATCTATTGAGGCTGAAATTTGACGTGTTGACATGTAAAATGAATAATTAACAATTGGTGGCATGAAACCTGTGTAAGTCCCTGTAATTATTCAGATTTACATTTTGATCCCTAAAATGCTTGTTTTGCAATTGAGTGCCTTATTGGTGTTCGAATAGAATGAAAATTTAACCGTTGCTGGTATGCACACTTCAGGTATTAGTAATGCATCTATACAAGTTAAAAAAATGGACCGTAGTTCGAGTAAGATTGTTCGGGTTTGCTTCGGCAAATATAATGTGATCTTTTTGGTTCAGGTCTAACGGCTAGGCTGGGTCAAGGGGGTTACAAGTTTGGATGATTGCCTTAAGTTGAGATTTAACCGGCTTGTATGTAACTTGATTAATTGAGGTTTGGTAACTTCAGACTTAAGTAAGTCCTCATAGATTATTAGTATGCCCTAAATAGTAAATACGTTCAATTGGATGTCTTTCCGACGCCTGATTTTTCGGTAACTCACCTGTTGCTAACATGATCACCTTATGGTTTTAAAATGTATCTAGACAAGATAAAAAGGAAAAAATGGTCCTAATTTCAAGTAATCTTGTTCGGGTTTGTTTTGGCAAACCTAATGTAGCTCGTTTAGTTCGGTCTGGCGTTTAGGCCAGGTCATGTGGTTACATTTGGTGGCATCAGAGCTAGGTTATGATTTTTGGGAGGTAAGTTGTGTTGGTTGTGATTTTTTAATTGTTGTATGTCATGCACGGTGTTTGATTATATGCTTTTGGTATTGAAATGTGGTATGCTGGGGTCGAAACTTGGGAACACATTGCCTTATTACTACAAGTGTGAAATGATTTTGTTTTGAAAGATGGGCATCTTGGATTCTTGCTTCAAGCTGGCCTAATTATTTTTGTTGCATTTTCATGCCATAGATTCATACATTTTTGAAAATGAGAACAAGACAAGAGACACAAGCTAATACTAGTATTGTCAGGGATGGGCATAACAATGAGTTACCGCCTCCTCCACCAATCCCTCCTGTTGGTGGGGAAATCGTGGGTGGTTTGACTTAGGCACCGCAAGGGCTAATTTTTGTAGAAATGGTGTCATTGTTTTAGGCTATGACTGGAGCGTTTCAAGCAACTATAGCTGGAGTGCATGCACCTACACCAGCACCTGTAGTGGCTGCTAATCCTGGACTTCCGTTAGAATGTTTACGTAGCTTGGAAGGTACGAAGTTTAGAGGATCAGCTTCTGAAGCTGTTGAAGAATGGTTTGAGAGCACCCAGAGGATTATTGGTCAAATAGAGTGTACAGGCGTTTGTAAGTTGAGTTACACGGTGTCCTTGCTTTAGGGTGATGCTTATAGTTGGTGGTCAACTACTATCACGGGTATGGCGCCTACGAATGTGACATAGGAATTCTTTGGTGATGCTTTCATGAAAAAGTATATGGGTTCTCGTTACCAAGATGAAAAGAAGCGTGAGTTCATGGTGTTGGTTCAGGGTAACATCACCGTATCGAAATACAAGGTTTAATTTGTTTGGTTGAGCCAGTATGCACCTAAACTGGTTCCCGGTGATCGTCAGCGATGTGATCGTTTTTGGTATGGGCTGGTCAAGAAGGTGAAGACTTGCCGACGATTACGAAGTAGTGGTTGTGGGCGAGAATGTCAAATTCTTGTCCAATGTTGTTTCAGCTTTGGAAGCGCAAAAGTTGTTAGAGTTTGGGTGTCAAGCATATATGTGTTATGTTATGAACCTGAATATGGACCTGTGTAGGACGTCCGTACTGTTTGTGATTTTCTGGGGCTGTTTTCGAAGGAGTTGCCTAGATTACCACCGGATAAGGAGGTGGAATTTTGTATTGAGACGTATGCGAATACGGCTCCATTGTCGATTGCTCTGTATCGCATGGCACCGAAAGATAAAAAGGAGTTAAAGACACAACTCTAGGAGTTGTTAGATCATGGTTTCATCTGACCTAGAGTGTCACCTTGGGGAGCACCAGTGTTGTTTGTGAAAAAGAAGGATGGCACTATGAGGATGTGCATTGACTATCAGCAACTAAACAAGTTGATGATTAAGAATAAGTATCCTTTGCCGCGAATTGATGACTTGTTCGATCAATTCCAGGGTGCTACGGTGTTTTCCAAGATTTATCTAAGATCTGGGTATTATCAGTTGAAGGTCAAGGACAAAGATGTGCCGAAGATGGCTTTTTACACACATTACGGGCACTATGAGTTCATAGTGATGCCGTTTGGGCTGACCAATGGACCTGCCGCTTTCATGGACATGATGAATCAGGTATTCCATGTATTATTGGATCAATTCGTGGTGGTGCTCATTAATGACATTCTCATGTACTCTCGTACCAAGAAGGATCATGATAGACACTTGCGAATTGTGTTGCAAGCCTTGTTGGATAATTAGTTATATGTTAAGTTAAGCAAGTGTGTGTTTTGGATTAAGGAGGTGGTCTTTCTTGGTCATGTATTTTCGGCGGAAGGTATCTGTGTAGATCCACAAAAGATTGAGGCGGTTGTGAAATGGAAACAACCTAAGTCAGTGACATAGGTTCGTAGTTTCTTGGGTTATCAAGCATTTCAAACTCTTGTGATCCGTGTACACAACACACTTCTCACCATAGAGATAGTGCCTCCAAATCTTCAATGCAAACACAACTGCTGCAAGCTCAACATCATGCGTAGGATAATTGCGCTCGTGCACCTTCAACTGTCTAGATGCATAAGGCACAACTTTTCATCCTTGCATCAACACACAACCCAAGCCTACATATGATGCATTACTATAAACAACAAACTCCTTACCCGACTTAGGTTGAATCAAGATTGGAGCTTGCGTCAAAGCCTCCTTTAACTTTTCGAAAGCCCGTTGTCTATCCTCTGTCCACTCAAAACAGATGTTCTTCTGCAATAACTTGGTCAAAGAAGCAGCAATCCTTGAAAAACCATCCACAAATCGACAATAATAACCAGCCAACCCAAGGAAACTACGAACCTCCGACACGGACTTAGGTGGCTTCCGACCTATCACCACCTCAAACTTGTGTGGGTCAACCCAAATTCCTTCTACTGACACAGCATGCCCAAGAAAGACAACCTCCCTAATCCAAAACTCACACTTGCTTAACTTGGCATACAACTAATTTCCAATAATGCCTGAAGCACAATCCGCAAATGTCTATCATGATCCTCCTCGGTATGAGAGTACAGAAGAATATCATCAATAAACATAACTACAAACTGGTCCAGAAACTCATGGAATACCCAATTCATCATATCCATGAATGTCATCGGTGCATTGGTCAAACCAAACGACATCACCAAGAACTCATAATGCACATACCTCGTATGAAAGGCAGTCTTAGGCACATCCATATCCTTTACTTTCAACTGATAATACCCAGACCTTAAATCAATCTTAGAAAACACAAAAGCACCCCTAAACCGATCAAACAAATCATTATTTCACGGCAAAGAATATTTATTCTTAATCGTCAACTTGTTCAATTGTTGATAATCAATGCACATCTTCATCGTACCATCATTCTTTTTCACAAACAACACCGGCACATGCCACGGTGAAAAATTAGGCCTAATAAACCCTCGATCAAGCAACTCTTGAAGTTGCTTCTTTAACTCCTTTAACTCCTTCGGTGCCATGGATAAGGAGCGATAGACACCAGAGCTGTATTTGCATATAACTCAATGCCAACTCTACTTCCCTATCTAGTGGCAAACCCAACAACTCCTTCGGCAAAACACCCAGAAACTCATGTACTATGTGGATGTCCTGAACACGCACCTCCTTTGATCCCGAATTCATAACATAAGCTAAGAACTCCTGACAACCAGAATCCATCAAACGACTCACTTCCAGAGACATTGGATAAGAACTTAGCATTCTCACCCACAACTACCATTTCGTAAGCATCAGAAAGTTTCAAAGAAACTCGCTTGGTTTCAAAATCAACTACATCCCTATGCTCAGACAACTAGTCCATGCCCAAGATTACATCAAAATCGTGAAACGACAGCTCTATCAAATCAACCACAAACAAATGACCTTGAACCATCAAAGGGCATCTCCTGTACAACCTTATAGCAAAAACCGTCTCCCGAGAGATCTAGTTACTTGCATACCCACATCTAACACTTCTACGGGTATATTAAGAAAATTCACATGTTCACACAAGATATATGAATGAGTAGAACTAGAATCAACCAAAGAAAACAACGACAGGGATTGCAATATAAATGTACCTGCAATCACGTCAGTGTCATCACATCCCTTGCGATGTGCATACATACTTGCAGGACCACCACCCTCTGGCTGGATAGAAATAGTATGAGCCATTATCCTTGGACCCTCATCCCTACGCTGAAACTGTCCTTGACCACGACCATGACCTCTCTCTGGTGTAACTACAAGTGCCCTGGCCTATCCACGACCCGCCAATAATGAAAAATCACGTCTCAAATGATCACTCGACCAACAACTCCAACAAGAATAAGCAAAAAAAGCCGCAAGAGCCTGTACCTCACGAGCCAAACGTGGATAGTCTTACCTCATGTGATCACGTAATCCATAAACCCAACAGGTATTATGTGCTGCTCTAGCCTGTGTACCATGACCCAGCTATCCTCGTCCAACACTACCTCTACCTCACCTCAAATCAATGCGATGCCATTTATCATGATGCTTCTTAAACTTACCACCACTGGAACCAAAATCCATGACTCTCTTACTCGAGCCAAAACCTCCCACACAAACTGATAAACCCAAGTTCTATTCAATGTCCTTATCTCGTGTAACCAATATGTCAAAATCGGTGTAGTCAGAAGCCAACATATATGTCTTAGCATCCTGTACCAATCCGTAACAAAATCGATCACATCAACGTCTCTTGTTTGGTACCAGTTCAGGAGCATACTGGCTCAACTGAACGAATGTACCTCATACTCTACTACGGACATACTACCCTAAACCAACGCCATGAACCCACACTTCTTTTCATCCAAGTATCTAACTCCCAAATACTTCTTCTTAAAAGCAGCTCGAAAGAAATACCAGGTCACATCATCAGGTTCCATGCCCGCGGTTATGGTAGTCCACCACCTATAAGCATCTTCTTGTAATAGAGATGTAACACCCCTCCCCGGGTTAGCCGTAACTCGGTTCAGGAGCGTTACCAAAGCGAGAACAAAGCAAGAGATAGGTTACTTGTCGAACAAGTAACCTCGATATACATGACTTACGACGCAAGTAACCTAAACACAACCATACAAGACATACAAGCAATCCACAATAATAAAAACACAACACACTTAGCATACTAATTTAGGTACTAATTTGTTTCATTTCATACTTATATCTTAAGTTACCACTTTTCATGCTTAATTAACAAACCTATTTACATGACACATATACATTCCATTAGCAAGAACCAAGCATAACATTATTCATTCAATTAACTCACTTGCATCTCAAGATACTACTTATATAACCATTCAACATGATCAATACTAGGATTCCTTCCTTATTCATTCGACTAGTTATAACATATACAAGATTGGTTCATTTCATTTTATTTTCAAGTTAATCAATCAAGTAGCTTTTCTAGGCATCTACTATTTCATGTAATTACATATGCATGTCCTATACATACCTTATCTCCAATCAATAGTCATTGCCGAATCATCTAATGGCCACAAGAACAAATGCATGATCACACAAACATTCGAATTAAACAAGATTCAACAAACATTGAATTTCTTTCACAACTTATTATATACATATCAACATAGTTCATATACATAGTTTAAGTCATCAAAGTTTGTTACATGATAGGCCCAACAAAACATTACATATACTAGTCATATATATACACCCAAAACGCATGTTCAAAGCTAACTATTACAAGTTCTAGTGCCACCAAACTAGGAGCATACAAAGAGTATGAAATCATACTTTCAAGCTTGCTTCAAAATGTTGCTTCGAACTCAAGATATCCTCTTGAAAGTGTCCTTAATCTGTTATGGGAAGAATGGAGAGTAGAGTGGTAAGTACAAGTTATGTACTTAGTGAGGTAACACTAAGTCTAACCAATTTCAAGAATACATATCCAAGTTTACAAGTATTTCAAAGAATCAAGGTCATCACCACATGTCACATACTATTCGAATTGCATGGGATAAAAACAAAGGCAAGCTTCACATATCACACAATCAACATAGCAACATCCATCATGTATACATATCATGCTATTCGAATTATTGCTTAGGAGACAAGCAATCAAAAACACCAAGTACCAAGTAGACATTCTTGCAAAATAATCTCATCTATGCAGTTCTGAAGTAACTAGTTATACAACCATACATGTGTCATCTTTCAAGGCAAGGATGTTCATTCAAGAATCTTACAAAACAAGTAATGTTCACATCACATATTCAAGTCAAACAATATTCATTTCAATTTATTAAGTCATCTTATAACACCCTTGGTATTTAGTTCAATAGATAATCAAATCCTCAACAAAATGCACCGAAGTGACAATATGCACCGTCGTGCCAATATGTACCGTAGTGCAAAAATGCACCGTCGTGCCAATATGCACCGTAGTGCCAAAATGAGCTCAAGATTCTAAGGCATGCCCTCATATCTATCCAAACTAGCTACTAAGGCTGTTTGATTATCAATTTCATTCAAGCTTTATACAATTCATATCAATACTTGATTATGCCATTCAAAGGCCAAGCCCTTAGGCATATGGAGTCTAAACTCCCAAGAAAAGTCTATCCATGCCATTCGAAAGGCATGAATACAAGGTGGTACCATTGTTCATTTCATTTCAACCAGCCATGTATATCAATCACAAACACATTCATATGTATGCAATGTGCGTACCTTATTCTCCAAGCAAGCATGCCATTTCTTACCTTTGGAATAAGCAATGCAACATGACAAGCATTTCTTTTCATTTGCTTAACACTCAAGACACATACAATTCATCAAAACATGCATATAATGTCACACATATATAGTAGCAATGTTACCATATTGTACCTAACATTTAGCTACTATTTTATTATGCTTTCTTTTAAGCATTTCTTACTTGTTCCTCTAAATTGTTATTACCTCATTTTAGAAAATAACTGGACATATTACAATGTTCCAAAACTGTTTTGGAAACAGTTTGCTTCTAGGTGCAAAAATAGTCCCAAACTGCCCAGGACACTGCTTCTTGGCAGTTTGCACATTGTCCCTTTAAATGGTCATATCTTTTAATACGTATGTCGGAATTTCTATTAATTTATACCGTTGAAAGCTAACAAAACTGTCTTTATAACCATATAAGGCTTGCATTTTAGTTCTTAGCCAATTAATACATTTTATTGTTCAAAGACAGGGCATTTACACTGTCTGGACAATTTGCACTGTCCAGCTATTCCAAATTACAGTTTCCAGCATAGGACCCAGTTTTGAGTTATGATTTCACCTAATGAAAGTAGAAATACTAAGGATCATGTCACTAAAATTTCAGCCCTGAATTTGATCTATATAAATTTTGGTGAATTTTCAAAGTTACTGCCCAGAATAGAGCAATTTTGGGCAGATTGCACCTATTCACATTTTAATTCCTTAAATTCATTTTAACCAATGTTTTGGCCTTATAATTCATTTCATATGAAATCCTAAACATGTTTAGTCAATGTTAATTCATTATTCAAGGCAGCCAAAATAGAGTAGGTTGGTTAAATTGCTTAATTTTTCATGTTTACACAATATGTTCTTACTAAAATAGTTTCTAGGCTATATGACTATGTTCATACTTTTATCTTTCACTTGCAGCATTGGTTACTAACAATTTAGCTTGTTTAACACCTTAATTACATTATCTAATCATGATCATATTCAATTCATTAGTTCCATGGCTCAATTACATGTTCTAACAATTCAATTCTTACAACAACATCTAATTTCAATTTTCCAGCAACGTAACTTTGTTACACTATCACTTACACATAAATTCCACTTTAATTCAAGTTATACATGGTGTATACAAGTTCAATTTCATCATTCTCTTCATTTCAAACAACCTAATAACTCAACTAAGCATTTAAACATCATCTAAATTAGAATTTCAAGCATGAATCAGTTTGGACAGCATGAATTTACCTTAGTAATGCTGCCACCAAGTTGAATTTAGCTCAATTTCAACTTTACACCATGGATTTCAAGCTTTCTCTCAAATTTTCCTCTTTCTTTCCCTATTCCAAACGGAAACTAGGGAGAAATGAAGAAGATGACAACACTTAATCCAAGTTATTGGATTTATGAAATGTCCAATATGTCCCTTAATTTATCCTTATTATTAACTTAATCAAGGGAGTTCGAGGAAACAAGGAATTTAGCATGCATTCCCCATCTTTCTCATTTAAATCAATGCAGTCACTTTAAATTGATCACTTATTTCATTTAGTCTTTCAACTAGATCCTTGACTTATCAATTTAGCTTAAATTCTAAGTTCAATTAATCTATCAACTTATGCAATTGGTTTCAATACTTCTAGGCTAGGATTTAGGGTGTTACAATTCTCCCCCCTTAAATTAAATTCGTCCTCGAATTTACCTGAATCGAATAGGTGAGGATATTTCTTCCTCGTGACTTCTTCAGATCCCCATGTAGCTTCTTCCACCTTATGGTTTCTCCATAAGATCTTAGCAAGGGGAACAATCTTGTTTCGAAGCTTCCTTACTTCCCGGTCAAGAATCTGTATAGGTTCTTCTTCGTAGGACAAATCAGGATGAAAGGCCGTACTAAGATGTACTTTAGCTCCTAGAGCTTTCTGTAGAGAATTCCAGAATCGAGAAGCAAATCGAGGGTCACGATCAGAGATGATTGTTGTAGGTACACCGTGTAACCGAATCACTTCACGGATGTACAGCTCAGCAAGGGTTTCCAAGTTCATGTTCATACGAACAGGGATAAAGTGAGTAGATTTAGTGAATCTATCAACAATCACCCATACAACATCATTCTTTCCTCGAGTAGAAGGAAGATCGGTGACAAAGTCCATAGTAATTCGATCCCACTTCCACTGGGGAAGTTCAATAGGTTGGAGCAGTCCAGTAGGGACTTGATGCTCGGCTTTGACTCTTTGACAAGTTAAGCACTTGGATACGAAGTCCGTGATTGCAGATTTCATGCCTGGCCACCAGTATAGTGGCTTTAGGTCCTTATACATCTTAACCGATCCAGGGTGGATTGAGAAAGAACTTTGATGTGCTTCTTGCAACATTTCCCGCTTCAATTGTTCGTTGTTAGGAACACATACTCTATCTTTGAAATAGAGGAGTCCATTTGACTTGAGAGAGAATTCAGAGCTAGATTCAGAAGTAAGCTTAGATATGATCTTCTGAAGATCTAGATCAACTTGTTGAAGTTCTTTGATCCTCGAGACTAGATTGGATTGAACTTGAAGTTCAAATAAGAATTTCTAGCCCTTGGATAGTCGGAAAAGAGCATTGATAGCCGTAGTAGCTATGAAAGAATAAACAAGGTCATTAGGATAATTTTCAATAGATTTCTTGCAATGCAAGGCATTGTTCGAATTGTTTCTTGAAGAACAAGGCATTATTCGAATGCTTTCTTACAAGCTAAGAAATACTCAATTTCAATGGTTACATGTATTTTAGGCACAATTCTTATTCGAATGGTAATTTACTTTTCAAAGAGTGTTCGAATGGTAACTTGTAGCTTAAGGAAACTCTAGATTCATTGTTTTCAAAACAAGAGAAGACACTATTCAGATGAATTTAATCAGAATTCTAGATTTAGGAGTTACCCAAGTATAGTCTACGACTAAGGGCATCAGCAACTACGTTTGCTTTCCCCGGATGGTAGTCGATAACTAGGTCATAATCCTTAAGTAATTTGAGCCATCTCGTTTTCCTCAGATTCAAGTCCTTCTGAGTTAGGAGGTATTTGAGACTTTTGTAATCGGTAAATAGATTGCATTTCTCTCTGTATAGATAGTGCTCCATATCTTGAGAGCAAATATGATAGTTGCTAGTTCCAGATCGTGCGTTGGATAATTAGACTCATGTGGCTTCAGTTGCCTTGAAGCGTAGCAATCACGTTCCTATCTTGCACCAGGACACAATCGAGTCCTAGATGAGAAGCATCACTATAAATAGTGAATTCTTTGCCCAATTCTGGTTGGATGAGTACCGGGGCATGAGTCAGAGCTTGCTTAAGTTGATCAAAGCTTCGTTGTTGGTTCTTTGACCAAACGAAAGACGTGTCTTTGTGGGTAAGTTTAGTAAGGCTTGCGGCAATGGAGGAAAAGCCCTTAGCAAACCTTCTGTAATACCCAGCTAAACTGAGAAAGCTTCGGACCTCGCTTACATTCTTCGGAGGTCTCCAATTCATAATAGACTGAATCTTGCTTGGATCGAATTTGATTCCTTCAACCGAGATAACGTGGCCGAGGTAAGAAACTTCTAGTAACCAGAATTCACATTTGGAGAACTTGGCATACAATTGACGTTCTCTGAGTGTTTGCAAGACAATTCGGAGGTGTTCAGCATGTTCTTCCTTATTCCGAGAATACACTAAGATGTCATCGATGAAGACAACTACGAACTTGTCAAGATAGGGCTTGAATACACGATTCATGAGATCCATGAAAGCAGCTAGAGCATTCGTTAACCCGAATGGCATTACGAGGAATTCGAAGTGGCCATATCGAGTATGAAAGGCTATCTTGGGTATGTCTTGTTCTTTCACTTTCATTTGATAGTACCCCAATCGAAGGTCGATCTTAGAAAATACATAAGCATCCCTAAGTTGATAAAAAAGATCTTAAATTCTAGGCAGGGGATACCGATTCTTGATAGTGAGCTTGTTTAACTGACGATAGTTAATACAAAGCTGCATAGTCCCGTCTTTCTTCTTTACAAACAGGACTGGAGCACCCCAAGGAGAAGTGCTAGGCCGTATAAAACCTTTATCTTGCAACTCCTGAAGTTGCTTCTTTAATTCTTCCAACACGACAGGTGCCATTCTATAGGGTGTAATGGACACCGGAGCTGTTCCAAGCTGAAATTCAATCCCGAACTCTACTTCTCTGGTTGGAGGAACACCAGGGAGTTCCTCGGGAAAAATATCAATGAATTTAGAAACAACTGGCATGCTAGGCAAACTGAATTCAATTTCATCTTGAAGAATTATTTTAGCAAAGATTGAGGTTGGTTTCTTGTCTATTAAGAGAATGGATTCTTTCCCTAGACCCTGAAGATATAGTCTCTAATTTTTACATCTTCCCAGGCCTCGTGTTTACTTAACCAATCTAACCCTATTATCAAGTCAAATTCACAAAAAGGTAGAACATATAGATCAATGGGAAAGGGTATGTTTCGAATGGTCAAGGGAGCTTGCTTGTGGCGCAAGTTAATGGGTGTTTTCCCCCTAAGAGATTCGAAACTACAAGATTTGATTCAATAGTTTCGGTTTTTAATTTTAACTTGTTGATCAAGGGAGAACAAACAAATGAATGTGTAGACCCCAAATCAATTAAAGCATATGTAGGACTGGAATTTAACTCAACGGTACCTACAATAACATTGGGAGCTTCTTCATCATCTTTACCACGAATGTGGTACATACGAGCAGGGGCTCGAGATTCCTGATGAGTTTGAGCATTTGAATAGGGGCCCTTCTGTTTCCCCTGATTCCCGGACTAAGCTTGTCTGGGTGCTTTGTTTCGGTTAGGAGGAGCTGAGCTAGCAATTGTAGAAGCTCGATTCGAAGCCTTGTTGGGATTTTGGGGATAATCCCAGATATAATGATCAGAGGCTCCACATGAGTAGCATAGATTCTGTTGAGCTCTGCACTAACCAGTATGATGTTTCAGGCAGAACTTGCAAAGAGGGTAATGATTAGCTTTAGCCTGATTCCCCGTGCTATCAATAGAAACAACAGGGGCTGAAGTCTTTATAACCGTTTGAGGTTTTGAGATGTAACTACTCTTCTGATTAGGGGTATAGCTCGAAGAGTGTCCCTTGGAATGTTTAGACTTCTTTGATTGCCACTGTGGCTTATCATCGTTCTTGGGTCGTTTGTCTTTCCAGGAGTGTCCGCTCTTGCGTCTTTCTAAGGCTTTCATCTTCGCCTTAGTAGAATGGCCCAGTTTACCAAATTTTGAAAGTCGGTAATGCCCAAAGCAGTGAATATAGAGCTTAATTCATCATTTAACCCGTTGATGAACATTCGACACTTGTCAGCCTCGATTTTGATATATTTAGACCCATACTTGCAATACTTGCAAAAGTCGCTCACGTATTGCTCGATAGGTCGGCCAGCTTGTTTAAGATACAAGAATTGCTTTCGGAGCTCGGCCAGATATTGTTCGTAGATATATTTCTTCCTAAAATCATCGAGGAAGAACTTCCAAGTAATAGACTCCGCATGAGCAGTTAGGGTAGTGGTTTTCTACCAGCTCAGTGCTTCGTCTGCCAACAGAGCGATGGCACACTCGAGTTTATGCTCGTTAGGACATGGCAATTGTTTAGTCAGAATGCGAGTAGTGGCCTCTAACCAGTACTCGGCTACTTCAGGATTAACCTCATAGGTACCAGTGAAGGTATATGCCCGATACTGAGCCAGCTTGTCAATAGGGGCTCGGTTTGGCACAACAACAGTAGGAGCAATAGGATGATCTTGTTTTAGGTCAGTTACAAGGTGATTGAACAACTCCTTCATACTTATAAGACATTCTTGTTGCACAGGATTGATAGCAGGAGCTTCCTATTGAGCAGCAGCTTAAGCTCGTTGTTGAGCTTGCTGTTGAGGAGGATTCTGCTCCATCCTCACACTATCTCCTTCGTTCAGGAGCCTACGGGACTTTCATTACCCCGACCCAATCTTGTTTCTGACATTCTAGTTCAATCGGAACAGTAAGAGTTTTAGTTATCACATTTAAGCAACAATACAAGCTTATATCAAGTCTCCCAGGAGGCACAAAATCCTATATGATGCAAGTGAGCTTAGTTTAGTCCTAGAACGGACTAAAAAGCTCTTATTACTAATAAATGTAACACCCCTCCCCGGGTTAGCCGTAACCCGATTTAGGAGCATTACCAAAGCGAGAATAAAGTAAAAGATAGGTTACTTGTCAAATAAGTAATCTCGATATGGATGACTTGCGACGCAAGTAACCTAAACACAACCATACAATACATACAAGCAATCCACAATAATCAAAAACAACACACTTAGCATACTAATTTAGGTACTAATTTGTTACATTTCATACTTATATCTTAAGTTACCACTTTTCATGCTTAATTAACAAACCTATTTACATGACACATATACATTCCATTACAAGAACTAAGCATAACATTATTCATTCAATTAACCCACTTGCATCTCAAGATACTACTTATATATCCATTCAACATGATCAATACAAGGATTCCTTCCTTATTCATTCGACTAGTTATAGCATATACAAGATTGGTTCATTTCATTTTATTTTCAAGTTAATCAATCAAGTAGCTTTTCTAGGCATCTACCATTTCATGTAATTACATATGCATGTTCTATACATACCTTATCTCCAATCAATAGACATTACTGAATCAACCAATGACCACAAGAACAAATGCATGATCATACAATTTTTGGTCTAACATTCGAATTAAACAAGATTCAACAAACATTGAATTTCTTTCACAATTTGCGCAGCATCTTACTTATTATATACATATCAACATAGTTCATATACATAGTTTAAGTCATCAAAGTTGGTTACATGATTGGCCCAACAAAACATTACATATACTAGTCATATATATACACCCAAAATGCATGTTCGAAGCTAACTATATCAAGTTCTAGTGCCACCAAATTAGGAGCATACAAAGAGTATGAAATCATACTTTCAAGCTTGCTTCAAAACGTTGCTTTGAACTCAAGATATACTCTTGAAAGTGTCCTTAATCTGTTATGGGAAGAATGAAGAGTAGAGTGGTAAGTACAAGTTATGTACTTAGTGAGGTAACACTAAGTCTAACCAATTTCAAGAATACATATCCAAGTTTACAAGTATTTCAAAGAATCAAGGTCATCACCACATGTCACATACTATTCGAATTGCATGGGATAAAAACATAGGCAAGCTTCACATATCACACAATCAACATAGCAACATCCATCATGTATACATATCATGCTATTCGAATTATTGCTTAGGAGACAAGCAATCAAAAACACCAAGTACCAAGTAGACATTCTTGCAAAATAATCTCATCTATGCAGTTCTGAAGTAACTAGTTATACAACCATACATGTGTCATCTTTCAAGGCAAGGATGTTCATTCAAGAATCTTACAAAACAAGTAATGTTCACATCACATATTCAAGTCAAACAATGTTCTTTTCAAGTTATTAAGTCATCTTATAACACGCTTGGTATTTAGTTCAATAGATAATCAAATCCTCAACAAAATGCACCGAAGTGCCAATATGCACCTTAGTGCCAAAATGCACCGTCATGCCAATATGCACCGTAGTGCCAAAATGTATCGTCGTGCCAAAATGAGCTCAAGATTCTAAGGCATGCCCTCCTATCTATCCAAACTAGCTACCAAGGTTGTTTGACTATTAATTTCATTCAAGCTTTATACAATTCATTAATCAATACTTGATTATGCCATTCAAAGGCCAAGCCCTTAGGCTTATGGAGTCTTAACTCCCAAGACAAGTCTATCCATGCCATTCAAATGGCATGAATAAAAGGTGGTACCATTGTTCATTTCATTTCAACCAGCCATGTATATCAATCACAAACACATTCATATGTATGCAATGTGCGTACCTTATTCTCCAAGCAAGCATGCCATTTCTTACCTTTGGCATAAGCAATGCAACATGACATGCATTTCATATCATTTTTTTAATACTCAAGTAAACAAATAGACCATGGCATCAAACAAGTTGTCATTCATATCATTCTTCCCTTAATTAGCCAAATATGTATTAGGTCATGTTACATGGCAATGTAATTGAATTATTACAATAGCAAGGTTGGTTAGGACCTATGTCCTAACCATAAGGATAGTTACACTCACAATACTCCTAGCTAATCACTTGTCTTGTATCCAAATCCCTTTGCCTCTTGATTTGGGATGTCCACTTTTTTCTTCCTCTTCCACAACTTGTTGCTCTTGGTCTAGCAAGCATAACACATACAATTCATCAAAACATGCACATAATGTCACACATATATAGTAGAAATGTTACCACATTGTACCTGACATTTAGCTACTGTTTTATTATGCTTTCTTTTAAGCATTTCTTACTTGTTCCTCTAAATTGTTATTACCTCATTTTAGAACATAACTGGACAGATTACAATGTTCCAAAACTATTTTTGGAAACAGTTTGCTTCTAGGTGCAAAACAGTCCCAAACTGCCCAGGACACTGTTGCCTGGCAGTTTTCACATTGTCCCTTTAATGGTCATATGTTTTAATCCGTATGTCGGAATTTTGATTAATTTATACCGTTGAAAGCTAAAAAAACTTTCTTTACGACCATATAAGGCTTGCATTTTAGTTCTTATCCAATTAATACAGTTTATTGTTCAAAGACAGGGCAATTACACTGTCTGGACAGTTTGCACTATCCAGCTATTCCTAATTACAATTTCCAGCATAGGACCCAGTTTTGAGTTCTGTTTTCACCTAATGAAAGTAGACATACTAAGGATCATGACACTAAAATATCAGCCCTGAATTTGATCTATACAAATTTTGGTGAATTTTCAAAGTTACTACCCATAACAGAGCAATTCTGGGCAGATTGCACCTATTCACATTTTAATTCCTTAAATTTATTTTAACCAATGTTTTGGCCTTATAATTCATCTTATATGAAATCCTAAACGTGTTTAGTCAATGTTAATTCATTATTCAAGGCATCCAAAACAGAGTACGCTGGTTAAATTACTTAATTTTTTCATGTTTACACAATATGTTCTTACTAAAATAGTTTCTAGGCTATATGACTAAGTTCATACTTTTATCTTTCATTTCCAGCATCGGTTACTAACAATTTAGCTTGTTTAACACCTTAATTACATTATCTAATCATGATCATATTCAATTCATTAGTTCCATAGCTAAATTACATGTTCTAACAATTCAATTCTTACAACAACATCTAATTTCAATTTTCCAGCAACCTAACTTTGTTACACTATCACTTACACATAAATTCCACTTTAATTCAAGTTATCCATGGTGTATACAAGTTCAATTTCATCATTCTCTTCATTTCAAACAACATAATAACTCAACTAAGCATTTAAACATCATCTAAATCAGAATTTCAAGCATGAATCAGTTTGGACATCATGAATTTACCTTAGTAATGCTGCCACCAAGTTGAATTTAGCTCAATTTCAACTTTACACCATAGATTTCAAGATTTCTGTCAAATTTTCCTCTCTCTCTTTCTTTCCCTGTTCCAAACGGCAACTAGGGAGAAATGAAGAAGATGATAACACTTAATCCAAGTTATGGGATTTATAAAATATCCAATATGTCCCTTAATTTATCCTTATTATTAACTTAATCAAGGGCATTAGAGGAAACAAGGAATTTAGCATGCATTCCCCATCTTTCTCATTTAAATCAATGTAGTCACTTTATATGGATCACTTATTTCATTTATTCTTTCAATTAGATCCTTGACTAATCAATTTAGCTTAAATTCTAAGTTCAATTAAGCTATCAACTTATGCAATTGGTTTCAATACTTCTAGGCTAGGATTTAGGGTGTTACAAGAGATACAACACATCCCAACTTACGAGCATCAATTCACCCCATTTGTTCCAAAATCTAATAAGTACTGGCAAACCACTCCTCAGATACCTCAGGTGCCAACCCTTTGAACTCAACTCATTCTAGACTACACAAGTGCTCCAACAACAACCCCGTCTACCCAGTAGCTGGTGCAGGTGCATGCACTCCAGCAACAATAGCTTGAAGTGCTCCGGTCATCACCTAAATCAAAGGTCTCATATCACCCAAAACTAGCCTAGCTAGCGCGGTTGGTACTTGCTCCACTCCTACAGGTGGATTAGGTGGAGGGGTGGCAAAACCCTAAAAGGTATAACATTCTCTTGATTCCCCTACCCAACGACAACAACATTTGTGCTAGCCCTTAATTCTCTCCTTGGTCCTATCGTACTAATATAGCTAAGGCAAGATAATTCCACCAAAACAAAACAATCAGGCCATCTTCAAGCAAGGATCCAAGACTTCCATTTCAAACTGTAGTAGTAAGGCAATGTGTCCCACAAAATATCCCCCAACATGGCATATAACAATCAACGTACATAGCAAACAACAATAATCAATCCATAACAACATCCCAACAATCATAACCTCACCCCAATTATCACAAACCTGGCTCTGATACTACCAAATGTACCCCCTCGACCCGACCTAGACACTTGAGCAAGTCGAGTGAGCTACATTGGGTTTGCCGAAACAAACCCGAATCAATTAACTAAACTTAGGCCCATTTTTTCTTTTTATCTTGTTTAGATGCGACATTATGTCCTAGAGTGCATGCTGGCAGTGGGTAAAATCTTAATTGAATCGGGCGTCGAATTGACATCCAATTGTGTATATTTGCAATTTAGGGGCCAAATTGAAAATCTGGAAAGTTACGAGGACTTAGTTAAAATTTGAGTTACAAATCCTCAATTAATTAGATTACATGCTTGCTTGCCAAATTTCACCTCAAAACAATCATTCAAAAACATACGATTGCATCTACGAATATCAGGGACCAAAATATAATGTTTCAAAACATTTTTAACTTCGCAGAAATATCCTCGTAGAAGGTTTCGAAACTTCTCTTTAAGGTTTCGAAACTTTCATTCCAGTAGCAAAAGTTGTCCTCCTGGTTTTGGAACCTTGGGGCTGGTTTCGGTACCGGCTTTAAAAGGTTTCAAAACCTGTTCATCTGGTTTAGAAACTTGCAGATTTGTAGATAATACATATTCGAGACACTTTGGAACCTTCCTAAACAAAACCAAATCAGCCCTAAGCACTCTAACTCACAAAAAAATATACTTGAAACATCATCCAAACATCATACCCACTAATGACATTCCAAAGATCACCAGGATATGGAAGCATAGACATCATGGAAACAAAGGTAATCAACAAGGTAAACCTATAGGCATGCTTCCTAGTCAACGTGCAAAACGTAAATCCACATCAACATCGAACATATCACATAATTCTTTGCATTGATGGACAAAGATAGCGTATACACACTAGGATTAGTGAGGAGTGCTAAAAAACAAACCTCCATCAATGCAACTAAAACTATTTATCAAAACCACTTTGAAAATCTCATTTTAACATCTTTCAAAACATCATGCCTTACAAACCATGCACTTAACATTTCCAAAAATATGCATATTAAACCATATGCAACATGTATCATGGATCAACAACAAAATCTCATTTGCAAACCCTTAATTTAAGCTTTCCCATGTATAACAACCCATATGCAATGTTTAAAGAGTAAACATGTATAAACCAACATTATACAACATAATCCATCATTGTAACACCCCGAAAAATCTAGAAGATTCGGGTGAATTCTCAGAATCGGGTTGGAGTTTTGGGTTAGGTTTTGGTTAATTAATTAATTTCGAAAAATAATTTGGGTAATTAAATTTATTTCTGATAAATTTATTGTGACAAGTATTTTGCAAAAAAATATATTTAATGAGTTTAATAAAGGATATAATTGAGTCTGAGTAATTTTAAATGGGTTGTTTTAATATTAATCAAATGGTGACTATTTTACAAACGGTTGTAAAATATTAATCATGGTAATTTTGTAAAAAGAACTAAAGTGGTGGTTTTATGGTATTATTTGGCAGATTTGTTAAATTAAGCTTTTACCACCTATTTCTAATTAGAATTTAACGAAGGTTATTATTTTCTCAAGAAAGAAAGTTATGTCTAAACTTATCTCTTATTTTCTCTCAAGATTCTCTCAAACACCATTTTAGTTTTCTTGAATTTTCTTATTCTATTTATATTTATTTTCATCTTAAATCATTTCTAATCAATAGCCACACAAGAGATTTTGATTTCTCTTATCTTGTTCAATGGATTTCACGTTGGAAGATTGAAGGAGCAATCTTCATTTTCAATTTCCAATTTATTTAGGTAAGCTTGGATTTTCTAATGATCTCCTAAATACTTTGTGTTGATTTTATATCAATTCCATTGTCTTTTGATGTTAAAATGAATTTTAATGGATTAATTTAATTTCTAGATGCTAAAGAGTGAATCGTGATTTGATGGATAAAATCTGAATGTTTTAATTGGATTATGAGTTACTCTTGTGCGATAGATACAATCTAACATCAATTTTATGAAATTGATTCCGAAATTAATCTAATTGGTTGAAATTAGATTTAAGTTTATGTAAGGGGTGATTGGTAGAAAGGTTGATTTAATTATTTGATGAAATGTGTATTGTGTATGTTTGATAAAAGGCATAAAAGAAAAAAAGAGGTGCTCGAACGGGGTGCTGTTCGGAACATAGCAGCCACCCCTGCCCTTCGAAGGGCTAATGGTGCGCGACTGTTATGGCCCTGGGCACAAGCAATTAAGCATTGCGTGTGGTAAATAAAAAAAGAGAGGGGAATTGAATTGATACTAGCCACTGCTGCCTTTTTCATCGCAATGTTGGTAATTAATGAAAAAAGGGAAACAAAGTGAGGCAGTGGCGGAATAGAGTAGTAGCGTGAGCAGGGGAGTTGCCTACTGCCCTCCCTTTTTTGCGTGTAGTTGTTTGACAAATAGGGATGGGTCGAATATTTTGGATGTGTTATGTAAAGGAGCATTTTATTAAATTGGTTATGTAACCCCTTGACCCGGTTTAGAACGTAAGACCGAATCGAGCGAGCTGCATTGGGTTTGCCGAAATAAACCTGAAAGATTTAACTCGGATTACGTCCATTTTTTTCTTTTATCTTATCTAGATGCAACATTATAACCTATGTTGTGCATATTGGTAGTGGGTGAAATATCAACTCAATCGGGCGTCGAATAGATATCCAATTATACGCATTACAATTTTGGGACCAAATTGCATTTTTGGAAAATTATTGGGACTTAATCCATTTTGAAGTTTCCAAACCTTAATTAGTCATGTTTCATGCTCACTTACCAAATTTCAGCTTTAAACGACCATTCGAACTCAATTAATTGCATGCATAACAATCAAGGACCAAAACAAAAGAATCTAAACCTTAAATATCAATAATAATAAACATAACGACCAGGCATACAACTACGATCTCAAAGTGTACAGATACGTGGGGGCATATCGATACGGCCCATAGGCATATTGATACACAGGTTACAAACCATTTCCTATAATTCTAGTAGCTCAAAACCATATCGATACACCTCTACCCGTACCGATACTCAGGCCAAAAATATACTTACTAGTATCGATACACCTCTACATATACCAATGCGCCTAGAACTAAAATGTCCAATTTTGTTGGTTTTTCATACAATCTATGATCCAAACACGCTTTATCAAATCCCAAACATATACACAACAATTCTAAATATCAAACCATGCTAAAACATAGCAGAGACATGATCAAATCATGATATCATACTTCAAAAGGAAATATAGAGGCATGCTTTCTAGAAAAGAACCAACCACCATAGGAAACACAAATCCAAAGCAATAACAAACATATATGGTCAATTATAACTCTAAAACAACATAGCAAACTTGCTCAAACAGGGAGTTTAGCATAAACCCTCCCCAAAACACAATGAATCCCATTGCCTTTATTACTACTAGTCTAGTTTGAAACCATAGTTTCGAATAGCCGAAGCCCTTGGATTTCCTTTGCTTGCTCGCTGTCTCCAACCTTTAATTCTCTTCATTGATAGACGAAGAGAACGTAAGCAGACTAGGCTTAGTGAGGAATGCTCAAACAACACGCCATTAATGCATTTTTAAACCATTTTCCAAAATCGCATTGAAATCACCATTTCAATCATCTTATAAAACATTATGCCTTGAAAACCATGCACTTAACACTTTCAAAAACCAGCATATTAAACCATGTGCAACATGTATCATGGATCCACAGCAAATCCCATCTCAATTTAAGCCTTCCTATGTTTAACAAGCCATATGCAAAGCTTAAAGAGTAAACGTGTGTAAACCAACATTATACATCAACATCCATCAACATGATACATTAACAATTATATAGGCTTTCAAGTGATCATAAACCAAGTTCACTTTCCAAAATATTGCATCGAATACATGGATAAACAAGTGTCCTCTCAACACTTCATGCCATCTCAACTACAATTAGGTACACTCACAACCGGGTACAATCTCATCGTTTAGACGCATAATCCACTAACGAGAGTTTTTGGTACCATATAAACCCTCAACACCCGAGGTGACTCTTTATAGTGCACTATCAATCCTATGGCCGGCCAACTATATCGATAAAGTTTTAAGCTACATCACTTGCCAATATAATTCATAAGTAAACCATGTACCTCACTGCTTTTATATGCATCAAATCAAAACCATTTCCAAAGCATTAAACTATGCTTTCACAAGTATTCCACATACTTACATGGATCATTTACCAAATGCATCCATCATCATTTCATGATAAAAAATAGTATAAAACATACTTTAAATCATGCTTAAATTGATACGGAAGCCAGGATCCAAGAATTACCTCAAAATCTATGAACCCTCTAGATCACAATTAATCTAGCAAACTCACTAATATGATCTGAGAAAACCCCAAACTCCACGTTCAGCAAACCGATAATAAAGCATGATCTTGATGTAAAAACGAGATAAGATGAATTTGACGGTGACGGTGTTGGATAGATTTGTCCTTGGCACCCTCCTAATCGCAATTGAATAGGCAAACACCTGCAAATGGCACGAATCTCTCTGATGAATGGATGATGACGAGATAGATGTTGTAGGATATTTTGTCCTCGGCACCCTCTTAAACGCGATTATCTAAGCAAGAAACCTCAAACGGCTCTAACCCACCCTCCTAGATGCAATTACCTAGGCAAGAAAGAGTGTGAAGATGATCTCCATTACAAGAACTTGACGAACTTATGTTGAAGAAGACTTCTAATACAAAAAATAACAAGGCAAATCCATCTACCTTGAAAATAAAATGGTCCATGGCCAAAGGTTTTTTTGTAACTCAAAACTTCTTGATGTTCTTCTTATTAATGAAGCAAATATGCCTTTAAATAGGCTACAAATGAAGAGTTCAACTTAAATTAGGAAAAGTAAACATAATAATAAAATAAATAAACATATTTTATCTAACCTAAAAAACTAATAAATAAATAATAAATCTAATCCTAAATCATCTAAATATCTTCATAAAGAATCCTAGATTAAATTTAAGTACAAATAATCAATAAAATTATTGAAAATTCGTAATAAATAATATTTCCCGTATAAAACCGTATAGAGATTTCTACTCGCATAGTCTTCACTAAAATGGACATAACTTGAGCTCCCGATGTCAGATTGATGTGTTTCAAGATGCGTTGGAAAGCTAAGAGACAGACAAATATGTTTGAAGAAGACATGTAGACTCAGAAGTGCCCGGATCCCATCCGAAAATTCGATGCAAGTCGGCTAAAATTCCAGACTTATAAAACAGCTTCAACTCTTTGGCTACAATGCATCATTTTAGCCCCGCATACATGTATCATAAACAGTAGGTACCATGTAATTCAAATCAAGTGCATAAATTAATTTCATTAAAGCACAACCGAGAGAGAATTATTGTCGTACTTACTTCTGAGTTTAAATCAGCATTTCAAGCTAAATTTAAACTCCCAAAACAACCTTTAAACCATTTCAAAGCTGAAATCCTTGTTCTCACTCACCGACAACGCAAAGCCTCGCTCACCGATGCAAACTACTCCTCCAAAGCTTCTGAAGCGATGCTACGAGCTTGAGGATCAACCTCCATGATTTTACCACACAAAAATAGAGGATTCAATGCATCAAAATGCATTCATAAACCAAACAACATCAAACCACAACAATCCTCTTTAAACTCTAGCCGAAACCTCTAAAAAACAACCGAAATCAACATCAAACATCTTCCAAACTTAACCCAGCCAAAACCTAAAGTTTAATCCATCAATTAACTTTAATTGACATCCAAAAACAACCTAACATCAACCTTATACCTCCAGCATACATTAAACCTTCACAACTCCTCAAAAACACATAACTAACAACCTAGAAAATTATAGATTCATCTAGCTTCGGGATTCCAATGGTAAATCCATATTATTAACATTATGAAACATCAAAGAACTCAACATAATAGATCCAATTTTAAAACCATGTAATCTCATCAATTAAACATTGATTTAACCAATTTCCATAATCAAATCATTAAAACTCAATAGAAAACATTTATAAAGGATCAATAACTTGGGAATTTCAGTAAAGAATCATACGTTAGAGGAGAAGAATGAAGTTCACCTCTAATGTTGACTTTCCCCCTTAATTGGATTGATTACATAAGAAAACAATATTAAAACAATAAGGTTTTGATAGAAACCAATTAAGAACTCATTGGAAACCAAAAGATTGATGAAATCAAGTAGTTACCTGAAGATTTTGAGGAAGTGAAGAGTGTTTAGCTGAAGAGAATTTGAGAGAAAATCTTTTAAAGAAAAAATAGTTACGTAAAATTTGCTTAGGAATTAATTATAAAATTAATTCCCCAAATCTATTTATATTTCCCCAAACCCTTAATAAAATCCAATTAAGGAAAAAAAATCTGATATTAGACTTTGGCCAAATAGCTCCTTAAAGATTCAAAGTTTTGACCCTTTTACAAAATAGTCATTAAAAATAGTTTTACATTCTTTACATTTTGGTCACTAGCCAAAATGTCAACTTTCCGAATTCCATTTTTTAAAATTGACTTTACCAAAAGTACTCAAATATTAAATAATGATTTTTAGAAAAATTTCCCAAATATTTCTCACTCAAAAATATTTAATCTAATTTTAATCCCGAAACTAACTCGACTCTCTAATACAGCCCATTAGACCGTCTACTCAGCCTTAAAAGCACTTGGTCCAAAACATGGGCGTTACATGTTATTTTGACATGGTTTAATTTTTATTGACCCTTGCATTTTCTGGTGAAGATGGCGAGTGTTCGGATGTGTTTCCATTAGGCGTCGAGGCTTTGGCGAGACGATGTCATATTGGTGACTAAGAACATGGATTTCAGCTTTGAAATGGTTTAAAGGTATTTTGGGATTTAAATTAAGCTTGAAACGCTGGTTTAAACTCGAAAGTAAGTATGATGAGATTTCTCCCTTGGTCGTGTTTTGGCAAAATTGATTTTATGCACTTGTTTTAGAATTACATGGTGCCTACTATTTAAGCATGTTTTAAGTATGGTTTATACTAATTTTGATCATATATTGATGATGAATGCATTTGGAAAATGGTTCATGTATGCATTGAAAATGGTTTTGAATGTTTCTGATAAAAATAGTGAGGTACATGGTTAATAATGAATTATATTGGCAAGTGATGTGGTTTAAAATGTTATCAGATATAGCTGGCCAGCCATAGGTTTGAGAGTGCACTATAATAAGCCGCCTCAAGTGTTGAGGGGGTTATGTGTACCGAATACTCCACCATGAGTACCCTAACGGTCGAGGGGTTATATGGTACTGAAAATTCATGTTAGTGGATTATACATCTAACCGATGATTGGGTTGTGATGGTACCCAGTTGTGATCGTACCTTAATTTCGATTGAGATTGTATGAAGTGTTGAGAGGACACTTGTTGAATCCGTGTATCCAATGTAATATTTTATAAATTGGAACTTGGTTTATGATCACTTGAAATCCAATATAATTGATAATGTATCATGTTGATGGATTATGTTGTATAATGTTGGTTTATACATGTTTACTCTTTAAAGCCTTCCATATGAGTTGTTATGCAAGGGAAAACTTAAATTGAGGGATTGCAAATGGAATTTTGCTGTTAATCCATGATACATGTTGCATATGGTTAATATGCATGATTTATTGGGAAACAAATGAGAAAATGTTTTGGTTTGATCAAGCTCGAGACTTGTGAAAAGTGTATTGATGCATATGGTAGTTATGCATGTTATGTTTTCAAAAGAAGTAAGCAAATTGTGTTGGCTTTAAACATATATCCTACTTTACAATGAATGCATATGTTATGTCGGAAGAGATGATGCTTTTGATTTGGTTAAGCATGTTTTATTTAAATGCTTGAAAATGACGAATTTGACTTGCTTTGATACGGTTTTCTAATATCGGTTTTGATTTGAAAATGCATTGATGTTTTACTTTTTGAGCGCACCCACTAGGAATTATATACTTACGCTCTCTTTTCTCCCATCAATGTAGTGAATAAAGAAAGTGTGGGGTTGTGGTCCAATGCAAGGAGGATCTCAAGACAAACGTATTAAAAGGGTATGGTTACGGTAATAATATTATTTGTAATAAGGCAATGTGGGTAGAATACTAGGATGGATAGTTTTATTCAGGGAATGATAACTTGATTGATTTTATATTACGGTAGACGATGGTTGTAATTAATGATTAATATGTTGGTATTATTTAATGCCTTGTATATTTGGTGGTTTCGATCTAATAATCTTGAATGGTTGAAATAGCAATTGGATGGTTTGATTGTTTCTAAATGTACTTATGATCATACGCTTAAATCCCTATATTAATCTATAGCCTATGTTGAGGTTATGATCATTAGGTACTTAATGGTTAATGCTTTAGTTGTTAAGAAGCAAGCCTCTAGATTACTTGTATAAATATGAATTGTGTTGAATAATTGGTATGCAATTAATTGAGCCCATTTGCTTAAGGATGGTAAATTATTAGATGCTTGTCAATATTGTTTATAAGTAACTTGGATAAGTTCAATTTGGGATTCGAATCCTCAACATGCATTTTAGTGCAGCTCATGTATCGGCGCTGTTGGTGGTTAATTTGGTTAATGGATTTTATCGAGTTTTAGATTCTTTGCATTTTGATCACCCTTTGTTGTTGCATCAATTGAATAGGTAAATGATGTCCGTTTGGCATGAGATTTCGCAAGCATGTTTTACATGTATCTAATTTTTGTATGAAGCTTTTATAAACTTCATAGTCCCTGTATTTTAGTAGTTTTACATTTTAGTCTTTAATTTTTTAGTTTGACAAATTGGATGCTTATTTGTTATCCGTTGAAGCTGAAATTTGACATGCTGGCACGAAATATGATTAATTAACAATTGGTGACCTGAAACTTGTATAAGTTCCTAGAATTCTTTGGTTTTATATGTTTGTCCCCAAAATACTTATATTTGTAATTGAGTGCCTTATCAATGTTCATATCGAATGAAAACTGAACCGCTACTTGTTACACTCTAGATCTTAATAATGCATCTAGATAAGTTAAAATAATAAAATAGAATGTAATTCGAGTAAGATTATTCAGGTTTGCTTCGAAAAACCTAATGTAAGCTTCTTGGTTTAGGTCTAACGTCTAGCCCGGGTTACATTTGGTGGTATTAGAGCTAGGTTACACAACCTCAAAAGGATAGATTTTAATTTGGTTATTTTGAGAAATTGATAAATGTGTTTTGTATGTGTTCATGTTGTTAGTTGCTTATGTTGGGGTTAATTGGGAACACATTGCCTATTACAAATGCTTTTGAAAAAGTTTTTACAGGTTTATCTTGGATGACTTACCGAGCCTACACCCCAACTGTCAGGTTTAAACACTAGTAATGAATTTGATTTTAAATGAGAAACAATTTATTCAGTAATTACTTTCGAGCTTAGTAAGTGTTGTCTGGATTATCGATAGTATAAGAAAAGTGGTTCTCAATCCTGAGTTGGCTTGGTCCTTGATCGAGATTAGTTAAAAATGGTCTCCGAACTTGAGTGACTTTATCCTTATTCGCGAGTTTATAGGTTCCATTGGTCCATTGTTTCGAATATAAAGTGGTTATTACCATCGATGTTAATGATATGTATTTTGAAAACCAGAGTTAATGAAGTGATGTAAATGGAAGTGGTCACGCCGTAAGGTGTCATATGCTTGATAGTAATATCAATTTTCGTAAAGTATGCTTGAGAAAGCGTTAGTTGAGATTCTAATAAGGATTTTGGGGTGTTTGAGATGATAATGTTATGATATACGCATTAGGCAAGAAAGTTGATGTCCATGATCGAAACCTGACCAAATGATGTTGATTGTTAAATGAAAACTTTATAGTGTCCTTAATGCCATTTCCATGAGGATGGTCAAGGTATGAAATAAGCATAAGGCATTGAATGGATTTTCATCTTTGAAGGTCAGAGCGCGCAGTTGAATCGTTGAATTTGTATGTTGATTAAGAAAAGATTATGTAGTTTGTTTATCTTTCCCTATTGCATTGTCAAGTGAATTCTAGCTTTACAGAATTAAGCACATTAAGTGAAGGTAGTTGTTTGAGTGAGTTGAAGTTTTGAAGATTAGAGTTGATTTTTGTGACAAAGTTTGGCCAAGAATGGACTGAGTTATGTTTGATGGAATTTTGGCTTATGTGGTAGTCCAAGGTTTGAGGATGTTTGGGTTTTGGATGTCTGTGTTGTTTGGGAATTCTTGCATGGAATGCTTACGAGGGAGTTTTCCATGTTGCCTTATGTTTGCAAAGTTGAGTTCGGTATTGATTCATACCTTGGTGCAGCTCCCGAATCCTTTTTTTTGTGTCATGTAGATGAGCATTAAGGTATGTATGAGTTAAGAACGTAATTGTGATAATGGTCAGTTTGTGGGTATGGTTGATCGAAAGTTCTATTTTCTGAAGTATCAGCATGGTTGTTCACGTTAATGTTGTTTAAGACCGTTTAGTTGGTATGGGTTTATAGTCATGCCGAGTAGATGTAGAATGCACTAGTGGCATTCGAGGTTATGATAAGACGAGTATTCAGTAAATACTTGTTTTCCTGAGTAGTAAGAAAAGTAGTATTCTCATGAAAAATGGTACCGAGAAGGATCTTGATCAACAACCAAGGATTCTTTGGTAGGCTATTGTAGCAAAGCGAGTGTCTGTTCTTATTTAGGCAAGTGCAAGTTTTGGCTTGATGAAAGGAATATTGGTTCCGAGAATGTTATTGGTAAGTGTGGACAGTTGAACATCCACAATGCATAAACACTTATATATATATATATAAATATGTCAGTACATGCATTGCATTTGGGCATGACATTAGAGGTTTTGCATACGTATACATAGACATCTATGAGGGCATATAAGTAATCATGCATACATATGTTCACCTTACAGTTGACTTTTAGGAGGCCAATAAGGATGTGATGTAAGTAGATTTAGCGATGAAGTTCTTTGTGGTCTCATAGATTGTAGAAGGAGTTAAAGATTGATTCTTTAAGGTTGAAGTTGCGCTAGTTTTGAAATAACAAAGGTGGGTGATTAGTAGTACATGGTTTTTCTGGGTCCAGTTGATTCTTGTCAGAATCCGTTGAGGAACCTTATGAGACTGTTGCACTGATTAGCGAAGTTGTGGCAAGAGATGTTCTGTTGTGTTAGACGTTTGTTGGTAAAGCTTGGGATCGTAGCTTGGGTTAGTTAGTTAATTAATTCCTAGTTAATAATTGAATGTGTTTTCAAAGGAATATGTCAAATTGGACATGGCTAATATTTTGGAAGGTTATTTAAATAGTTTATCAAATAACAAGAATTATGTTATGATGACTTAAAAAAGAGAAACAATTTGGTTTTAAAAGTTGTTTTTCTGAATTAAATAGAAAGGGGACACATGCTAAGAATCTTTAGGGAGCAATTGCACTCTTTGTATTTTAACAAACTCAATTTTTTTGCTAAAAAAACTACTACTAATGGTTAATATTTTCTCTAAAACAGAGGTTTTCTAAATTTTTATTACAACTAAAAACTATTATTTTCGTATTTTCTATTTTCCTAAAATGTTTTCCAATGATCAATTAATTTTTTCGGATTTATTTCTAATCTATTTTGTATCCAAGTGATTTTTAAACTTGAGCGAATCGGTGGATTTTAGGTTAACAATATTTTCACATTAGAGTACAAGGGGGAACTCATTTTGGTTGAACTCAAGCAAGGTGAGCTATGGTTTCTTATTGACATTCCACATGCTTTATGTCCTTAATCTATTATTTCTATTAATATTTGTGAATAAAATGAATTTAATTGAGTTAAATTGTTTTATAGTTGTTTCAAGAACAAATTATGGTTATGTTGTTCAAACCTAATAATTTCTAATGGGTACTAATAATTTCTTATTGGTTGATAAAAGTCTAAAAATTAGTTTTACAAGTTTGGACCCAGAATTAGTTTAAGTGCTTAATTGAGATAGTTGTTCTCCATGGATTGAGATTGATGTTTGGTTAAGTGAAGCCTCTAATGTTGGTTGAAGTTTTGAGAGTTGTTGGTGATTTTTGCAAAGGTTTGTGAATTGAGAATTGTTTATGAAGGGTTGATTTGATATTAGAAAGGGTTGGTGCAAGCTAAAAAGGGTTTTTGGTATTTTGGCATTGTTCCAGCATGAGAATTAGATATATTTTGAACGGATTGAGGCTGCGAGATACCCAATATCATATGGGTGGTTGAGTATTTCTCGATGTTTCTCCATGGATAAAGGTTGTAGAGAATAGATTGTAATGGTGTGTTGAATCAAGTCTTAGTAGACAGCATGTAGATAAATGGAGAGACCGATTTTGTGACATGTTTTGTCGAGATAGTTTTGAGCTCAAAATGTGCATTTGATGAGGTTGTCTATGTTTTTAGGGTGAGGTTTGGTTGACCCTTTGCTTGTTTTCATGAAGAGAAAGTTGAGGATTGATGGTTCTACCATTGGTAAGAAATATTTCTGATTAAGTCTCTAGCAATTAGGTGTTGTTCATCAAGACGATTGAATTTTTAAAAGTTATGCGGCATAAGTATGATCGAGGAAGTTGTTGGGTGAGGGAAGGTTTGTATTTGTTTTGTTCCCTTTACATAAATTTCGAGGACAAAATTTCTTTTAGGGAAGAGTTGTAACACCTTGTAAAATGGGCTAGAAGATTCGAGTGAATTATCGGAATCGAGTTGGAATTTTGGTTAGGCTTTGGCTAATTAATTAAATCTGGAAAATAATTTGGGTAATTAAATTTATTTTCGATAAATTTATTGTGACAAGTATTTTGCAAAAATTATATTTAATGAGTTTAATAAAGGATGAAATTGAGTTTGAGTAATTTTAAATGGGTTGTTTTAATATTAATCAAATGGTCACTATTTTACAAATGTTGTAAAATATTAATAATGACAATTTTATAAAAAGAACTAAAGTGATGGTTTTATGGTATTATTTGACACATTTATTAAATAAAGCTTTTATGACCTATTTCTAATTATAATTTGACGACAGCTATTATTTTCTCAAGAAAGAAAGCTATGTCTAAACTTATCTCTCATTTCTCTCAAGATTCTCTCAAACACCATTTTAGTTTTCTCTCATTTTCTTATCCAATTTCTATTCATTTTCTTCTTAAATCATTTCTAATCAATAGCCACACAAGAGATTTTGATTTCTCTCATATTGTTCAATAGACTTCACGTTGGAAGATTGGAGGAGCAATCTTCATTTTCAATTTCCAATTTATTTGGGTAAGCTTATATTTTCTAATGATCTCCTAATTATTTTGTGTTGATTTTCTATCAATTCTATTGTCTTTTGATGTTAAAATGAATTTTAATGAATTTAATTTCTATATGCTAAATAGTAAATCATGATTTGATGGATGAAATCTAAATGTTTTAATTAGATTATGAGTTATTCTTGTAGGATATATATAATCTAATATCAATTTTATGAAATTGATTATGGAATTAATCTAATTGGTTGAAATTATATTTAAGTTTATGTAAGGGGTGATTGGTAGAAAGGTTGATTTAATTATTTGATGAAGTGTGTATTTTGTATGTTCGATAAAAGGCATGAAAGAAAAAAAGGTGTTCGAACAGGGTGTTGTTCCGAATAGAGCAACCACACCCTTTGAAGGGTTAATGGTGGGCGACTGTCGCGGCCCTAGGCGCAAGCAATTAAGCATTGCGTGTGGTAAATAAAAAAAAAGAGAGGGGGGAATTGAATTGATTCCGGCCACTACTACCATATTTATCATATATATATATATATATATATATATATATATATATATATATTGGTAATTAATGAAAAAAGGGAAACAAAGTGAGGCAGTGACGTAATAGAGCAATAGCGTGAGCAGGGGAGTTGCCTACTGCCCTCCCTTTTTCCGTCTAGTTGTTTGAGAAATAGGGATGGGTCGAATATTTGGGATGTGTTATGTAAAGGAGCATTTTATTAAAGTGGTTATTTTGGCATGGTTTAATTTGTATTGACCCTTGCATTTTCTAGTGGAAGATGGTGAGTGTTCGGACGTGTTTAGGTTAGGCGTCGAGGCTTTGGCGATACGATATCATGTTGGTGAGTGAGAACGTGGATTTCAGCTTTGAAATTGTTTAAAGGTATTTTGGGAGTTTAAATTAAGCTTGAAATGCTGGTTTAAACTCGAAAATAAGTATGATGATATTTCTCCTTTGGTCGTGTTTTGGCAAAATTGATTTTATGCACTTGTTTTAGAATTACATGGTACCTACTATTTAAGCATATTTTGAGTATGGTTTATATTGATTTTGATCATATATTGATGATGAATGCATTTGGAAAATGGTTCATGTAGGTATGAGGAATGCTTGTTAATGCATTGAAAATGGTTTTGAATGTTGCTTATAAAAATAGTGAGGTACATGATTAATAATGAATTATATTGGCAAGTGAGGTGGTTTAAAATGTTATCGGATATTGTTGGCCATCCATAGGATTGAAAGTGCACCATAATAAGTCGCCTCGGGTGTTGAGGGTTTTATGTTTACCGAATACTCCACCATGAGTACCCTAACGGTTGAGGGGTTGTATGGTACCGAAAACTCATGTTAGTGGATTATACATCTAAACGATGATTGGGTTGTGATGGTACCCGGTTGTTATTGTACCTCAATTTCGGTTGAGATTGTATGAAGTTTTGAGAGGTTGTGATTGTACCTACTAAAGGTCAATACGATGATCGGTACAGTGATTTAGACATTAACTGACGATTCTAGCAAATTGAAAATGATGCAATGTTTGTTTCGGTGTGTCATAGCGATGCTAAGTCAATACAGTAAGGTAATGATTCGATGTCACACAGCAATCTTGAGTTCTAGGGCCAATTTTAAACTTTTACAAGTTACAAGGACTAATCTATAAATTTAGTATTTTAGAGTTTCTTTACTGAAATTAATCTTACCACAATGAAATTATTCCATAATTATTAAGCATGCAAATTTTCATATTAATCTGAGCTCATTTACCACATCAATTAAGCTAAACAATAATCAGTAACCAATATGCAACCTTTCATAACTGTTACCACAACTTTTAACCGATTTACATGTATCGATATCGATACTCAAAAGGGTTGTATCGGTACGCCATGCACAATTTATAAATCTCATATTCCAATGACCAAAACTCGTATTGATACAGTTCTAGCCGTAGCGGTACGAGTGAACCTATTTCGGTACGCCTTGAAGCCATACCGATGCAAATTTTACAACCAAATTCCAATGTTGACTTTTAGTACCGATACACTAAAGTTCATATCCATACACCCTCTTGACCAGCATTGACCTGGTCTAAATATGCAATATCGTATCGATATAACGATACACCCTATACTATAATGACAGATTTGGTCTGGTTTTTTATCCAATTTGACCTATCGAACAATGTCCAAATGCAATGAAACTTTCCCAGCAAGCTTACAACACTATAATCAACTAGCATGCCAAATTTCATAACAATGCGAAAATGTTTACTAGGATTTCACCTTTTTAAGCCGAAAATGCAAGTTTTACCACTTTTAACCTACTTTAAAACAACATTTAGGGCGTTTAGCTTTTATACATACCATATGCAATACATACATACCAAAAGGGCTAAAAGTGACTAGTTCTACTACTTTTCCACCATACTAGGAGTTCATAAGGACAATATACATTACTTGTAGACTTGTAGTGACTTGCCAAAAACCTTCAACTTCTCCGATCTCTCGACGATGATCTCTTTAACTTGAAATGCATGAGATGAAGTGCATTAGGCATACTTTGCCTAGTGAGGTAGCCTTGAACAATATCAAATACAATGAAATGCATTCCAATTCATGTATTATCAATGACAATATTATAACGATGCACAATGACAATAATAATCATATTTCATTATTATCCCTTGGATCGAATCAAGATAGTGGATACACAAATTCCTATGCCTCATCAAATCAATGAATGGGTTAGTCCCTCTGCCTCGCCAAATGACCAATATTACAAACATCCCTACGCCTCGCCACAATAAAGGTCGTAGCCAAGGACCGTAGTCCACCCGTACCAATAAGCTCATGAATTTTGTGGCATGTCAATTGTATCCAATGTCCTTTTGATTCCAAGGTTCAATTACAATATCAATGTCAATGTTTCAATAGCAATGTCGATGATCAATATTTTCAATATAATTATCAATGATCTATGTTCCAACAACAATGTCAATAATCAATGTTCCAATATCAATATCAATGATCTATGTTCCAATAACAATGTCAATAATCAATGTTTCAATATCAATGCTCCAATGACGATAACAATACTAACTTCAATGTTCGTTGGCAATACCTATGACAATGACTATAACAATAACAATATCAATGTCCATGATCAATATTCTTCATTTCTATGGATCGATGACAACAATATTAATGATAACAATACTATGTTCGAGGCTCAATACAATAGCTTACTGATGCTTGCCAATGATGCTTCCAAAGAGGTTCGATGCATTATCCTTTAACAACAGGTTAGCTATGCAAAAATTCAAAATCAATGAACTGGGAAAGGCACCTAGCCTAACTCGAGACTTGGACTACACTCACCTCAATTTTTTGAGACCTTCAAGGCTCTCGGATGGCAATTCCCTTATTCTTTCTGTAACAACCCATCCCCAGGTTAGCCGTAACCCAGTTTCGGAGCGTTACCAAAGTGAAAACAAAGCAATAAATAGGTTACTTGTAAAAACAGTAACCTCGGTGTACTTAACTTACGGTGCAAGTAACCCAAACTAAACCTTTCAAATCGTACAATACAATCAAGCAATCTATATTAAACAAACCAACATACATAGCATACCAATTTAGGTACCATTTTGTTTCATTTCATACTTATAACCTAAGTTACCATTATCATATTACCATTCCATTCAAATCACATACATCATTCAAACAACAAACTCAAGTGTGGCATACTTCACTTTAAGATACTATTAGACATGGTTCAACTTTCATTATTACTACAATTCCAAGTGCCATATTCAAACAACACTAGATGGTCACTAAGCATGTCTTAACTAGCTTACTTGCATCTCAAAAAACTACTTATTCAACCAATTAACACGATTAATACAAGCATCCAACTTGCAATCTTATTACACATTCATGCGTCTATTCGAACAACATGGTAATCCCTAATCACATTTTATTTGATTCTTTACAATCAAGTCATCACATTTCATAGCATATTTGGTTTATACATTGTTAATACATGCTTAAACATACCTTAGCCTCAATCTTGTCATTGCCGAATCATGCTAATAGACACGTGAACAAATGCATGATCATACACATTGGTCTAACATTCAAATGAAATAAGATTCAACCATCATTGTATAATTTCATAATTTGCGTAGCTTCTTACTCATATATATACATATCATCATGGTTCAAACATAATATTTAAGTCATCTAAGTTATTTACGAGATAGGCCCATCAAAACATTACACATACGAGTCTTAAACACATATTCAAATGCATGATCAAGGCTACCTATTACAAGATGTAGTGCCACCAAACTAGGAGTATACAAAGAGTATGAATTCACACTTTCAAGCTTGCCTCAAGTGTTGCTTCAAACCCAATATATCCTCTTAAAGTATCTTTAATCTGTTATGGGAAGAATGAAGAGTAGAGTGGTAAGTACAAGTTATGTACTTAGTGAGGTAACACTAAGTCTAGCCAATTTCCAAGTATACATATACAAGTTTACATGTAATTCAAGGAATCAAGACCATCACCATAAATCATATACCATAAATCATATACATTCAATCATAGAATCATCCATCATATATCCATAGTATACTATTCGAACATCTTGCTTAGAAGACAAGCAATCAATACTCCAATTACCAAGTAGGCATTCTTACACAAATTCATCATTTATACATTTCTTTCATGAGAAGTAACTAGTTATACAACCATTCATGTGTCATCTTTCAAGGCAAGGAAGTTCATTCAAGTATCTTACAATACAAGCAATGTTCATATCACACATCTAAGCAAACAACGTTCCTTTTAATTATTAAGTCATCTTATAACACCCTAGGTAAGTAGCTTACTAGATAATCAAATCTTAACAATATGCACCGAAGTTCCAATATGCACCGAAGTGCCAATATGCACCGTCGTGCCAATATGAGCTCAAGATTCTAATGCATGCCCTCTTATCTATCAAACTAGCTACCAATGTTGTTGATTATCCATTTCATTTAAGCTTTATACATTTCATGATCTAATACAAGATTATGCCATTTAATGGCCAAGCCCTTAGGCTTATGAAGTCTTAACTCCCAATTCAAAACTATCCATGACATTCAAATAGCATGAATATGAAGTAGTATCCTTGTTCAATTCATTTCAGTCAGCCATGTACATCCAACACAAACACATGCATATGTATGCAATGTGCGTACCTTATTCTTGAAGCAAGCATGCCATTTCTTACCTTTGGCATAAACAATGCAACATGACAAGCATTCAATTTCATTTTCTTAACACCCAAGTAAACACATAGATCATGGCATCAAACAAGTTATCATACATGTCATTCTTCCCTTAATTAGCCAAATATGTTTTAGGTCATGTTACATGGCAATAACATTGAATTAACAATAGTAAGATTGGTTAGGACCTAAGTCCCAACCCTAAGGATAGTTACACTCGCAATACTCCTAGCAATCAATTATCTTGTATCCAAATCCCTTTGCCTCTAGCTTTGGGATGTCCACTCCTATCCTCTTCTTCCCCAACTTGTTGTCATTGATCTACCAAGCATAGCACATACATATTTCATCAAAAAAAGCACAATATAGTTCTAATCATTCAATTCTCACTTCAACATCAAAATTCAATTTTCCAGCAACCTAGCTTTGTTACACTGTCACAAACACATGATTTCCAGCATTGTACCTAGTTTTCATTCTTCAATTTGTATGATTCTACAACCATTTAATCATCTAATCACATATTCAATAGCTAATTCCAATCTAACATCATCAAAACAGTCCAATTCAACAATATAGTTGCCTATTCAATTGAACACAAGTAGAAAATACTTAGTTTGCTTCCTAGTTCAATTTCAATGAAAAATCACTACACATGCAAGCTTAATTTTCCTCTTCAATGGTGTTTTCTCCAGCTCTCTTTCTCTCAATATTCTCTCCTTCCAAACGGCAAAATAAGGAATTGGATGAAGATGATATCCATCTTAATGGATTTGTGCATTGTCTAAAATGTCCCTTAATTAAATCCTTATCTTAACTTAATCAAGGGCAATAGGGGAAATGAGAAATTTAGCATGCATTCCTCTTCTTTCTCCTTTAATTCAATGTAGTCGTTCTAAATTGGTCACTTATTTCATTCATTCTTTCAATTAAACCCTTAACTAATCAATTTAGCTTAATTCTAAATTCAATTAAGCTATCAACTTATTCAATTTTGGTTCCAATACTTCTAAGCAAGCATTTGGGGTGTTAGAATTCTCCCCCCCTTAAATTAAATTTGTCCTCGTGACTTCTTCAGATTCCCAGGTAGCTTCTTCCACCTTATATTTCTCCATAAGATCTTAACAAGGGAACAATCTTGTTCCGAAGCTTCCTTACTTCTCGGTCAAGAATCTGAATAGGTTCCTCTTCGTAAGACAAATCAGGATTCAATTCTACTTCTTCGGGCTCAAGAATGTGTGAAGGATCAGATCGATACCTTCTGAGCATTGAAACGTGGAAAACATTGTGTATTCTATCAAACTCTCTAGGAAGAGCTAGTCGATAGGCCATTGGACCAATTATTTCAATAACTTCAAATGGTCCAATGTATCGGGGACTGGGCTTCCCTTTTCTTCAAAATCTAAGCACTTTCTTCCAAGGTGAGACCTTTAGGAAGACTTTATCTCCAATAGCATACTGGATATCTCTTCTTTTCAAGTCAGCATACGCTTTCTGTCTATCGAAAGCTGCCTTCAATCGATTGTGAATGATCTTGATTTGTTCTTCGGTTTCTCGAAGAAATTAAGATCCCAACACTTTGTTTTCTCCCAATTCGGACCAACATAGAGGAGTTCTACATCTTCTACCATATAGAGCTTCAAATGGTGCCATTAGAATAGAAGATTGATAGCTATTGTTGTAGGCAAACTCTACAAGAGGTAGGGATTTCTCCTAATTCTTCCCGAAGTCAATAACACAAGCTCGTAGCATATCTTCTAACACTTGAACAATTCTTTCAGATTGGCCATCCAATTGAGGATGAAAGGCTGTACTAAGATGTATTTTAGCTCCTAGAGCTTTCTGCAGAGAATTCCAGAATCGAGAAGCGAATCGAGGGTCACGATCGGAGATAATTGTTGTAGGTACACCGTGTAACCGAATCACTTCACAAATGTACAGCTCGGCAAAGGTTTCCAATCTTATGTTCATACGAACAGGGATAAAGTGAGTAGATTTAGTGAATCTATCAACAATCACCCATACAACATCATTCTTTCTTGGAGTAGAAGGAAGACCGGTGACAAAGTCCATAGTAATTCGATCCCACTTCCACTGGGAAGATCAATAGGTTGAAGCAGTCCAGTAGGGACTTGATGCTTGGATTTTACTCTTTGACAAGTTAAGCACTTGGATACGAAGTCTGTGATTGCAGATTTCATGCATGGCCACCAATATAGTGGCTTTAGGTCCTTATACATCTTAACCGATCTAGGGTGGATCGAGAAAGAACTTTGATGAGCTTCTTTTAACATTTCTTGTCTTAGTTCCTCATTGTTAGGAACACACACTCTATCCTTGAAATAGAGGAGTCCATTTGACTTGAGGAAGAAGTCAGAGCTAGACTCAGAAGTAAGTTTAGACATGATTTTCTGAAGATCTGGATCAACTTGTTGAAGTTCTTTGATCCTCGAGACTAGACTGGATTGAACTTGAAGCCTAGACAAAAATTTCTAGCCCTTGGATAGTCGGAAATGAGCATTGATAGCCGTAGTAGCTACTAAAGAATTAACAAGGTCATTAGAATGATTTTTAATAGATTTCTTGCAATGCAAGGCACTGTTCGAATTGTTTCTTGTATCACAAGGAATTGTTCGAATTCTTTCTTACAAGCTATGAAAGACTCAATTTCAATGGTTACAAGTATTTTAAGCAAAATTTTTATTCGAATGAGTTACTTGTATTTTAAGGAATGTTCAAATAGTAACTTGTAGCTTAAGAAAACTCTAAATTAATTGTTTGCAAAATAAGAGAAGGAATGATTCAAATGAATTTAATCAGAATTCTAGATTTAGGAGTTACCCGATTATGGTTTGCGACTAAGGGCGTCAGCAACTACGTTTGCTTTCCCTGAATGGTAGTTGATAACCAAATTGTAATCCTTAAGTAATTCGAGCCATCTCCTTTGCCTCAGATTCAAGTCCTTCTGAGTTAGAAGGTATTTGAAACTTTTGTGATCGGTAAATAGATTGCATTTCTCTCCGTATAGATAGTGTCTCCATATATTGAGAGCAAACACGATAGCTACTAATTCCAGATCGTGTGTTGGATAATTAGACTCGTGTGGTTTCAGTTGTCTTGAAGCATAAGCAATTACTTTCCCATCTTGCATCAAGACACAACCGAGTGCTAGATGAGAAGCATCACTATAAATAGTGAATTTCTTGCCCGATTCTGGTTGGATGAGTACCGGCGCATGACTTAGAGCTTGCTTAAGTTGATCGAAGCTTCATTGTTGGCTCTCCGACCAAACGAAAGGCGTATCTTTGCGAGTAAGCTTAGTAAGACTTGCGGCAATAGAGGAAAAGCCTTTAACAAATCTTTTGTAATACCCGGCTAAACCGAGAAAGCTTCAGACCTCGCTTACATTCTTAGGAGGTCTAAAATTTAGAATAGACTGAATCTTGCTCAGATTGACTTTAATTCCTTTAGCCGAGATAACATGGCTGAAGAAAGAAACTTCTGGTAACCAGAATTCACATTTGGAGAACTTGGCATACAATTGATGTTCTCGGAGTGTTTGCAAGATAATTCGGAGGTGTTCAGCATGTTCCTACTTATTCCAAGAGTACACCAGAATGTCGTCGATGAAGACAACTACAAATTTATCGAGATAGGGCTTGAATACTCGATTCATGAGATCCATGAAAGCAGTTGGAGCATTCATTAACTCAAATGGCATTACGAGGAATTCAAAGTGGCCATATCGAGTACGAAAGTCTGTCTCGGGTACGTCTTGTTCTTTCACTTTCATTTGATAGTACCCTGATCAAAGGTCGATCTTAGAGAATACGGTAGCATCCCTAAGTTGATCGAAAAGATCTTCAATTCTGGGCAGGGGATACCGGTTCTTGATAGTGAGCTTGTTTAGCTAACGATAATCAATACAAAGCCGCATAGTCCCGTCTTTCTTTTTCACGAACAGGACTGGAGCACTGGTTAGCCCGAGGGGCATAACTAGGAACTCATAGTGACCATAACGAGTCTTGAAAGTCGTTTTAGCTGACAATAATTGATGCATAGCCTCATCATTCTGTCATTCTACTTAAAGGACAATAGGGGTGCTCCATGGGGTGCAGAGCTAGGCCGAATTCAAATTCATATTGCATAGTCATGGCGGCAAAGATTGAGGTTGGTTTTCTATCAATTAGGATGATTGATTCCTTCTCTAAGCCTCGGAGATATAGTCTCCTATTTAGGCAATCTATCTGGGCTTCATGTTTGCTTAGCCAATCTAGTTCTAACACTAGATCGAACTCACAATTCGGCTATACATATAAATCAATAGGAAAGGGTATGTTTCAAATGACTATAGAACATTCCTTGCAAAGGAAGTTAATGGATGTAATTCCCCCTATTGGGTTCGAAACTACAAGGTTTTGCTTTACGATTTTAGGTTTAATCTCGAAAGATTATCTTCTTCATTCGAGGAGCCTACAAGACTTTCATTGTCCCGACCCAATCTTGTTTCTGACATTCTACTTCAATCAGAACAATAAGAGTTTCAATTATCACATTTACACATTTAAGCAACAACACAAGCTTATATCAAGTCTCCTAGGTGGCACAATATCCTATATGATGCAAGTGAGCTTATATAATCGACCAAAAAGCTCTAATTACCAATAAATGTAACACCCTATCCCTGGGTTAGCCGTAACCCGGTTCTGGAGCATTACCAAAGCTAAAACAAAGCAATAGAGAGGTTACTTGTCGAACAAGTAACCTCGGTGTACTTAACTTGTGGTGTAAGTAACCCAAACTAAACCTTTCAAATCATACAATACAATCAATCAATCCATACTAAACAAACCAACATACATAGCATACCAATTTAGGTACCATTTTGTTTCATTTCATACTTATAACCTAAGTTACCATTATCATATTACCATTCCATTCAAATCACATACATCATTCAAACAACAAACTCAAGTGTGGCATACTTCACTTTAAGATACTATTAAACGTGGTTCAACTTTCATTCTTACTACAATTCCAAATGCCATACTCGAACAACACTAGATGGTCATTAAGCATGTCTTAACTAGCTTACTTGCATCTCAAAAAACTATTTATTCAACCAATTAACATGATTAATACAAGCATCCAACTTAAAATCTTATTACACATTCATGCATCTATTCGAACAACATGGTAATCCCTAATAACATTTTATTTGATTCTTTACAATCAAGTCATCACATTTCATAGCATATTTGGTTTATACATTGTTAATGCATGCTTAAACATACCTTAGCCTCAATCTTGTCATTTCCGAATCATGCTAATAGACATAAGAACAAATGCATGATCATACACATTGGTCTAACGTTCAAATGAAACAAGATTCAACCATCATTGTATAATTTCATAACTTGCGCAGCTTCTTACTCATGTATATACATATCATCATGGTTCAAACATAATATTTAAGTCATCCAAGTTATTTACAAGATAGGCCCATCAAAACATTACACACACGAGTCTTAAACACATATTCAAATGCATGATCAAGGCTACCTATTACAAGATCTAGTGCCACCAAACTAGGAGTATACAAAGAGTATGAATTCATACTTTCAAGCTTGCCTCAAGTGTTGCTTCAAACCCAAGATATCCTCTTGAAGTATCTTTAATCTGTTATGGGAAGAATGAAGAGTAGAGTGGTAAGTACAAGTTATGTACTTAGTGAGGTAACACTAAGTCTAGCCAATTTCCAAGTATACATATCCAAGTTTACATGTAATTCAAGGAATCAAGACCGTCAATGCATGGAGAAAAACATGGGCAAGCTTCACATATCACACATTCAATCATAGCAACATCCATCATATATCCATAGTATACTATTCGAACATCTTGCTTATAAGACAAGCAATCAATACTCCAATTACCAAGTCGGCATTCTTACACAAAGTCATCATTTATACATTTCTTTCATGAGAAGTAACTAGTTATACAACCATTCATGTGTCATCTTTCAAGGAAAGGAAGTTGATTTAAGTATCTTACAATACAAGCAATGTTCATATCACACATCTAAGCAAACAATGTTCCTTTGAATTATTAAGTCATCTTATAACACCCTTGGTAAGTAGCTTACTAGATAATCAAATCTTAACAATATGCACTGAAGTGCCAATATGCACCATAGTGCCAATATGCATCGAAGTGCCAATATGCACCGTAGTGCCAATATGCACCGTCGTGCCAATATGTATCGCCGTACCAATATGCACCGTAGTGCCAATATGCACCGCAGTGCCAATATGAGCTCAAGATTCTAAGGCATGCCCTCCTATCTATCAAACTAGCTACCAAGGTTGTTGATTATCCATTTCATTTAAGCTTTATACTTTTCATGATCCAATACAAGATTATGCCATTTAATGGCCAAGCCCTTAGGCTTATGAAGTCTTAACTCCGAATACAAAACTATCCATGCCATTCGAATAGCATGAATACAAAGTAGTATCCTTGTTCAATTCATTTCAATCAGCCATGTACATCCAACACAAACACATGCATATGTATGCAATGTGCTTACCTTATTCTCCAAGCAAGCATGTCATTTCTTACCTTTGGCATAAGCAATGCAACATGACAAACATTCAATTTCATTTGCTTAACACCCAAGTAAACACATAGATCATGGCATCAAACAAGTTATCATACATGTCATTCTTCCCTTAATTAGCCAAATATGTTTTAGGTCATGTTACATGGCAATAACATTGAATTAACAATAGTAAGATTGGTTAGGACCTAAGTCCCAACCCTAACATTTAGCAATGTTACCACATTTGTACCTAACATTTAGCTACTGTTTTTATGCTTCCTTTTAAGCATTTCATACTAGTTCATTTCCATATTGTTATTACTTCATTTTAAAGCATAATTGGATAGGTTACAATGTCCCAAAACTGTTTTGGAAATAGTTTGTTACTAGGTGCAAAAACAGTCCCAAACTGCCCAGGACACTGCTGCCTGGTAGTTTGCACACTGTCCCTTTAAAAGGCCATATCTTTTAATCCGTACGTCGGAATTTCGATTTCTATACACCGTTTGAAAGCTAACAAAATTTTATATAAGACCATAATATACTTACATTTTATTTCTTAGCCAATTAATACAGTTTATTGTTCAAAGACAGGGCATTTACACTGCCTGGACAGTTTGCATTGTCCAGCAATTCCTATTTACAGTTTCCAGAATAGGACCCAGTTTTCAATTCTGTTTTCACCTAATGAAAGTAGAAATACTAAGGATCATGTCATTAAAATTTCAGCCCTGAATTTGATCTATACAATTTTTGGTGAATTTTCAAAGTGACTTCCCAGAACAGAGCAATTCTGGGCAGATTGCACCTATTCACATTTTAATGCCTTAACTCCATTTTAACCAATGTTTTGGCCCTATAATTCATTTCATATGATATCTAAACATGTTGAGTCAATGTTAATCCATTATTCAAGGCAGCCAAAACAGAGTAAGTTGGTTACAATGCCTAATTTTGCATGTTTACTCAATTTCAATTCCACAAAACAGTTTCTATGTTGTGCGACTATGTTCATACTTTTATCCTTCATTTCTAGCATTGTTTGCTAACAATTCAATTTGTTTAACACCTTCTTTACAATATCTAATCATGATCATAATCAATTCATTAATTCCATAGCTCAATTTTAAGTCCGAATCATTCAATTCTCACTTCAACATCACAATTCAATTTTCCAGCAACCTAGCTTTGTTACACTATCACAAACACATGATTTCCAGCATTGTACCTAGTTTTCATTCTTCAATTTGCATGATTCTACAACCATTTAATCATCTAATCACATATTCAATAGCTAATTTCAATCTAACATCATCAAAACAGTCCAATTCAACAATATAGTTGCCTATTCAATTGAACACAAGTAGAAAATACTTACTTTGCTTCCTAGTTCAATTTCAATGAAAAATCACTACACATGCAAGCTTAATTTTCCTCTTTCTCTCAATATTCTCTCATTCCAAACGGCAAAATGAGGAATTGGATGAAGATGATATCCATCTTAATGGATTTGTGCATTGTCTAAAATGTCCCTTATTTAAATTCTTATCTTAACTTAATCAAGGGCAATAGGGGAAATGAGAAATTTAGCATGCATTCCTCTTCTTTCTCCTTTAATTCAATGTAGTCATTCTAAATTGGTCACTTATTTCATTCATTCTTTCAATTAAACCCTTAACTAATCAATTTAGCTTAATTCTAAATTCAATTAAGCTATCAACTTATTCAATTTGGTTCCAATACTTCTAAGCTGGGATTTGGGGTGTTACACTTTCGATTGGTTGATTCCGGTGGATTTGTCAATTCCTCCCTTTTTTACTCTTGAGCTAACAAACATGGAGGAAATAAGAATTTCAATAGGTTTGTATATCAATAACCAATTCCATAGCGTGATTTAGCTAAAAAACAATAGAAATTAAACTAAGAAATTCCATGGACAACCCTATAGGGTTCGAAATTCTTAGACATGAATTTATCTATGATTTAATCATGGAATCAGAAATCTATTAGAGGTTTATGTCTTACCCGGTCGATAGCTATAATTTAGAATTAAGAACCTTAAGAATTCGAAGCTTAGGTTACTCTCCAATGGAGGTGTATGCTTGGAGGAAGATGAAGACTTAGATACTAGTTTCTTTACTATTCGGGTAAGGCTAAACACCTTTTTCTCATGTTTTTAATTCGTGGCCTTTCCTTCAAGGGAAGGAATTAAATTCAGATACCCCATGTTTTGGGTGATTAAGCTTGGGGAGGGCTAATTGCAAGGTTAGTCCCTCAACTTCCTATACTTAACACTTTTGCCCCCAAAACTTTTAGTTTCTTCAATTTAGTCACTAAATAACTTTCCATAAATTCAACGAGGTCCTTAACTATAAATTGACTCAATTAGAGTCCATTATCAATATAATTGACCACATGGCCAATGTCAATACAATATTTGGACCTTTACGGTGTAGGGTTTCCGATCGCCGAAACTGAATTCCGACTAGATTGGTTTCCAAGGTGTTATAGGGGGAGAAAAAATTATCAAGTTCAATTTTCAAGCATTTTGAGTTGGATTCAAGGTTAGTTCATGAAATACAACACTGTTCTCCTCTAAATTCTCTATCATTTGGTATAAAATTGCATGGAATAGTTGAAGGATACTTTTGAATTTTGAAGAGGAATGGTTTAGGGCTTAATTGGGGTTTGAAGATTGAGGTTGGATTTGGTATTGGTTATGAAGGAATAATTGATCTACATGATTTAATGAGTTAATTGAAGCAAAAAATTCAAGTGTGAACATAGAGGGACCAATTCGGAATAAATGGAAATTAGGGAGAAAATTTAGAAAAAAAATCATTTGAAGTGTTTAGGTTGATCTCCATCATTTAAGCTTTCATTTGATGGTGAAATTGTTGAAATTGGAATTTATACATGAAAATTTCTAATATAGTTCTTGAGTTCTTTGGATGTGAGAATTGGAGATTTTGATGGAATCGTGAGATTTAATGTTAAATTGAAGTGTTGGAAGCTTTATTATTTCAATTGAACATTGAAAGAATTAATTTGGAATATTCTTCATGTATTGTGCAAAGTGTAGTTGTGTTTTAACTTGTACATTTAATTTGGATTTGTTATGTAATTGGTGATTATATGTAGCATACAAGCAAGTACAAGTCGAAGGAAGTTTGGAAAACAAAGAAGAGAAATGGAAATAAAGTTACATTGAATCTACAAATTGGAATTTTCTAAGAAGTGTCAAGGTGAATGCATTTATATGTTTTGAAATATATTTAGGAAGACTTGCGAAAAGTCAACCTATATAATTTTATTGAATTGATAATATTAATTTTCATATGAAATATGATATTTTCACAGGCATAAAGTAAAGGTTTGGTACATGATGGGGTATGAATTGCCCTATTGTCTTTTGCTTATGATAATTTTATTATCACATATCAATGATATGTTACAGAATGATTTATGGTATAATGGAGTATGAACTGCTCCATTATTTTGATTTATCGATGATGAGTTATTTACCATCTATAGAATATGTATATTGCAAAGGTAATGATATTGTTTTATTGCCCAAGATTACCATTGAGAGTTACAGTATAGTGGCATACCATAGAGTCTAGTAACTGTGCCCGACACTTTATGTGTCTAGTGATTATCTACCTTTATGGTCTATTGATTATTGGCCTTTATGGTCTAGTGTTTATCGGTCTTTATGGCCTAGTAGTCTGAGACTACACGACTCGTATACTTAGTTTCTCTCACATGTATGTCTTGGGCCAGTGAAGGAATTTTACAAAATGTTTTTTAATATTCAATCTTTCTATAAAGCAATATCGATTTGAAACGAATTTGAATAAGAATTCACTACAACAAGACAGGTCTTTCTCGGTGTTTTTTTAGCCCTATAGCGGCGTTTTTTAGCGCCGCTAAAAACTTTCTCGGCACTTAAAAAATCACCGTAAGAAGTGCCGTTGAAACCAGCTCCGCAAAAGTTTGCGGTGTTTTTGGGCAGAAAATGCCGCAAAAAGTTAAGATCTATAACGACGTTTGTGTTTGCAAACGCCGCGAAAAACATGCTCTATAGTGGCGTTTGGGTTTGCAAACACCGTGGAAAATCGTTCTTTAGTGGCATTTGATTTTACAAACGCTGCAAATAACTTGTTCTATAGTGGCTTTGTGTTTGAAAACGCCGCCAAAAACTATTCTTTAGTGGCGTTTGGTTTTACAAACGCCGCGAAAACTTGTTCTATAGTGGCGTTTGATTTTACAAATGCTGCGAAAAACTTGTTCTATAGTGGCGTTTATTTTTACAAACGCCGCGAATAACACCATGTTTCCAAAAAAAAACACAAATAATTAAAAGCATACTATATATTATATAATAATCTAAAATGCATTACATTCAGCATTAGTACCGTAAATCAACTATAATAATCTATATATTAACGGTAAAATTTGGGAAAGATTCTCATTAATACATTAGCATATAGTATCAGTTTACATGTGTTAACAAATTGAAAAATTGTAAATCTACTATGACAAGTACAATTAACTTTCACATAACTTTCACAACCTCACCAACATAGGATCCAAGCTCCTAAAGCAACTGCAATTCCTCTCTAAGCATTCTCACTGTACAATATACAAACATAATCAATACTTACACTAGAAATGGAAAATTGTTCATGCTTAGAAATAACTTTCCCACAATTAGCAAGGTTGTCACAAATGGATTTGATCTTCTTAAGGTTGTCACAAATTGTTCAACATAATATTCAATAAAACAAGAATCAAGATGACACTGTGTCACCTTGAATGCATAAACTACACTCACCTTATATTCCAAATTCAATCATCTTATAAACAACCCCTAAATATAACTATATATATTCAAACACAGTCCAATTCAAGTATGTGTACACATAGATGTACAAAACAATTTTCATATTCACGTAGATACACATCAAAAGAGCCTCAATTATATGTATTCAGTTTACATGTCCAAAACAATCCTCAAGTTTTAATATCTACTCATAATTGTCCAAATGAACATATATACAAAATTTCACATCAATTCAGCCCATATATTATCAATTTCATTCAAATCTGGACAGCTTAAACAGGTGCACTCAATTTCTTATCAAATCAGTCCATATATTTTCTATATGCTCAAAACAGCCCTAATTCACACGTATTCCTATTTATTCATGTTCAAACAATCCATTAAGGTTTCATATATATTCAAAACTGCCCAGCACTCATGTATACATTATTACAACATCAAATCAGTTCACTATATCACTATTTACACACAAAACAGTGCAACTATAATCATATACTTTTATGCATACCAAAACAGTCCACACTTTTCTTAACATGATAAAACAGTCCACATCTTTACAAATACACAATTTCAGTCCCTATACACTTTTACAAAACATTTTCCCCTGTTTTTATACTCTCTAAACAATCCTTAATTTTATATATTTTTACTTAAATAACCCCAACAGTCCAGCACAATTTAATTTATTCACAACAGCCCCCAAAATGCTTGTACTCTATCCAACAATGTCATGTTCAAGTATAAACATTTATAACTTCATCAAGCAGCCCTTAAACAAAAATCCTAATGAAATTTCAATCCTTTAACAATCAGGATTACATATTTTAGTCCCCAAAACAGATTGCACAATGTTATACTCAATTATTTCTACAATCACAGTCCTTATATTTTTATTTATGCACAATCCACTAATGTACGTGTCCTTTGATTCGTCAAACATCAAGTGAGTGAGGCACAAAGAAACTTATTGGTACCCTGTCCCATCTTCACCAAAAAAAACATCAAACCAAGAAAATTTGAAATAAACTATGAACAAAAGCTAGTGAATATCATTTGAATTGTTTACACGAATGATGAAAAAGTAGAATAAGAAGATGAGAGAAAAACTTACAGTCTCACATTGTAGTATGAATATGGAGTACATAACAGTGATAAATTACCAAGACAACTTTGTTTATCCGCGATGAAAAGTCATAAGGATTGATGTAATCAAACTCTAAATCAGCCAAGCATGTAAGCTGTAGCAAAATTACCAAGCTGTTAAATTTCATTCTCGGTTCTCATATACCCAAAAAAATCTACAGAGGAACAAGGATTCCTTTTCATGTTTAAACCCCAAAAGAAAGCCCCAAATGGTTCATCAGATCAAAGATATCAACACCAAATCAATCCCACACAAATGTTACAACAAAATTCAACAGACCCAGATAAATGCATTCCAAAAATGCTATGTCTTCTCTTCTTTTCTCAACAGAAAGCACAAAAATTTACATTTATAAAGTGATTTTCATGCAAATAAACAAAGAAACAACTACATAATCATCACCCACCAAGATGAGCAGAGAAGCATAATATAAAATCAAACAAAAAAGAAAGCGATGTAAAGTAACAATACAAGCAGACCCAGGAAAGAAAAAAACAAAGATTCAATTCTAGGGTTTAGGAAGGAATTGACCTGATAAATGAGGATAACAACAAGGGCAATGAGGAGGAAGAAAGAAATAAGCCATATGAAAATATCCCCTATAATTGTTGTCCATTGATGTTCCTCCAACGGCGGAAGAAGCCGATTGTCGGCGAAGAAGCTCGTCGGCTCCAAGGCGGTTTTGTGACGTTCGGGACCATTTTCGAAGATTCTGATCCAATAGAAGGGAAGAGGACAATGAGAGGAGCCTTTTGGTGGTGACAACGGCCGAAGAGTAGCACCAGAGCATCGACGGTGGTGAAGGTAAAGACGGACGTTTTGTTAAAGTTAAAGAAAATGGTTGTCGTGTTATAAGGAAGAAGACAGAAGCTTAAGTATTAGAATCCCATGATTTTAATCTTTTATTCTATTTTCTTATAGTGTCGTTTGTAAACCAAACACCGCTAAAAGGAGACCTATAGAGGCGTTTGTAAAATCAAATGCCGCTAAAATTAGACTTATTGCGACATTTGTTATAAACGCTGCGAAAATTAGACCTACTGTGGCGTTTGTGAAACCAAAGGCCGCTAAAATGACACATATTGCGGCGTTTTCTACACAAACGCCACTATATGTTACTCTTTAGCGGCGATTGTACTGTAAACGCCGTGATAAGTATAATATTAGCGGCGTTTTCCCTAAAAAGCCACCAAAAGCGTCGCTATATACCAAATCTGGTGTAGTTATTATATATACTATGTATTTAAAGTTGATTATTTATTGATTTTATGATTAGATTATAATGCCTCACTAATTTCATACTTTGCGTGTGTTTTGCCTATGCACACGTAGGAATATACAGTTCAGTTCATAAGCAGTCACCGTTTGCATCACCTCGTGGATGAGGAGACGTTATAGGTTGTCATAGTAATATTTTGACATCCTAGATGTCGTTTTTGTATAGTGGCATGTATAATGATAAACTTGCTCGTTTTATATAAATCACTCTTAAATTTCGCTATGGTTTATAATATCTGATGTATGGTTTAGTATATTTACTATGTGAATTGGAATGATTTATGAGTAGTTAGTGGGTTTATACTTGGGATAGATAAAAAGTCATGAAAATCTGCATTAGGCAGTAAGTTTGAAAAATTGCCATAAAATCTATAAATCGAATTATAAAGTGAATCTTATATGTATGAACTATAAATTTAGTTTTGTTCCTTTTAAAACAAACAGTAACTAATTTCAAGGTATGTACTAAAAGATATGAATTTTTAATCGATGGAAGGTCATAAAACAAGGCAATAGATTTCTTAAAATTTTGCACTGTGCCGTAAGTTTGTGATTTTTTTTTGAATTTTTGTGTAATGAATTTGGTTATTAATTTATATGGTTAAAAAGCTTAGTAAATCTAGTTTGATTAAAAATTTACGGAATGAATTTTTGATGTCTATAAAAATTTGTAAAAAAAATTGTTCAAGAACAGTGCAGGCTACCAATTTAAGTTTCGATAATGGAAATTGTTTTAACTTTATTTTGTAACATCACCGACTTGTGTTTGGTAACGAATACGGGTAGAGGTGTTACAATTATTGGTATCAAAGCTATTTGCCGGTTCTAGAGTTAAACCAAGTCTGTTATGAGTCAGTAAGTGTATACATGCCACTAGGATGTCATAAATTACTAATGATAATACTTGTGCGTTTGATGCGCCTGTTTACTAATATGAAATGTTATTGTGAATATAGATGTATGAGGCTGAAGGTTCAAGTCAGATGACCCATATAGAGGGATTACCTTAGAACCTACTGATGAATGTTTTAAATTGAATATATTTTCTTGTTAATTCTCCCTTGTTGTCAATTATTACTGCTGATTTGGTTTTGTTTTGCTCATTTTCGATGCAGGAATCTGTTTTCCAAAAAATAGCATTAAAAGAACATGATCTACGGTTTTCTTATTTTTTGGAATCAAGGTTGGACCCATGGGCATGACTTGGGGTATGACGATGTCCAACGTGGCAGATTCTAGCAGTCCAATCAGTAGTAGCTTCTAGAAGGCGATCCAGTCAGTAGCATATAGAAGGAAGGACGGATAGGATTTACTTAGGATTTTAAGATTAAGTTTGAATTTAAATATTTGGGAAATATCACTTTATTATTTAGGATCTTATCTTTCTATCACTTAGGATTTTATTTGAATATTTTTAGGATTATCTTTAGGTATTTTATTTCTTTATCTTTAGGTTATCTCAAGCTATAAATACCTCCTTAGGGTGAAGCTTGAAAATCATTATGTAGTTAGCTTTTATTTGTTCTTAGGAATTTTTACTTTTATAAAAGTTTTCTTTCCCAATTTTCTTTTTCTTTAGTTTTCATTTTAGTTTCTTCAAAATATGCTAAGTATGATTTCTATCATGCTTAGCTAATTTTCCAATTAGCCAAAGGCTTAAGCAACAACTCAATTCATTTTGTGAGAATTGAAAAGTACTTAATATCTTCGGATAACATTATTAGTTTTCTAGAAACTTAGATTGGCAATCAGCCTTTCTTTTAAAATCTTTACACTTTCATTTCAAAAAACGTGTGTTGGTCTAAATGTTGTTCTGATTTAAAGTTGGGAGGAAGGATCAGCTTGTAGCATATTCGACTTCATATGAACACACTTAGCGACGGATTCGCTAAGGGAAATTGAGATCAGATTCGATTCTCACTAAGATTACATAATCCGAGTTGGGTTTTTCTAACACTTAAACTACATTGGCGCTAGCAACGATAGTTGTGGCTAGTCCAAGTAAGAATCGAATTCCAAAGATTGCCTTTGGATTGTTGGTTACAAAAGTGAAAAGTAAGTTATAAAAGTTGGGCCTGTTAGACTGTAACCAGCATGTATCCGGTGTAAAATCTTTTTCGATGATCAGTTTGAATTGAGGCTAAGCTAAGCTTGAGGCTAAGCTAAGCTTGAGGCTATTCCACTTAATCAAGTTTTCTCTTCAAAGTTTACTTTCATCATTTTCTCCAAATCTATTTTCAAACTCGTTTTTACTACTTACATCTACTTTCTACATTAAACCCCCCACATTCTTTACTTAATTGCTAAAGTCAGAATCAAAACCTTTTCACATCAGAAGCTCCTTAGTCCCTGCGGATCGATCATTCTTCTCTTTACTACGCTTTTTATTTATTAATTTTGAGATTAAGGACTATTTATTTGACAATTACAACGCTTGTCACCTACATCTAGTGATGTTATAGCAACCAATCCTATTGGTCATAGTGCCTGAGTGAATAAAATTTGCAAGCAATGCTCAATAGTGATTCATGGGATTGAATTCCCAGTTGATCGGATGGAATTACCTTTTCATGAGTTTGAAATCATTCTGGGCATGGATTGGTTGCATGCTTATTATGCTACAGTGGACTGTCGCTTGAAGCGGCTAGTGTTGAAAAGCAAAAAAAGGTGCAAAAATAGTAGTGGTTGGAGAAGGGTCAAATTGTTTGAGTAATGTGATCTTAGTAATGAAAGGGAAGAGATTGTTGTATCAGGGATGTCAGTCTTATCTATCCCATGTTGTGGATACTCAATCATCAAAGATACATATTAATAATATTCTAATAGTTTAGGATTTTCATAAGGTATTTCTAGAGGAATTATCAAGGTTGCCTCCAGATCGAGAAGTGTAGTTCAGAATAAATGTTCTAATTGGTACTGAACTGGTATCGATGGCACCTTATCGGATGTCTCTAATAGAATTGAGAAGAGCTAAAAGCTCAATTTCAGGAGTTATTAGACTGAGGTTTTATACGACCTTGTGTATCACCCTAGGGAGCATCAGTTTTGTTTATTAAAAGGAAAGATGGATCGATGCAGGTATGCATTGATTTTCGTCAGTTGAATAAAGTGACAATCAAGAACAAGTATCTGCTACCGAGGATTAATGACTTGTTCAATCAATTGAAAGGATAAACTATGTTTTCTAAAATCGACCTTTGGTCGGGCTACTATCAGTTAAAGGTCAAAGAAGAGGATATTTCGAAAACAACATTTCGGATACGGTATGGGAACTATGAGTTTGTAGTGATACCTTTCGGTCTAACTAATGCTCCTGCAGCAATTATGGACCCGATGAACAGAGTGTTCCGACCGTATCTGGACTGGATCGTTGTTGTGTTTATTGATGATATACTAGTTTATTCGAAGACTAGAGAAGAACATGATGCCCATATGCATGTGGTATTATAGATATTGAGAGAAAAGAAATTGTATGCTAAAATTTCTAAATGTGAGTTCTAGCTATAAGAGCTGGCTTTCTTAGGCCATATTGTTTCGGCTAAAAGAATCCGAGTTGATCCTAAAAAGGTTCAGGCCATTGTTGAATGGAAACCTCCTAAATATATTATAGATGTTCGTAGTTTCTTGGGATTGGCAGGATACTATCGCCGTTTTGTAAAAGGGTTTCTTGATGATTGCTGCACCAATTACTAAGCTATTAAGGAAGTATGTATCTTTCGTTTGGACTAATAAGTGTTGGGAGTGCTTTGAGCAGTTGAAGAGGATTTTAACTCAAGCATCAATGCTTGTGCAACCGGAATCATGAAAGGATTTTACATTCTACAGTAACACGTCCCATAATGGATTAGGATGTGTATTGATGCAAGAAGGTAAGCTAATAGCGTATGCCTCCAGACAATTAAAGATGCATGAAAGGAACTATCCGACTCATGATCTTGAATTACTAGCAATAGTTTTTGCTTTGAAAATATGGCATCATTATTTGTATGGTGAGTGATGCTATATTTATACGGATCATAAAAGTTTAAAGTATTTGATGACATAGAAAGATTTGAATCTGAGGCAAAGAAGGTGGCTAGAGTTAATCAAATATTATGATCTTGTAATTAATTATCACCATGGGAAAGCAAACGTTGTGGCTGATGCTTTGATTCAGAAGACATTTGCTGCCTTGAGGACTTTCAATGCTCAGTTGGCTTTGAGAGATGATGGTGCTTTGATTGCAGAAGTGTAGCTTAAGCCTACTTTGATAGGTCAGATTAAAGAGCTACAAAGTAAGGATGAAAAGTGCTTTGCAATTTTGAAATAGATTGAACATGGTGAGGTTAAGGACTATGCAGTTAAGATTAATAAATGTCTTTATTATCAAGATATAATATATATTTTCGATAACTACTATATGACTCTCATTATAGTCCATTGGCAATGCATCCATGAGGTAATAAGATGTATCAGGATCTGAAGAACAAGTATTGGTGGCCAGGCATGAAAAGAACAATGACAGAGTTTGTAGCTAAATGCTTGACATGTCAACAAGTGAAAGCTGAGCATAAAGTTCCATCGGGATTGCTACAACTGATTTCTATTCCAAAGTGGAAATGGGAGAATGTCACGATGGATTTTGTAATAGGTTTACCAATGACTCCAAGCAAAAAGGATTCCATATGGGTGATAGTCGATAGATTAACAAAGTCTACCCATTTCGTTCCAGTTTGGATGGATTATACAATGAATAGATATGCATAGTTGTATATTAAAGAGATCGTATGATTGCATTGTGTGTCTGTATCTATTGTGTCAAATAGAGATCTGAGGTTTACTTAGAGATTTTGGAGTTCTTTGCATGAGGCATTAGGGACTCGATTAAATTTTAGCACTACTTTCTATCCACAGATAGATGGTCAATCAGAAAGGATTATTTAGATTCTTGAAGATATACTTAGAGCTTGCGTAATCAAGTTCGAAGGATCGTGGGAAAAGTTTGACATTCACCGAATTTGCCTATAATAACAGTTACCAAGCAAGTATAAAGATGAATCCCTATAAAGCCTTATATGGTAGACAAGTAATGCCTCGATTTTGGGCCTAGAGGTTATAGGCTGATTAGACGATCCGGTGGATTAGGTTGGAGACTCGAGATTAAAATCGAATTAAATATTTTTGAGTGAGAAAATATTTAGGAAAAATATCTAAAAATAATTATTTAATATATATATATTTTTGGTAAAGTCAATTTTGAAAATAGAATTTGGAAATTGGACATTTTGGCTAGTGACCAAAATGTAAGGATTGAAAACTGATTTTAGTGACTATTTTGTAAAAGGGTCAAAACTTTAAATATTTAAGGATATATTTTACCTAATGTTTTAATCTGAGTTTCCTCTTAATTGTGATTAATTTTTAATGGGTTTTAATGAAGAGAATTAAAGAGGGGTTAATTAAAAGAGATGGTTATTTTCCTAAAAACACTTTTGACGTAACTTTTCTCTAAAGACTTTTCTCTCTAAATATTTTCAGCCAAACACTCTCTTTTTCATCAAAAAGTTGAGGTAATACTCTTGATTTCTTAATTCTTTGATTTTTAATGGAATCCTTAATCTTGTTTTACAAAATCCGATTATTAAGTTTTGTTTTTCAAGAGTAAAAACATCTAATTGAGAGAAAATTCACTCATTAGAGGTAAGGTTCGTTCTTCTCATCTAATGAATAGTTATTTATTGAAATTCCCACGTTATTGATTCTTTATATATGTTTTCTAACAAGTTTTAATGATTTAATTAAGGGAAATTGGTTAAATCATGGTTCTTCTCCTCGAATTGATTTTCGAATGGTTTTTGATTTGGATTTGTTTTTATGGGTTCTTGATTGATTTTAATCAAGATTTTGATATTTTATAATGTTAATAGATTGATTTTAACATTGGAATCCTAAAGCTATGTGAATCTCTAATTTTCTAGGTTCTTAGTTATGTGATTTTGAGGAGTTGCGGAGGTTTAATGTATGTTGGAGGTATAAAGTCATTGTTAGGTTGTTTTTGGATGTCAATTGAAGTTAATTGATGGATCAAACTTTTAAGTTATGGCTGGGTAATGTTTGGATGATGTGTGATAGTGTTTTTGGTTGTTTTTGGATGGCGATTGATGGTTTTAATAAAGCGAAGTTGAGAAGTTGTGTTGCTGGGATTATGAATGCATGATTCATTAATCCTTTGTTGTTATGCGATTAAAATATGGGAGAGTGATCCTAAGGTTGTTGGTGAAGCTTCTGAGGCTTCAGATTCTTGTTTTTGCATTGGCCAATAAAGCTTTGCATTGTCGGTGAGTGAGAATGTGGATTTCAGCTTGAAATGGTTAAAGGTTGTTCTGGGAGCTTAAATTAAGCTTGAAACGCTGGTTTAAACTCGGAAGTAAGTATAAAGAGATTTCTCCCTTGGTCGTGCTTTAATGAAATTGATTTTATGCACTTGTTTTGAAATATATGGTACCTACTATTTAAGCATGTTTTCAAGTATGTTATATACTATTATTGATCATATTTTGATGATGGATGCATTAGTAAATGATCCATGTAAGTATGAGGAATACTTGTGAATGCATTGGGTTAATGCATTGAAAATGGTTTGATATGTTGCTTTAAAAAACAACGAGGTACATGGTTAATAATGAATTATATTGGCAGGTGATGTGGTTTAAAATGTTATCGGATATAGTTGGCTGGCCATAGGATTGACAGGGAACTATAAATAAGTCACCTTAGGTGTTGAGGGGTTTATGTGTATCGAGTACTCCTCTATAAGTACCCTAACGCTTGATAAGTGTTCAAAAGTACTATTTTTCTTACCCTTTTTACTCATATTATTGTTAGACTTAGGCTAATATTAGTTGCATAATTAGCCATTCATGCATTAATCCATGTTTCCTTCCATCGTTGAGCTTGATTACATAACTTGGTAGTTTTTGTTGGAAAAAATGTTGCTTTGGTGTGTTTTGTGTGTATGTACAGGATCACTTGCCAAAGCAAGGCTAGAGCTAGTTGCCAGGGCAATACATGAAGGAGATGTCGAGCTAGTTGCCAGGGCAATGCATGAAGGAGACGCCGAGCTAGTTGCCAGGGCAATTATCGACAAAGAATAAGGTGATATGGTAGTCGAAATTGATGACTAGACAAGCCCAAGATGACGTGGACCAAAGCTAAATCCCAAAGGAATTTGATTTCCATAAAGAGATTAAAGAAGAATTAAATTCCAAGAAGATAGGAGAAGTTCTAGAAGGAATATAATTATAATAAAGAATTATATTCTTTAAAGATAATTTAATTCCAACTTAACTTCCTCCTCAAATAAGGACTTTAACCTAGCCCTATAAATTAGAGGCCATATCGTCAACTTGAGAAGGGAGAGAGCAAGAGGAGAGAATTTTCGACAAGCATCTAGGGCAAGGGGATTTCGACAAGCTTCAATTCTTCATCTTTTTCTTTCTTGTTCAATTAGGTTCATGCTAGGGATTATTTATCTTGTGTTTCTTTGGAAACTAGCCATGAACTAAATCTATTTGGCTATGGTTATTGTGTTTTGTGGTTGTGAGAAACTATTGGATTTTGTTTAGGTAATAAGAGTTTGCACTTTTCTATTCAAGGTTTATTCATTCTTGGTTCTTATTCTTGTTTGCGAGTGAATTGGGAGAGGATCTCGTAACTTCATCTATTTATCTAATATCGGGAGAGTTAGATTCAAGAAACGAATGAATATGATCTTTATTCAATCTATTGATGGTGAAGATTAATCCGGCTTAGGAATAAGTTAAGGATTTCAATGGCTAAGAGGAGCGCAAGATTGGTTGTTGTTCACCCTTGATTCATGCAGGGATGTATTATCAAGGCATGCACAAGTAGCTAGAGTTTCAACTTAGGGATAAGAAGAAACCATTGAAGAACTCTCTGCCGAACCTTGAAGGTTGCTGCCCAGACGCCCAAGTAGTTGCCCAAGTAGTCGCCCAGGCAACCATCGATTAGTTTCCAAGGCAACCCCGTTGTGCAAGTTGCCACGGCAACTGAGTTGCCCGTGCACTCTTTTACCAAGACCATCCAATCGGTTATCACACCTCAACTCACGATAACCTGGCCTATCTCTCTCATTTGATCTCATTTATTCTTTTACTTTATTGCCTTCTAGTTTAGTTATTAGTTAAACTCCTATAATCTTCTATTTGTGTTTTTACTTTTTACAGTGCAAGAGACTAGATTCTTGAAGTGGCACCAATCCCTGTGGAGACGATATCTTTTATACTATAACTTGCAACGTGTATACTTGCACAATTGCGTAGCACTTATTATGCACAACAAGTTTTTGGCGCCGTTGCCGGGGATTGGCAATAGCGACTTTGTTTTTATTTTCTTGCACTTTCTTTTTACTTTTCTTGTTTAAGATTCAAAGGGCTAACAAACTTTGGTTTTGCATTGGTATATGACTAGGGCGAGACCGATTACACCAGAATATCCCTTTGATCCAGAAATCGAACGAACCTTACAAAGACTTAGATGAAGGATAAGAGTAGCAATGGCTAATCAAGACGGCAATATGAATCAAGATGTTCCAGCATGAGGAGGAGTGATTCTTGCACGAAACAGAACTATTCGAGACTATCTTGAAGAAGATCTTGATGAACTTAATCCAGGAGTTGTCGCACCTAAAATTGAAATCGACCACTTTGAGTTGAAACCGGTAATGTTTAATATGATCAACACAATTGGTCAATTTGGCGGCCCAGCAACTGAAGATGCACGACAACATCTTAAATCTTTCCTCGAGATTTACAACTCGTTCAAAATACACGGAGTCACCCCCGATGTCTTACGATTAAGATTATTCCCCTATTCACTGAGGGATAGGGCGAAAGCATGGTTGAATAGCATTCCTGCCGGATCAATAGCATCTTGGACCGATCTTTGTCCTGATTTCCTTGCTCGGTTTAATCCTACAAATTTGACTGATAAGCTTCGTAACGACATTACTTCTTTTCGGCAGGCAAATGATGAATCCATGTAGGAGGCTTGGGAGCGATATAGAGAACTTCTACACAAATGCCCCCTACACGGATTCCCGGTGTGGATTCAAGTAACAATGTTTTACAACGCCGTGAATACACCAACAAGGATGATGCTAGATGCCTCGGCAAACGGCATACTCCTAGATAAGTCACCGGAGGAAGCAATGCAAATTCTAAACAGGCTGGCCAAAAATGATTATCAATTCCCCTCTACTAGAAGAGGAGTTAGAAGCCAAGCCACAATACATGAACTAGGATCATCAGATTCAATTTCGGCACAATTGGCCACTTTAACCAAGATAGTCCAGAACATGCAAAACCAAACAACACACATGAGGTCAAGGTAATGGATTCTTTTTGTGAGTTATGTGGTGATAACCATGATTCTTCTGAATGTATGCAGAATCTGAAATCCAGCTTTTATGTGGGGAATTACAATCGGAACAACAATGTGATGTCCAATACATACAATCCAGCTTGGAAGAAGCACCCTAATTTTTCATGGAGTAATCCCAACAATGCTCTAAACCAGAACAATCAGAATGCACAAGCATCAGGATTCCAGCAGAATATGCCACGACAACAGTTACCGCAGCAACAACCGACAACATCTAGTTCTTTGGAAAATTCTCTAAATGCTTTTATGATGAAAACTAAATCTTATATGGCTGAGAATAGTAACTTCATAAAAAGAACTGATGGTTTTATTAACAGGACCGAGATGAGATTGCAAAACCAAGAGGCGGCAATCAAATCATTAGAAAATCAAGTTGGACAGTTTGCTCAAAACCTGAATACTAGACCGCAAGGAGGTTTACCTAGCGATACTGAAGTCGTAAGAGGAACTGGCCATGAGCAATGTAAGGCGATCACCACTAGAAGTGGCCAACAACTTAAAGAGGCTCAAGCCCGCTCAACAAACAAAACTCCACAAAAAGATCAAGACGAACCTAGCGGCAAAGCCTCAGATGCTGAACCAGGAATTGTTGCGGCAACGGGCAATAAGCATGCCTTGGCAACCGACGATAAGGATGTTTCGAAAACTTATGATAAGCATGCCTCGACAACCCCAATTGATAATGCCTCAGCAACTCCAGTTATCCCGGCAATGACGTCAATCAGGTTCCAAACCAATGAAAAGATCGAAGATATCCGACTTCCACCACCATTCCCACAAAGGTTGAAGCGACGAAAGCAAGAATATCAATTCAAGAAGTTTCTTGATATCCTAAAGCAAGTCCACATCAACTTGCCATTGGTGGAAGCAATTGAACAAATGCCAAACTATGCCAAGTTTCTTAAAGACATTGTGTCCAAGAGAACAAGGCTAGGAGAGTTTGAAACAATTGTCGCAACAGAGGGATGCATGGCAAAGTTGCACAATCGTATGCCACCCAAGTTGAAGGATCCTGGAAGTTTCACAATACCCTGTTCCATTGGAAACCACTATGTCGGGAAAGCATTATGCAACCTTGGGGCTAGCATAAACTTGATGCCTAAATCGGTTTTCCTAAAATTTATTTTTCCCGCTGACTTTATTGTTTTGGATTGTGAAGCAGATGAGCATGCACCTATCATTCTCGGGAGACCATTCCTAGCAACAGGGAGAACCTTGATCGATGTTGAAAAAGGAGAACTCACAATGAGGGTGAATGACCAGCAAGTTAAACTAAATGTGTTCCAAACACTAAGGCATGCCGATGATCCAGAAGAATGCCAACTTCTTCATGCCACGGCAGAGTTTAACTTCGACGAGGAATTTAGTTGCCTCGACAACTACATTGCCGATCAAGAGGAACTTGAGGAGTATGAAGAACCGGTCGATGAGGAACAACAAGAAGAGGCAAATTGGCTAGTCAATCGACCAGGTACATACTTTGAACCACTGGATTACTCAGGTAAGGAAGGTAAGCTCGAAAAACCTTCTATTGAACAACCACCGATTCTTGAGTTGAAACAATTGCCAGAGCAACTAAAATATGCATACTTAGGAACCGATAATACATTGCCTGTAATTATTTCTTCTAAGTTACAGCCTGAGCAGGAAAAGAAGCTGATCAAAATGTTGAAGCTACACAAAAAGGCAATAGGATGAACAATTGCCAACTTGAAGGGAATTAGCCCGGCAATGTGCATGCACAAGATTTTGTTGGAAGATGATCACAAGCCTTCAATTGAGGCCCAGAGGAGACTGAATCATGCCATGAAAGGGGTTGTAATGAAAGAAATCATCAAGTGGCTTGACGCCGACATTATATACCCTATCTCTGATAGTACATGGGTAAGTCCGGTACAATGTGTACCGAAAAAGGGAGGTATAACGGTGGTAAGTAATGAAAACAATAAACTCATTCCAACTAGGACTGTGACCGGTTGGAGGGTTTGTACGGATTATCGAAAGCTAAACAAAGCCACTAGGAAAGATCACTTCCCATTACCCTTTATTGATCAAATGCTTGACCGTCTTGCAGGTAAACCCTTTTATTGTTTTCTTGATGGTTATTCAGGTTACAATCAAATTGTCATAGCACCAGAAGATCAAGAAAAGATAACCATCACATGCCCATACGATATTTATGCTTTCCGAAGGATGCCGTTCGGATTGTGTAATGCCCCGACAACCTTCCAAAGATGCATGATGGCACTCTTTTCAGACATGGTCAAAGACTTCCTTGAGATCTTCATGGATGATTTTTTTGTTTTTGGTATTGACTTCGACAGCTGTCTCGGCAATTTATAGAGGGTGTTGGCAAGATGTGAAGAAACTGATTTAGTCCTCAATTGGGAGAAATGCCATTTTATGGTAGATGAAGGAATAGTGCTCAGCCACAAGATTTCATCCAAGGGAATTGAAGTAGACAAATCGAAGGTGGACGTGATCGAGAGATTACCCCCACCAAGTTTGGTTAAAGGAATTCGAAGTTTTCTTGGACATGCAGGTTTTTATAGGAGGTTCATTCATAATTTTTCTAAAATCACTAAACCCTTGTGCAATTTGCTTGAACAGGATAAAGTCTTCAATTTTGATGATTCTTGCACCCAAGCATTCGAAACCCTAAAGAAAAAGCTTGCCTCGGCACCCATTGTCGTTCCACCAGATTGGACGCTACCTTTTGAGCTCATGTGTGATGCAAGTGATTTTGCGGTAGGAGCAGTCCTAGGCCAACGCACAGGTAAGACCTTCCATATGATATACTACGCTAGTAAAACTCTTAATAGTGCTCAAGTGAATTACACAACAACGGAGAAAGAGTTACTAGTTGTAGTTTTAGCATTTGACAAGTTCTGATCCTATTTGATTGGTACAAAGGTAATTGTTCATACGGACCATTCGGCAATCAAATATCTATTTGCTAAAAAGGATGCCAAACCTCGTTTGATTCGTTGGATATTACTTTTACAAGAATTTGATATTGAAATTAAGGACAGGAAAGGAACAGAAAATCAAGTGGCCGATCACTTATCACGTTTAGAAGGCAATAGGAAGAAGGATGCGGTTCTAGAGATATGCGATGCATTCTCGGATGAACAACTTTTAGTTGCCTCGGCAACCATGGACGCGCATGCCTCGGCAACCTACGACGCCTTGGCAACCATGGACCTACATGCCTCTGCAACCATGGATGCGCACGCCTCGGCAACTCTCGATGCCGCAACAACCCTTGACGCGCACGCCTCGGCAATTTTGGGAGTAGTTGTAATCACTCATTTTCACTTGTAAATATATTAATATTGCATGTATATTTATTATATGAATGTTACTAATATAAGGTGATGTGTGCATGTATAAGCTATGTATACGTATTAGGGGTGTATGTATGTCGCGTATGCATCTAGAGTATAAGCGTATTTGATTAATATATAGCTGTTATGTTAATTATATGTATGATTATACGTATACTAGAATATTATATTAATTAATGATTGTATAATATAAGTATATATTTTCGTATGTATATGTATTGTTGTTATAATTATATTATTATTAATATTATTGGACTGGTAAAATGAAAAAATTAAATATATATTAAACCCAAATAAACATGAAGTCCAAGTCCAATTACAAGTTCAATTACAAGGCCCGTTTGGCCCAAATCTGAATCCCATTTAATTACAATGTGCAGGTAACTGTGGGCCGTTGGATCAAGATCTGATCCAACGGCCACGATGCAACCGAGGTCAAAAATATCTGCCAGGCGCGTGTTCCACACGTATGGACCGTTCGAGTGCCACGCGCGCGTGTGGTCCACGCGCGGACGCTTTAATATCCCACGCGTGCGTAAGATCCACGCGTTCTGACTCCTCGACTGCGGAGCTCCACGTGGCGAAATCTGAAGCCGTCTCATCAAATCGAGGCTTCATCCAGGCCGATCGTTCTTCAAGCCATCTCGACCGTTAGATCAGATCTGATCTAACGGCCGAAAACGCGTCTGGCCGCTGGCAGAACGTCCATACCGCTACCGCGCCGATATTCAGTCCCCGCGTTCAGATTATGCCAAAGACAACAAGCAAAGTGTCAGTTCAGATCTGAAAAAAGGAAGATGCAACTTGCAACCAAAAAACAGAGGCAATAATATATATGAAACATGAACTTTTGTAACGGGGGGATGAAAAAAAAAGGGAGAGTAAGAACAAAAAAGGGAGAAAAGAGATCTTGTAATACGAAAAATCCGAAAGTTGTAAACATCCAAGATAATCAAAAGACAGTCCAGTGGTAAATTTTTTTGTCTCTTTTTCTTACTTGTTTCTTTACATGCATAAAAAAACAGAAATAAAAGAGGAGAGTAGTCTTACCGGCGTCGTTTGTGGGTTTTCCCTTCCTCAGTGATAAGCCTTTCGGCTTCTACAAGCCAGATCTGGTGAACTAAAGGGAGGGGAAGGCCCCCCTGGTAGTTATATTTTAGGTTTAGAACTCTTTTTTTTGGTTCGCATTTCCTAGATCTAGGGAGAATAGAGGTATATCCTCTGAATCCAACCTAGGATTCGTATTGAGGACGACAAGGGGGTTGTTTTGGTCTATTTTGGAGGGTCATCGGCGCCGGTTAGCGGCGGCCGGCGGCGGAGGACACGGCGGCCGACCGCCGGATTCTGGGTATTATAAGAACAGACGAGAGAAAACGAAGAACATAAGACTTTGAAAAACCAGAAAATGAAACAAATGGCCAAAATTTTGATTTCGGCCTTAAAGGGGGGCTTTTATAGTTGTTTTTATTTTGCTAAATGGGTAAATTACACACTTAATCCCACCGCGTTTTCAATATTTTCATTTTTGTCTTGCCGCATGGTATAATCACAGTTCCAGTCCCCCTGATTTTTCAAAAGGTTACAATCTAGTCCCTAAATTACACCGAATCAGTTTCTAAATGGTAAAATTACGCCCTTAACCATCCCGCGTTTTTTAATTTTTCACTTCGGGTCTGCCCCTTGGTCTAATTACAATTTTGGTCCTTTTAGGTTTTGTTTGTTTCGCAATTTCGTCCCCAAATTACATATTATTGTTCTTTAATTTCTGCCACTGACTTTTGTTTTTCTTTCATTTCAGTCCTGTTTTCTTTGTAAATATTATTGTTCGTATTATAATCGTATATATTGATATTATTTTATTTTATGTCCCTCGTATATGACTCGTATTTCATGTTTTTATGTATATATGTGTTAAGTATGACATTCATGTTTTTTTTATCCGGTTATTCATATCAAGCATGTTATGTTTTAGTTAATTCGTACATGGCGTATTTTGTATTTTATATTTGTATGTTTCCTTTTTTTAGGGTTACATGTTAGTGTATTTACCCCTTTTGTACGATATGTGGACCCGTATATGTTGGAATATGTTTTATTACCAGTATGCATGTCTTTCCAAAATATTTGTTTGTCTATATGTACTTATTCCTGCCTTGTTATTTTGACATATTATAGTTGTTTTTATCTATTATTTAGAATAATATGTATATATACATATTTTAGTCTAGAATATCATTTATGCTAAATTAATATTCTGGTATGTCAATATTTATTATATTTAAATGTTTTGTCATGTTTTACGTTTTTGCCACTAAGATTGCATATCGAGATATAACTTGTTAATGCGGAGTCCTTTTATCCGAGCGTAAACGGGGCCATTATCAAGCGTAGTGATAGTGGTTGGGCGTTTATTCTCGGGTAACGGGACCCTTAAAATTTATTCGCAATTATGACCGAATTTTAAAATAGTCACTCTAATCCGGAAAATCCAATATTAATAAAGCGGTAATTATTAAAGTACCAATCTTGGGCGGTGTGGGGGTGCTAATCCTTCCCCATCCGTAACCGACTCCTGAACCCTGTCTTTTTGAATCTCTGGTTTTATGGTGTCCGGCCTACCTAAGTGGCCGGTGGCGACTCCATTTTTATGAGGTTTTTTTAAACCCCACGGAATAAATATTTTATATCAAAAGAATCACAAATACCTTTCAAAAATCCTTCGAAAAACCCTAGTTTTTTTAGCGATACACAAGAAAAAAGACATCGCTACAGATGGCGACTCTGCTGGGGACAATTTTTGTTTTTTAAAAAAACAAATGAGAGTCAAGCTTTTAAAATAATTACCGCTTTATTAATATTGGAAGTTCCGGATTAAGGTGACTATTAAATTAACATTCGGTCATAATTGTGCGTTTATTTTAAGGCATTTAAAATATGGCATATAAACCCGTCTTTTTAAGTGGGGGGAAAACGCTAATGCTTTCGTGGAGATATCGTTCTCCCGTATGGGCCTAGCAAGTACCTTCGGGGCTCGAGTACCTTATGCTTTCGTAAGGATATCGTTCCTTAAATGACGGGCATAGCGAATGGGTCCCCCGAATTGAACCCGGTTGAAAGGAGCCTATAATGGGTGATGATCGGGGCCTTGCTACCCTTAGTAGGGGGGACAGCAAGGACAATTCGGGTACCTCCTAGCACCAACACTGCATGTAGAGAACATAGAAACCCACCCTGTTAGAGCCATGCGGATAACCTTAGGTTTTAGACGGGATAAATATGGTTATTTTGTGTGTTTATTCTGTTTAATTTTGTCATTTCATTTATATATATTTATCAATTTTATCTGGTACTGACTTGTTTTCTTTTCGCTTTTTGTTCTTTTTCTCATACATCATTTCATTTGCATCGCATAAAGGTACTGGATCAAGTGGTTTGCCTGATCAGAAAGTCTTTCACCATGGAAAAAAGGTGTCTTAGGAAAGAAGAAATTAATTTATCAGTCAGACATTGGTCAGAAGTCAATCAGAAAATCCAAGGAGACAGTTTGCCAAACGAACGCATAATAGCAGGATACACTTATGTGAGTCTTCATGTAACGACTTGTGGGATCTTCAAAGCATTTGGGAAAGATGGGACCAAGACTACAAGACTTGTTACGCAATAGTTATGGCGACATCGCACAGTGTTGTTATATGTTCGGATTAACCAGCCCCTACTCCGAGCTATAGTCCGCCTCGAATCGGCTTTTTGTCGCTTCACCTTTAATGGGCAGGACATGATACCTACGGTAGAAGAATACTTCGCTTTACTTAACGAGAAAAATATCGAAGAAGATTGGATCTACGAAGCCTCCAAGGAATCAGAATTACACTGCGAAACTCAAAACCTTTGCGGGAATGAGTGACGATTGGGTTAGTGGCCTCCTTCAAATCTGAGGAGATAATACAGTCTTCGCATGGGAAAGTATTCGGGACATCATATCGACACATCCAGACGAGGCAAAGAAAATAGACCTATTTGCTTTAGGAATATATGGCTTGGTGATCTTTCCCAGAGTACTCGAGAACATTGACATAGCCATTCTGGATTTGTTTGAGCGGGTGAAACGGAAAGCAAACCCGGTACCAGCAATCTTGGTCGAGACTTTCATTTCCTTAAACGCTAGCCGGAAGCATGAAGAAGGACGTTTTCGAGGCTGCGCACAGCTATTACAAGTATGGATTTGAGTCACATGTGGAAGACGCCGACGCTGGTCCCGCCGGGATATCCTTCCAAGGTTTTTTCGCTTTACGAGAATACTTAGCAAAGGAATGGCGAGAAGATTTGAAAACAAAAATGTGGACCAGTTTCTTCAGGAACATTCAGGAGGAAGAATAGCCTGGAGGGGCCCATGGCTCGGTAAAGTTAATTATTTTCTATACAGTTGTGGTGACTTCAACTGGCTGATGATGTTGGGATTGCATGGAGGGATCGCTTGTGCTCCACTTTTAGTGTCTCGGTAGTTCGGATCACGACAGTTCATTCCCAATACCGCCGGATTAAGCCAAACTGAATTTCTTTTCAAAGGAGAGTTCAAAGGAAAAATTCAGACCATCATGAGGGCCCGGGATCATTGTTATCGGATCAGGGTGGAAGGAGATACCGAGCACATGACTACCCCAGATTACGATCTTTGGAGACGTTTGAGGGTTAATAATGTGATTCCTGAATCTGATCAAGGACCAGCAGTGTCACTCAAAGAGCTTACAAGGGTGGTACCGTCCGAAGCCGATATCTTAAGGAGTGAACTCGAGGAAGTTAAAAAGAAAATGGACATTCAACAGACCCAACATGCGAGCGAACTCTATAAAGCAAGCTTAGAAGTTGATGAGCGGGATGGGATCATTAGGCAACTGAAGAAATTAAATGCAGATTTGAATGACAAGAATACTCTTTATTAAAAAGATGCCCTCATATTACAGGCAAAAATACAAAAGGCCGGCCGGAGTCAGTTCATAGCTGTGGAAAGAGAAAGAATGAACGGCATCCGTTTGGTGGAAGAAGAACGAGAAATTAATAAAAGAGCGATCGAGAAAAAGATTGAAAGCTACCGTTTGGCTATGGAGGAAGAAAAACGGTCCGCCAAGAAGGCCATTGATCAAGAGAAAGAAAGATTCAGACAAGAAATCAGCGAGGGAAAACAGGCTGTTCATCATGAGAAAGAAAGTGTCGCCGTATGGAAAAGAAAATCCGTAAATAGTCGAAATAGACTGTTAGAGATGCAGAAACTGTACGATGACACTGTTCAAAAATTGGGGCAAAGCCAAAGTCAAAATGATGAATTAAAAGGAAAGATGGCGGAAGTCGAACACTCACTTTGAATGTACTGCCGCAGGAATAACTTCGCGGAGCTGCAAGAAAGAGAACGCGAAGTGGATGTGTTACAAGCACGAATCGGGTCCCTCGAAGCAACTGTGGAGGATTACAAGGAAAGAATTAATGTATTCGAGGAGGCTGCAGCCGGAGGAGACACCTATTGGCAGAAGAGATTACGCGACGCTGCTCGAATGGTACAAGACAGGGACCAGTACTACGCAAACCTAATGGTGGACATACAGCGAGTCGCCAGACATGTAAATGATTTAGCTGTCGAGGCTGAAACACTCTGACCTTTCATAGCCCCGGGAATGGAAGAAGCTCCTAGGTTCCTCAAGCTGCTCAAGGCAATTGGAAAGTTAGGAGATAGAGCTAGAGTCTATCTATAGGACTCTATGTTATAATTAGATCTTTTGTACTAGGGATCTTTACTTTGTAACACGAATTTTGTTGTAATCATGACCCTTTAATTCCCGTGGAAATAGTTCAAAAGGGTGATTACCAGCAGAATCAGTACCTTGTCTGCATGCATTCTTGCATTTGCATCATAACATTTGCATCATTGTACATGCATTTATTTTTTACAACCATATTAACAATATGAATATTGTGGCATTATATGTAGTTAACCCGTAATCATTCATCACCTATACTTTACCCGGCTACAAAGAAAGCTCATGGAAGAAAGAATAATCAGTCTAGAAAGAGGGCAAAGAGAGCTCGAGTCAAGGCTTGAAAGAGGCCGGAGAAGCCTTAGTGATCAGTTATGATCACAAACATCTATAGTATCGACATAACCGCATTCTTTGGCAAAAAGTCTTGGAAAACGAGTAGAAGGAGAAAATGTTCCAGAACCAGAAGGTACCCCGGCTCACTTCAAGGTTCAACCAACTGCACCAAACCAAGCTAGAAAGGTGTATATTGACCCTGCAAGAATGTCTTCCAGCTTTCAAATAGGGGCACACGAGACTCAACCTCGATCATCAAGCACTTTATGAAGAAGAAGTGCGGACCTAAACATGGTCGAAAGGATCAGGAATGAGGTAGAAAAAAAGTGGGAAGAAAGATTTCGCCTCATGGAAGAAAAATTTAAAGCGTTACAATCAAATGAAGAATCAGGAAACGACGCTAGCGACCTAAGTCTGGTGTCTGATCTTGTCTTGCCGCCAAAATTCAAAACGCCAGAGTTCGATAAATATGATGGAACCACATGTCCTTCTGCACACATAACGATGTATTGTAGAAAAATGGCGGCTTACCATAAAGATGAAAAGCTACTGATCCATTGTTTCCAGGATAGTCTAACTGGAGTGGCGTTACGTTGGTATACTCAGTTAAGCAAAGCGAATGTTAAAACATGGAAAGATCTGTCTAAAGCATTTATTGAGCAATACAAACATGTAACAGACATGATCCCTAGCAGAATTATGTTAGAAAATATGGGGCAGAAGTCCAATGAAAGCCTGCAACAATATGCCCAGAGGTGGAGAGAAGTGGCCGCCCAAATCCAGCCACCTATCCCGGAGCATGAAATCACGCCATTATTTGTCAATACTCTGAAAGGGGCACTCTTTGATCGCCTCATTAATAACACAACGCAGTGTTTTGCCGACTTGATCAGGACTGGGGAGTCTCTCGAACTGGCAATTAAGAACGCCAGAATTGATGGTGGGGAAGGGTCTCGAAAGTACAACAAGAGAAATGAAGTAAACACCACTAGCACATATACCGCCCCGAAGAACTTCACAGTCTCACAGCCACAAGCACCTGTGGGAAAAACACAAAATTCGAATCAAAGAGATGAGAGAGTCACCAGAAAAGAGAAAGTGAGGAGAACTTTCACTCCCCTACCTATTTCGTACTCAGAACTTTATTCCCAGTTATATGAAGCAGACCTGGTCCGGCCATACATCGTTACTCCTGTCAATCCACCCTTCCCGCCTTGGTATAATCCAAGCGCACATTGCGACTATCACGGCGGTGCCCCTGGACATCCCACTGAGAATTGTCTTGCCTTCAAAAAGCTTGTACAGAACTTAATCGATTCTGGGATATTGAAGTTTGAAGAACTGAGTGTAGCCAACAACCCGCTACCTAATCATGGGAGCAGAGGGGTAAACGTCATAGAAGAATGCTTTACCAGGAGGATAAAGGATGACGTGTCAGAAATCAAGTCTCCTTTACGGTGGGTATTTCAACAATTATGCATGGCTCGTATGATCAACAAAGGCATGATAATAAGGAAGAAGGAATGTGGAAAGTATTGCGAATTCCATCAGATTGAAGGGCATGATATCCAAGAATGTGAAGAGTTCAAGAAATTGGTGCAGAAGTTGATGAATGAAAAACAGATTGAATTCTTTGAGGAACCCATGGGGAAGGGATCAGACGTACACATGACATATAGCCCCAAAGCTAGATACGGGAAGGATAGACCTTTTATCATCTCTCCTAGGACAGGGAATGCAGGTGTCTCCCAAGGAGAAACCAGCAAAATAAATCCCAAGATCGTCATTTCAGCACCATCTCCATTCCCATTCAAAGATATGCGACAAATTCCCTGGAATTATGCCGTGAATGTGACCATGCCAGAAAAATCAGAACACGAACAGGTAAAAGAACCTATGCTGGAAGACCAACAAAGCCAGGACGATGTGAACGTTGGTGAGGCAGGCCATTTCACAAGGAGCGGCCGATGTTATTCCTCCGAGGCTTTGAAAGCGGCTGAAAAAGATAAGGGGAAGAGTACAGCAGTTAGCCCTACGCAGATATTTGGAGAAGAACCTCCCCAAAAGATAAATGAACCGGTAACTGAGGCCCAGGCCAAAGAATTTCTAAAGTTCTTGAGACATAGCGAGTACAGCGTAGTGGAACAACTACGGAAACAACCGGCCAAGTCAAAGAAAAGCCAGATCTAAAGGAGAAGACATTCCGTGGAGGTCGATGTCCTTTCCTAGTTTGAAAGCCACTTTCATCTCCGGAGGGTTCTACCAGCCAGGTCAAGATATTGGAGAGGCAATGAAGAAAAATGATGAACTTAACCAGGAGGAAATACTCAGTAAATCATTTGAAGGGATGTACATCAACATGATAGCTGAAAAGGACCGAGGTAGCAAAATGTTGACCAACATCCGCCCTTGCCATCCTGGGGAAACACTCGATAACTGGAGCTGCATTGATCTACCTGTAGTTTTTAGGAATAGATCAGAGTAATGCTCCGAATCAACCTTTTGATTTTGCCCATAGACAATGGGGATCTCTTGTATGGGGCACCTCTGTTAACTTTTTGATTGAAATGAAAATATCCCCACTTTCTTAAAAATGACCAAAGTCTCATTTATTCCATTCATGCATTCTTCATATTCATTCCCTTCATGTAAAGCCGCTCTTTCCCAATACAATTCATTCTCATTTAATGCAGGTCGCTCATGATTGACGATATGAATGATACCGGATCCAATCCTGGAGTAAATTTTGAATGCCCTGAGGTCTCAGAGGAAATTGAGGGAGGATATGATGAAATAGAAATTGAGGTCCCGGAAGAGTTAAAGAGAATGGTGGACGACGAAGAAAGGCAGATTATGCCCCACCAAGAAGAAACAGAAATTGTCAATTTGGGGACTGAAGAAGCGAGAAAAGAAATAAAAATAGGAACGACTATTTCCTCAAAAACCAAGCATGAACTGATAGCCCTACTTTAGGAATTCAAGGATGTGTTCGCCTGGACTTATCAAGATATGCCGGGATTGAACACGGACATAGTGGTGCACAAATTGCCAACAAAATCGGAGTGCAAACCAGTACAACAAAAACTTCGGAGAATGAGGCCAGATATGTTGTTAAAGATCCGGGAAGAAGTGAAAAAGCAATTTGATTTGGATTCTTGGAGGTAGCCAAATACCCCGAATGGGTTGCAAACATTGTACCAGTACCAAAGAAAGACGGAAAGTTCGTATGTGTGTAGATTATAGAGATTCGAATCGAGCTAGCCCTAAAGAAAACTTCCATTTGCCACATATTGACACGTTGGTTGGCAACACCGTAGGACATTCATGGTTTTCCTTCATGGACGGCTTCTCGAGGTACAACCGGATAAAGATGGATCCTAACGACATGGAGAAAACCACATTCATAACCATATGGGGCACTTTTTGTTATCAAGTGATGCCGTTTGGGCTAAAGAACGCAGGGCAACATACCAAAGGGCAATGGTGACTCTTTTCCATGACATGATGCACAAAGAAATAGAAGTATACGTGGATGATATGATTGCCAAATCCCGAAGCAGAGGAAGAGCACCTACTGTAACTTGAGAAAACTATTCCAAAGACTACGGAAGTACCAACCGAGGCTCAATCTCGCCAAGTGTACCTTCGCCGTTACTTCGGAAAACTCTTGGGGTTCGTAGTAAGGTAAGAGGGATTGAGATTGACCCGGATAAAGTGAAAGCCATCCAGGACCTTTCACCACCCCGCACTTGAAGGAAGTCCGCGGTTTCTCGGGAGGCTGAATTATATCTCTCGTTTCATTTCCCAATTAACCAATCAATGCGACCCGGTCTTCAGACTTCTTAGAAAAAATAATCCTGGCATATGGGATGAAGAATGTCAAAAAGCCCTAGAAAAGATCAAAAGGTACCTGATAAATGCTCCAATTTTAGTCGCACCAGTACCTGGTCGACCACTAATTCTCTACTTAACGGTCTTCGAGAATTCAATGGGATGTGTACTGGGGCAACACGATGAGTCAAGAAAAAAGGAGCAAGCCATCTATTACCTAAGCAGGAAATTCAATGATTGCGAAACACGGTACCCGCCGGTACAGAAGCTGTGTTGTGCTCTAGTTTGGGCTACCAAGCGGCTCAGACAGTACATGTTGTACCATACTACCTGGTTAATATCCAAGCTAGACCCATTAAAGTTCTTAATGGAAGCGCCAACGCTAACGGGAAGGATGGCCCGATGGCAGATGCTCTTATCCGAATTCGACATCGTATATGTTAATCAGAAAGCTGTAAAGGGGAGTGTCGTAGCAGATTTCCTGGCTAGTCGTGCTTCGGATGACTATGAGACATTAAACTTTAGTTTCCCAGACGAAGACTTGATGTGCATTACGACCGAAGAAGGGGTTTCAGATGATAAGTCATGGAAACTTTACTTCGATGGAGCCTCCAACGCCCTCGGACATGGGATAGGGGCAGTACTAATTTCACCTGAGGACGTCTATTATCCTTTCACCAGCAGATTGGAATTTTTCTGCACAAACAATATAGCTGAATACGAAGCTTGCATCATGGGACTAAACTCAGCCGTCGAAAGAAAGGTTAAGAAACTTCGAGTGTTCGGAGATTCGTCCCTAGTCATTTACCAATTGCGCGGGGAGTGGGAAACCAGAGACCCGAAGTTGGTCAAATATCACAAATGGATCCAAGAGCTCGTTAAAGAGTTCGAAAAGGTCAACTTCAATTACCTACCCCGAGAAGAAAATCAGATGGCAGATGCATTGGCAACCTTGGCATCCATGTTTAAAACAAACACCGGGGCAGAAATGAAGCCCATTGAGATGCAGACGTTTGAAAAACCTGCTCATTGTTGTAATATACAGGAAGAGATTGACAGAAATCCATGGTACTATGAGATCCTGCAATATGTCAAGCTTCAAAAGTATCCAGAAGGGGCAAACGACAATGAAAGAAAAGCGCTCAGAAAAATGGCAACAAAATATATCCTAGATGGGGAAATCCTATATAGGAGAAGTCATGATCAAACATTGCTGAGATGTGTGGATGCCCGAGAGGCGAAGGAAATCTTAGCTGAAGTACATGACGGGATCTGTGGAACGCACGCCAACGGGCTGTCTATAGCCCAAAAAATTATGAGGTATGG